>PDNA01000007.1:0-350820 GCA_002573605.1 Polytolypa hystricis UAMH7299 | reverse complement strand
GGGGGGGTTAGAAAGGTTAAAAGGAGGCTTGCAAGCCACAGAGGTAAAACAAAGTTGAAGACTGCAGAGAGAATGCGGGGGAGTGAAGAAGTATAATAATTGTAGTTTGTTTGCTTCAAATGTTTTTCATCTTCTTCCTTTTTTATTTTTATTTTTTTGGTTTTGTTTTGGCTTGTTTAATTAAGCCTTTTTTCGGACCCATCGTTGACAAGACTAAAGTCTTGTTATTATTTTTCGTCGAATTTATTTTGCGCAATGCTTGTTTTCCTTTTTTTTTCCAGCACCGACTTTAGTTTGTGGGACAAGAAAAGGATCGACACCTTTTTTTACCTTCCAAGAGTCTTCCGAGTGGAGACGCTTTGGCTTACAGAGTAAGCCTGCGAGGATGTGGATTTCGGGGATGATGGGGACGTGCACTTTTGTATTCCTTCGGTGGATCGTTTCCCTCTAGAAAATAGGGGAATAATTAATGAATAATTCTGAACCAGAAATATTTCGATATGCTGGATTGCGGACGCTAGATCTTAAGCGCAGAATTAGTAACTCTGTAGTCTCGCCTCGGTGTTTGTCAGGTGTTGATAGACGCCATTGTCGCGGCTCTAGCCGTGTTTCAGCATGTTCTTCATGGAGTTTGTTTCCTTTGTTTTTCCTTTCCCCCCTTCTGCTGTTTCTCAAATGCATTTATTGGTGGATTTTTTATTTTATTTTGGGATTCTTCAAAGGAAACATATTGATTTGCTTTCTTCCCCCCTATTCCTCATTATTTGCTTTTTGTTGTTTCTTTACAAATCCCATTGGCACGTTTCAGTTTAAGGATGTCTTTTTGGTGAGATATTTTGGACGTATCACTGGTCACACGCTTTGGGGTCAGCAGTATGAGATAGATGAGTTTTTCTTGGATCAAATGCTGGACGATACGCTGGCTTAATTAATAAGTAACTAGGAACCTAGCTAGGTAAGTAGTCCTGGTGAATCAGCGACGGCGCAGAATATAATGAGTTTTGTATACTTTTTATATACCTGGGGTAAACTCCTCCTGTCTTGGAAGTTGGGGTCTGTGTATCGAGTTTGGCGCCTTCAGAAGCCTCGTTTAACCGCTGAAGCCTTGTATGTCCAGGCCGCATGAGGTTCTTCGGCCTCGACCAAGCACAGAATATAGTGGGCGGTATCCATATTTCCTTACCACTGCACATTCTTGTGGCTCCCATATGATTATCTCGGCGTCGCGGTATCTATTAGCCCAATTGGTGCTATTTTTCGTTGGAGTTACAGAGCGTGATGATCCAGACACTTTTCTCTCTAGGGCCAGAAAGCCAGAAGGATGGCTTAGGCTCCACAGTACATTGTGCTTTGCGTCGCTGAATCACTCCATCATCATCCTCCGCTTTGACAGTGCTAGTAGCCGGCTCGCTAGCCATTTAACCAGCTGCAGTATATCAGTGTGTCTCGAAACTGGGTGCTGGTTTGGTCTTTTTCGTTCCTTTTTTTTTCTTTTTCTTTTGTTGTGAATCGTGGTAATAATAGCGTAACTGACTGTTGACGTGGGTTGCTTGCTTATCAAGTATTCTCTTTATGCCAATTGTTTGGCCATATGCTGATTCTCAAACCCAATCTGGCGCAATGACGGTTTCTGGATTGCCACATGAGAAGGGATGGGCTCTTGGCAGGGAGGTGTCTGGAACTCTGAAGCTGATAAGGCACCACGAGTTACAGATAGTAGCAGTTCCATTGTTAACCAGGCTGGCACAATGCAGTCTCATCAATCTGATCTTCATGTCCTCTGTACAGAGTAGTTGGCAAAAGATGAGCAGAATTGTGGTGGTTTTCATTTGATGCAGCTAGGTAGGTTGATGGCTACACAAACCACAGGGCGAAGGCCACTTTGACCAATAGCAGCAGCCCTAACAGTCAAGAGTTAATGCAACGACCAATCCCGCTTGTGCTCACGGCCTGTATAACACGAACACGCAACGCTAATACAAGTCATTACAAGTGGCAATACTGTCAAAGCGGGGCCGTGGACTCGTGGGCGTGTTTTTGGCGGGCGGTGAGGAAACAGTAAAGCCGCAAAGACTGGTATCGCATGCTGCAGGGCTGTTGCACAGGCCGTGGCAGTTAGTATTGCTGTATTGCAGCTCATTCATATACATCGTCATCGCTGTTTCTTTCTTCCTTCTTCGACTCTCTCTTCCTCCTCCAAACAGTGTTACTGCTCACCACAGCATGCATATACCCCTCAGAGGATCACAGCCTCAAGTTAATTGTGTCTGATATCGACAGGCCATTGATTAAAAGAGACTTCGTGTCTGTCGCTCCATTGTTCTGTTGTGTTTACCTTGCCCAAGCTTCCTAATAATACTTCCGCCTGCGATTTTCGCTATCCCTGCAGCTACTCTCCCGCCGAGTTATCTATCTTTTATTAGCCGTTGCTCAGCAGCTTCAATCAATAGCTATTGGCTTACGCTTCGTCTTCCTGTGCGACCGTATCTATTCCGTTCAATTTTCGTTGATAGGCTTGTGATAGGTAAGCAATTACGCTGTTCGCTGGATAGCCAGATCGTCGTTATTAGCTCTCTCCCTTTGCACGATAACCCGTTCTCCTTCTCCGATTTTGCTGGATTCACTGGCTCCTTTGCCTTCCTTCGTCATGTCCCACTTCCTTTTGAAGCATTCCTCGTTCTCTTTACCCCCCGAGACTTAGGAGGCGGTGTGCGTTGCTTTTCCCTATCTTTCTCTCGGGTTGCTCGCTATGGCTTTGGGTTTATCAACTTCGTCCTGACCTGAGTCACCATGGCTCCTTGTCGCTGTTGCCGCGGTCTTTGACCAAGACAGCACTCCCAATTGGAAAGAACGGAGGAAGAATTGGGCTGAGAGAAGAAAGAGTGAAGAATCAAAAGAAGAAGAGTAAAAAGAAGAGTGCTGGAAGAGACCAAAAAACCAAAGAAAAAGAAAACGAGGTTTCAGCAGGCGCAAGTGTGTCAATAACATGAAGAGAATTCTTCACTGCCCTCTTTGCTTCCTAGCTACTGTGCCCGGCATTCATTGAAGAAGAAGACCTCATTGTCGCGCTTGCTTCAATCCCCAAACCCTTGCAGAGACTAACAAAAGTCAACAGCTTTTTTCTATATTTTGTTTCTTGACTGTTCCAAACGTTCCTCAAAACAGTCCACCCCACAATGCCTACCAAGCCAGTCCCGTCAATTCCTCCTCGACCTTCCAGGTCTCCAAATACCAATTCGCCTCCGAAATCAGAAATGCCAAAAATTCCGCCTCGTCCTCCAGGCCGTCGCCCGGATCGATCGGTCTCCCCCTCGCGTGACAGCTATGCGCCCTCTCCTTTAAATGACTTGCCGGGCCGCCGCTCGAGCATAGAACGAAGAAGATCCAACGACGCTTCCGGCGCGAATGTACCCTCTCGCCCACCTAGTGTTACGCTTCCGTCACTTGGACAAGAAGGCATGGAATATGCGGAGGTGGAATACCTGAATAAAAAGGATGAGGATGCTTCTCAGGACCAGCAGCCTGCGCAGACCAGGAACGTTAACCACGACCTGCATTTGCATGCTCCCAGGCCCTCCTTACCCACTGCGAGCGCGAAAGCTCAGGTGCAAACCGTCACTCGAACAGACTCCCAACAAGCTGCAGCTGCAGGCTTTGGGAAAGCGGTATCCTTGAGCAATGAGGACACACAACGATATGGTAGATCGGCTCACAAAAGGACTGCTTCGCCCAATGAATCATCCACCGCCTCAACTGATCATCGCGCGTCCCTGCTATGGAACGATGAGAACGGAATCCCTGAGATTGGTCAACGGGTTCCCATGGATCCGAATGCAGGTGACGTTCAAGCTCCATCGCCAGCACCTTTCAGAGCGACATCTCCCGGTCCGAATACTTCTACAACCCCCCAACGAACCGGTCGTCATCATCATCGAACCAAAAGTGGCCGAGAGGCATCCCTACCACCCGGCAGCTACGGCCTTCACGGACACGGAACGCCGTCAAATGACCGATTTGAAAAGGCATGGTACGATAAACATCCTGATGAATTGGCTCGCGAAGAACAGGGTCAATATGGACCCAGTCTCCGTTCGCCAAGGCCGGATTGGGCTCTGAGTAGCGAGGATTTAAACAAGATTGTGAGAAGATCTGCCAACAAAGGGCATGGTTTAGGTAGGTTTGGTTTCCAATTATCCGTTATCCAGATTGTATTTGCAATTGGCCTAACAGACCAAAAAGGTACTTCCACAGAACTTATGGGAACCCCAGAAGAACAAGTGGGATATATTGCTACTGAAGAACTGGCGTCGAGGTTCACTTCCCCTCCTTCTCCTTCCCACGTGCCTGGTGAAGGATCCCCAAAGCATGCAGCAGGATCCCCTCTTCACAAATCACACGCAGATGTAGGAAAGGCTGAGGACGAGTCTGTCGAGAAGCACGAAGCGGAAGATGTGGGTGTCATCCACATCGATGAGCCACTCCATCATCAGCACCACCCTGATGGTTTTGCGCCCGCGCCCGATGAGCCTGAGCCACATGGTGCTCACTCATTGGATGAAAATGTTGAAGCTGGCGATCAGTCGCCTATCCTAGCGGCTGACGAAAGAGAGCCAGGTGCTGAATTCCTACAGCCAGCAATTTCACCAACCTTCGAGAATAGGTCTAGCGGGATCTTAAGCCCTGATCAAGAAACCCATGCCCACGATCGTTCTCCTGGCGCGCACCGTAGTAGACCCAGTAGCCGACCTTCCAGCCTCCACGGATCGACCCCAAGCCTACCAAGATTCGGTTCCCGTGGCGAGGAGCACGAAGATATGTATACACCCTTGGAAGACGTTGAAGAATATGAGCCCCTCTTCCCAGAGGACGAGGAACAAAAACCTGGGCCAGCAGCTGAAAGGTTTAAGAAGCGTCCGGAACACGGAAAACAGAGGTTCCCAAGCCAAGATATCTGGGAAAACGCTCCTGATAGTTTACAGCTTGAAGCTACTGTCTCTACCCCCGACGTTCCCAGCAAGGACGAAACCAAACCACCCTTTGAGACCCTAGAACAAGAGGCCGCAAGAAGCAAGCATGCAGTCAGCCCTCCATCTGCTGAAACCCCAAGTCATCTGGATGATGAAAAGCCCGTCAAAGTCGAGCACAAACAGCGCTTCCCCAGCAAAGATATCTGGGAAGACGCTCCCGAAAGTCAACAGCTTGTAACTACTGTTCAGACCCCGGAACAAGAAGAAGAGAAGTCGGCTTCGCCAGTTGTCCCTGCCAAACCTTCCTTCCCTGCCCTACCCACGCGTCCATCGAGACGACCAGGCCAACCCGCGGCTGGAAATAAGGTTACGAGTCTGGCAGAATCCAAGAAGCCACCGTCGATTCCTGATCGTCCTAAGCCCCAACTGCCGGCACGCCCTGCCAAACCAGTGGCACGAGGATCCGATGAGAGCCTGACCAAAACAACGTCTGCTAGCTCTACTGACAGTGCGCCGCCTCCCATCAAGGCAAAACCTGCCATCCCTACGCGACCTGCTGGTTCAAAGATTGCGGCTTTGAAAGCTGGTTTTGTCTCGGATCTAGAGAAACGTCTCAAGTTGGGTCCCCAGGGGCCACCGCCTAAGCCACAAGAGAAGGAGGTTGAAGAACCTGTCGAGAAGGCTCCTCTTAGCGATGCCCGGAAAGGTCGCGCCAGGGGTCCGGCAAGAAGGAAGCCTGCGGTGACTGCTGCTGCTGCTCCCTCTAAGCCCTCTGCCGCTATAGCGCCCGTTCGGATACCAGTGATTAAGCTTGTGAATCCGTGGGATGTCTTCCAGATCGGAGATGATGGATTCTTGACAGTAGGAGGAGCCAAGCCACCCAGCAAGACCGTTCCAGCACCGGATGCTTCAATAACACCGAGCCCTGAAAAGGATGAAGTCGGTGATCGTCCCAGCGAAATCATTCCGCAAGCTACACCCGATCAATCCTCGCAGGATACGACCTCGAAGTTAGCTGAGGTTCCCGAAGCAGAAGAGCCTACTATTCGTGACTCCACCTCTACCTCGAAGGCGGAACCCACGCTGTCAGTGTCTAGCGGAGATGATGCTCCTGAGCCTGCTGAGTCGGAGCCTTCGGATATCCTGTCCACTCAACAACCGGCGGAAACTTCTGTCTCCGAACAAAAGTCTTCTATACCTGATACAGATGTAGAACAGAAGGATGCACCGGATGTTGAAGATAAGATCAAGGATACTTCCCTAGCGTCTTAGCGCGGGTGGAGCTTGGTTTGCATAAGTGGCAGTTCGCTGTGTCAGGGGCGAAGGGAATGTGTTTTCTGGTTTTGCTATGTGTTTTATAACACACCACACCATTATATTTTGCTGCCAGCAACTTCTTGTTTCTTTTCCTATTAGTTTGTCGTGTAACCTTACAGATCGGCCTCTCGGTCATTTTATCTTTTCCCTTGCCCTGTACTGATTGTTTTAGCTCAATCCGCCTTTTATCCACAATTGGAAACGTATTCTAAAGCCGCTATTGACCATTGCAGTTGGCCCTCTGGAACTAACGATATACTAAGCGACAACGACCTAAATCATGGATCCACTAACATGTCACTCTTTGCCAACTCCCGAATTAAGCTATTCTCAATTACCACACCTCCAGTAAGCAGCAACTGGTCAGCTATAATTTTATATCTGTCTCTCCTTTTACCTTGGATAAAAAAGACCTAGCAGATCTACTTCCAGGCCCACTTCAAACCTCTCAACATTAAAAGAGGTCTTGTGGTCTAGTGGTATGATTCTCGCTTAGGGTTACAAATCCTGAGCAATTGCTTGCGAGAGGCCCCGCGTTCGAGTCGCGGCAAGACCCTTTTCTATGAAAGTAATCTTTTCGTTTTGGTATTTCTTGTGAAACTTTTTTTTTTTAGGCGGGGGAGAGGGAGCCTGTTGTAGTGGCTTTTTGTATTTTTTTAAAAAAAAATCTTTGCTTTGACAGGCTTAGTTAGATACCTAGGTAGGTAGTAGATATAGTGTAAGTATATAAAGACATCTGTGATTTCCAAGTTTAAAGGTATATATATATGTATATTATATTATCCACAGCTTATATGAAAAAAGTGGGAAGGAAAGAGAAGGAAAGATAAAATAAAAATAGAAATTGTAGACTTATAGATATTTGAAGGCTGGATGTTAATTATTTTATACATTTCTATCATCTTTTACCTTCTCCCATCCTCTCTTTCTTGCCAGTAGAAAAGATACCATACCACCAAGGCCAAGATGAAAAAAGGCACCCAGATGCCTTCAAAAAACAAAAGTGGTATTATATGCACCATAGTAAAAGACTATGTATGTACTGTTTCCCCTGTCTGCCTTCCCATTTGCATATATATGCACATGCCAGAAAAAACCAATGACAAAGAAAGAAAGAAAGAAGAAGCAAGGAAAACCCCCTCACCCCCCCCAAAAAAAAAGGAATTAGGAAAGGAAACAAAAAATCCCAAATCCTAGACGAAAACCCAAAATGCTCCAAGAAAACGCCTTGCGATACTAGAAGAAGAGTAAACCAGGACAACCTGGACAACAAGTAGCACGGGATCTGAAGAGGGTGAAAGAAAAAGGGAGGCTGAGATGACGCTGGACACAAGGGGGGACGTCGAGATATGAGAAGGGGAAAAAACTGCTTGCTGCGCTAAATGATGCTTGCTGGGCTTTGCGAAAACAGATAGAAATCCAGAAGACACAAAGAAAGAAAAGGTAAAAGGAAATGGGGAAGTGAAGGTTGAAGGAATATGTACCAAAACCTCCTCCCACATGAAAAGGGAAAAAAAAACATCCATCCTTTGCTCTAGCAGCATTATTTCCAAGTATGATAATATACAAATGGCCACCCGTCGGTCCTTTGTTGAGTTTGCTTAGAAAACCCCAAGAAAGATAATGCAAGAAAATATCCTGTCCATGCAAATAGAATGAAAAAGAAAAGGCCTCACTTGCGGAAGGGCTCGACACCAAGAGTAGGAATTTCAACCATTCTGTCGTGCGGGACACCTTCGTCGCGTCTTCTTTCGAAGAAAGAGTTGCAGTCAGAAACCACCTGAGACCATTCAGCAAGTGCTCGACCCGAGTACTTGCTTACAATAGATCTCTCATCTCCAATAGTCTGAAGCGAGGTAGATACATCGCGCTTGACACGGCTGATGGGTAGGCCAAGGTCTGTGATAGCACCGCCATACGCGTTATCGTCGCTGCTAGATCCGTCATCCGAACCGGTCCCCGACATGGTATTAGCAACTGATCCCGACCCCGAGTCTGACTGTTCGATTTCCCGCTCCCTGAGAGATTGGAGAAAGAGATGAGCTGGGATGGGTAGGCACGGTGGGTTAAGACGTGTGGTTGGCCGTCGAGAACGAGGGTCCAATTCGAGCGAGAATCTGAAGGTATATCGTGGGAGACGTGGTAGTGCGCCGGTCACGCTGGAGCGTATATTGCTATTGAGCACTAACTGTGAAGTACCCTGACCCATGGGTGATGTTGAAGAATCGTCCTTGAGGGGAGACTCATTATCCTCTGAGCTGCTACCAGGTGGCGTGACCTCCCCTGGTTTGTTGTTCGTAGGGCCACCAAACATGTTTTTGAGCATTCTCCATCTTTTCTTGCTAGAGGGCTGAGCAGATTCTGTCGAGCTAGCGTTCGAGTCATTGCCCCTGTGGGCTGCTCCATCGTCACCAAGGGCGGGAGGGACAACGTTGTCCAGACAAACAAACATGGAAGCGGCTGGGCGGAAGTCATTTCTAATTATCGCTATATGACGTCCAGGGGCTGGACTGCATGGAGCGATAGATAATGGAGCACGTAGTGCCTTATCTGCACTTGTTTGATACACGAGATAGGAATTCCACATTGTGGCCAATCGCTCGGAAAATGTCTTGTAGATGCGCCTGGAAACACACACGGGTTAGCACAAAACCGAGGAACATGTTCATTCGGTATAAATACTCACTTATCCAATGCTGATGGCTCACCCTCATATCGAGCCAGTCTCCAGCATAACAGTCGATGGAAGTACGCGCGAACCATGGCACTCCAATGACCAAAGTATCGATAGAAAAAGGTCTCATCCAACAGCAGCCGTAGGCATAGCCGTTCCTTTCCCTCGTCTGTGTGGTTTATCACCTCCCAAGAGGAGTATAGAAAGGAGAAAACCCGCACTTCAGTGAGACAGTTATTACTTTTCATCATCTCCTCACAAACCTGCAACCAAAAATCCCAATCAAGCAGATCGAGCTGTTGAGTCGATTTGCAATAGGGATGAATGACGGGAATCAACTCCTCGAGAAAGTCACACAGAACGAAGCAGGCATTGTGGTTGAAGATGGACGTTTTCCTTGCACCCACTTTCACAATCTTGCACAATGCATGTACAAAGACCTGCTTGATCAGCGGATCCATCGAACGGTCTGCCATTACCTCCTTTACGAGATATATCAACCGGTTTTCTGACATCAGTCGGAATGAATTTGCCGCACCCAGCGGCATCGCTGTTGCAGAGGCCTCCGATCCATCAATAAAATCATCGAACGTAGTTGTGCTAGCGCTGTAGAGATTATTGGTCGCCTGAGGTGCTGATAATTTATTGAGAGTATTTTCCAAAACGGTCAATAGTTGAGAATACAGTAAGGCTAGGCCGGGGACATAAACCCACTTCGAAATTTCCGTTTCCGGAGGCAATAACTCCGCCACTAGAATATGGAAATGCTTAGTGAAGGTGAAAAGCAGGTCCGTATCGCGCCCACACCAACGTGATAGCCATGGTCCTGACCAATTGATATGGGATGCCCCAAGAGGCGGCACCGTTTTCCGGCGTAGATATCGGATTATAGCCGCATGAGAAGTCGCTCCAAGGGACCGGACCGGAGCGGGAAAACTACACAGCGTCTCTTCAGACCTTGATAGCCTCAGATTCGGACTTGCATCCGTCTGGAATTCAGCCATTATCCTTCGAAGCGAAGTGGTATTCGTATTCCATAACCTAACCAGGATGTCTGCAACACCAGGGCAGAAGAAGAACGCGTAGACACAGGTTTTAGCACAGAAAGACACGAGACTAGCTGGGGTCTGTCTCAATGACATCCTATCAACGGCATACGTCATTTGCGATAGGAGATTTTGAGCAACAATATTTCGAATATTGTGATAGATTGACTCGACAAGAAAATCTGACCCAGTCGACTCAAGCGATGTAGTGGATCTTGAGACCGAACCCGTTTGGTGTCCAGTAGGTGTCGTTGGTAACGAGGACGGGGTGTGCGGGATGCGCCATTCCGGCCTAGTCATAATGCCAAGGATGGCTTCAAGGTAGACAGGCCTATCAGTTCCGGTTATAGATTGGCTGTTGCGTCCGTTCAGTATCTCTAGTAAGCCAGTCCACCACTTATTCAGAATGTTAACGCGCCTATCCAAGTCTTCCGGTCGAAGGGACTTGTTGGATGGGTGATTGGCGTATCGAGAGAGCATCGGAATGAGTGATGAGCGAACCACGTTAGCCTTCAGGGACGTTGACTTGGATTGAAATCTATATCTGTCAGTGAATGTATAGCTAGCAGCTGGGAGTAAACAACACACTTTTGATAGTCCGCGTCGAGTCCCCTAAACACAGCCCATAGCTCGTCCTTCTTTCGAGACAGAGGCTCTCTAGAGTATGCTAGGCGGTTAGTCAAGCCCTGCGGCATTGGCGGAGGCTCCGAACTGGACACGCCGACGGAGGCTGCTAGTCGTTCTAACGAAACTCTGGCTCGTAGAGAGGGAAGAGACGGGCGCCTTGGAACCGGACCGGGGGACTCATTTTTACTCTTCGCACTAATTGTGCTCAGGGGTCGTTGGGTTCGTTTTGCCAAAACCTCCCTAGATCTTCGATTACTTTCAGGTGTTTGTGAAGGAATTGAAGATTGTTCAGCCTCCCTCCCAGATACACCACCTTTCAGGGCGGGTGGGTTTGTGCCTCGTGAGGATAGGTCGCTTCCCGGAGGATTTTTGACCCTCCTCTCCTTCGAAGCAGGTGAGGGGGACGGGGATCTGGACGACGCCCATGGCTTGCGGGCAAAGCTGGCGATGGCGCTAGACACAGACCTAGACTTTGGCGGCGTCCGTTCAGCAGCACCTAAGGGTGTCTTAGCAGTGGATACTGAAGCTTCCGTTGTTTCCTCGGCAGACAAGGTGAAGACGGGTCCATCTGACTTCTTTTTGTTTTTCGACAATCGCAGGGAGGAGCGGCGCAATACTTCCTTACCAGCGGTGAAACTAGCATGGTCGACCTTCGGCTGCGTGCCACTAGAAGATGTTAAATTAACCTCCGATAGCGTTCTTTTCACATCAAAGCCGGGGTCGTGGGAGTTGAGCTCCGGAATATGATTATAGCTCGCGGAACGATGAATAACTGAAGTGTCACCATCCTGTGAATCCTCCACCGCTGTGATAGACATGCTCAGATAGCAAAATTATTTGTGGAGGATGAGGATGGGCGGATTAAAGGTCGTGGAGCTCACGCGGCCTTTGAGTGGTCGAGGGAGAGACCAGCTCTCCGCAGACAGCAGATGCAATGATCCCAGACGTCAAATCATTTATGGTAACTTCGGGGAAAGGCCACAGTTTCAAACGGTAATACGGCAATCGAGTAAAATAGCCCTAGCTGGAATGGTAGGGGTCGAGCAAGCAGCCCGAAGGAGGTTCGCGCGACGCGCACTCGGAAAGCAACGGGCGGAGCAGGGAAGGGAAGGACGGAGCTACAACAAGGTCAGCTTTTGAAAATAGCTTCAGCAGTTCGCCATAAGCCTCTGAAGCAGCATCTCTGGACACCAGTCTGCATCCAGCAGGCTGTATACAGAAGTTCACCCGTGCAAAAATGGTCAACTTACATGAGTGTGAGGGAGGACGGGTCAGGCGTCATGCGTTGTAGTTCCAGAATCCTGGTAGAAAACAGCCAAGGGCCGGGCGGGGATTCACAGAGTATGTGTTTCTTCAGCAATTAATTCTTGAACACAGAAATGATAGATGAGAAGACTGTAGCGACAGGTAGTAGAGAAAGAGAGAAGAGAGATGAAGCGGGTGCCTAGGAACAAAGGGAAAACAGCAGAGGGAAGTGGATGTTGTTGTTTGAGGAGAGCCGATCAGCAGGAGAGGAGGTGAATGGAAGGTTTCCTAGTGCTAGCATGCCCGCTTGAGCCTCACTCACTGCCTCCATCCTCCTCCAGCAGCGCTGTTTCTTGCCTTCAGATCTTCACTTTACAACTAGGTGTGGCACTGCCCTGGGGTTCGGGAATGGAGAGAACCCAGCCTCTATCCGCTTCAAGGTGATGGCATCACGCATTCATTACTTGAGTGATGCTTAGTTGCTCTTTCGTTTCATCATTGCCCAGTGGCGGGCCTGGGTAAATACTACTTACTGGCTGCTAGACTAGCTGCTCAGCGTTACGAGATTCCACCCTATCGTGATTACTTTTAGCACTGTTCGTCTGCATAAAGCCGCCGCCTCGCTGCATAACCTTGTCTAACTACCGTACTATTTTTATCGCTCAGCCTCTTCCCGCTGCAGTGAACCGGGTGTCCACTCAAATGCTACCCTCGTGCTCTGTGCGGGTGAGATGGGTGACATTTACTTATTAACTACACCGTCGGCTGAGGATGAGGGATATAAAATCCTGACCTAGATGTCTCAGTCGGCCGTGAATAATCGATGATGGCATCCCGCTCCAAAGCGTCGTATCCCTGTTGTTCAGCCGGTGATGAGTTTTCGGACGAACATGGGTGAGATCAATTTCAACTGGAGTGTGGAGGCCGAAATTTCGATCATCACCAGCCATTTTTTGCTCCCACGTGTGCATATCATATCACACAGGCGCTTTACCTATTCAAATAATGCAAAGTCGTACCTGGTTGTGCAGTAGACTTGAGAATAAAATATAAAGTTAAAAGCAGGGGATAACGGTCACACCAGGATATGTATGAAGCATCAGTTGCAGTCGCCTTGCAGAGTGACATTGATAATTAGACTCGTACCTTTCTTGACCAAAGCCAATTGGGTTGCCCGAGTACCGGGTCCAAGAATGCTTATGTTTGAAGTTTACGAGTATGTGATGGATGCGTTTGCTTGCAAGTCACTGATCAATACATAATGCAATAGGATTTGGCAAAAATATTGGTTATCATTCCATTGGACTCTTCATCGCACTGCTATTGGTATTACTCTGTTCTATATCTTGAATTCGGCGCCCCTTGCTAGATGCATACAACCTAAATTGTCCCACTGCTGTTGAATAGTTTCTGCCAATGGCTCGATCACTAGACACACCATATACCAAGCAACTGCTTTAAGCATACACTGCGCGAAGTTTGGTGGTACCGTTGACGACAACGATCCTAACCAATCAATGCCGGACATTATGCATGCCAGTGTTCAATTACCAGCGAACGATATGTCTCACAGAGGACAGATCCCCAGCATGTAGGGAAATGCAGAACGAACATTAAGGCCTTGGACTCAGGCTAGAAAGATCGATGAACACGAACCAGGTAGGAACAACGAAAACGTAGCCGACAATTGTAAGATATTCAGGAAACTAACTTTACAGAGGTGCTATATGGGTACATGCACCAACTCTATCAAATGACCTCCTTCCCGATTTCTAACTTAATGGGCAGCTGGCTCTTCATCCTCATCTTCGAGCCAATCTTCCTCCACAGGGGCTGCCTCTCCGCTGGCGACCTGGCCTTCGACCTCGACTTCTTGGGTCTCGTATGCCTTCAAATCGGCGGCAATGTTGCCATCTTCAGGCGATGGAGGGGGCTTGGGAGCGGAGAATTTCTGGACGTAAGCATCGGCGTCGGAAGGCTTTGTGGGGGTTGGCTTGTAGGCGCGAAGCTCGCGGAGATAGAGATCCTGGACGAGATCGGCTGCGGCAAAGAATTGAAATGTTAGCCAACACACAAAACCTCTCGTTCTCGTGCAGTAAACGTACCTTGCCGAACAGTTGTGGTGACGAAGCTTCGACGAGCAACCGGAGCAACCTGTCGGGTTGTTCGGGCCAGAAGAGAGCGCTGGATGAGGGTCAGTGGCGGGGCCAATGGCAATTTGAAAGGGCGCAAAAGACACATACCGATGCTCTGAGGGATTGAGACATCATCGCGGCTATGGATAGGGACGACTAGGTCGAGATCAGAGAAGAGAGACGTCTGCAGCGGATATCAGATGCAGTTCATCTTTCGACTCTGGTTGATTTGGGGCCGGTTGGAGGTGTGGTCACGCGTTCTTGGCGCACTGACTCAGCACTGACTCAGCCCAAACACGGGCTAAGCCTTTTTTGCCACTTGAGCCGCAACCTCGCGATATCTTCCTCTCTCCCTTCGCTACAAGAGGTTTCCTTCCTCCATCCTCTCAACCTCCAAGCCTCCCACACACCTCATCCCATCTGCCGAGTCCCTGGTCCTGGATATTGCATCTCGTCCAAGTTTGGATACGCTTTTTCCACGTCCAGTGATAGCTGCCCCGTTGCGAGCTCGTTTCGAGAGAGTGCGCTGTGTCACATTTGACTCAAACCGTTCTAGAGACTTCCAACGGCCCAGCTCACTTCGAGATCGCGTCTGCTGGGGTGCGCGACGCCTCCATCTCGAAGCGTCAGAATCGCGGCTGGGGATTTCAGTTTGCGAGAGACTGAGATAACTCCTGTAGTAGTTCTGTTGCTTGAAAGGTAAAGCTGAAATAGACCCGCTCTTCTGTGGGTTTACGAGGCCCTCTCCAACCTGCCTGCACACTCGAACGAGCCTTGCTAGTTACCTCTACCTCGGGCTTTTGATCTCCATGGTGTCATGCAAATATCTATATGCTATCCTTACCTTGACTATATAGCTAACAGGATGTTCATTCTTAGTGGCAACAGCTTCCAGCCAAGCCGCTTTTGCCGCTTCTTCATCTTTCCTTCTCTGAGATTTCGGACGTCTCGTCCTTCCTAACACAGTCGCCAAACTGTATTCTCCGTTATTCATTCGGATTTGCGCTACACAACATAACCTGAGAGTCACTTACAAGAGCGTCAAACGGCGTCAGACTGATAGACTAACGGCAAAGAAGCTGGATAAAATGACAGCCGTTGGGATCGCAACTAGTGCTGACCAAGCTGCTGCATTATGGAGAGAAAACCTTTCCGCTCACTTAATCTGCCCGGAATGCAGGGAGACGCCCCCCAATCTTGTGACTCCAGATTCCCATGAGACCATATGCGGGTCCTGTGGCCTTGTACTCGCAGACAGAGAGGTCGATCAACATTCCGAATGGCGTACCTTTTCGAATGATGACCAGAATAATGATGACCCGTCGCGTGTTGGTGACGCTGCGAACCCGCTCTTGAATGGAAATCAGCTGGAAACGCAGATTTCATTTGGTACTGGGGGAATCCGAAGCCGCGAGTTGCATCGTGCGCAAAGCAAGATGTCTAGCGAGAAGACCAACAAAGCGTTGATGGCGGCGTACAAGGAAATCGGGGCCCTCTGTGACGGGTTTAATATTCCGAAGAACGTGGCTGATACCGCCAAGTATCTGTTCAAGATCGTTGACGATGCAAAGGCTTTCAAAGGCAAATCCCAGGATGTGATTATCGCTGGATGCATCTTCATTGCATGTCGCCAGTGCAAGGTCCCTCGCACGTTCACGGAGATATTTGCCGTCACAAGGGTCTCGAAGAAGGAGATCGGGCGTATCTACAAAGCGCTTGAGAAGTTCTTCACTGCACAAAACTTGGAGAGGATTAACTCTGTGGTGTCAAGTGGAGGTAAGCTAATTCATTCTAGAACTGCATGGACTAGTCTAACATGGCACAGGTATTCCCGATCCTAACGAGAAATACACCGCTACCACGTCAACCAAACCAAGTGACCTGTGCAATCGCTTTTGTAACTTGCTTGATCTCCCATTCCAGGTCACGAACGTATCCTCTGCTCTTGCGGATCGTGTTACATCGATGGGCGACCTGGCTGGTCGTTCGCCGTTGTCCATCGTCGCAGCTTCTATCTACATGGCCTCGTTCTTGATGGGGCAGGGGAAATCGGCTAAGGAGATCTCCTCAGTCGCTCATGTCAGCGATGGTACTATTCGCGGAGCCTACAAGCAGCTATATGCCGAGCGAGAACGGCTGATTGACCCTGCCTGGATCAAGGATGGTAAAGGAAACATGAAGAATTTGCCACCCAGCTGAAACGCCTGCTGGCAGTTTTTGCTCCTTGGTTGTATGATTAGGGGTACGGAAATCTCCCCTTTCCTTCGTGCCGTACTCAAACGGCGCGCCCCGTTGATGGCGAATGATGGGAGGTTCCATTGCAATGGATTGGTTATGATATTGCGATGGCACTTACGATTAATGCATAAGAAGAGAAAACAAGCCTTTACTGGAATTTGCTGATTCGACCACCGCTACGCTTCGCTAAGCTACGCTGTTTTCGTTTGCCTTATTGTTGGACTGCTTATTTGAAGAAAACAAAAAGAGATGGGGAAAGATTGAATTTATGTTGACATCGGCCATGATCCGGACCTGAGCTGGGGAGTCACTTTTCTTTTTTTAGGGTGTCTGGAGCTGTATGTGAGCCCGTAAAAAGATCACTGCTTCAGTACTACCATTTGACTGTCTTGTCCCGCCAGCTGTGTTTTGTCTGTCCTTTTATTCACACCCGAAAAAAGACTACAAGGAAGAAGCTGGGCCTAGTGTTGTGTTTCTTGTTTTTTTTTTTACCACAGTCTTTCTCCTTCCTGCTTGTTGGCAGAGAGAACTGTTCCTTTTTTTTTTTTTCCCTGCTGCTAGATATGCAGCTTGCCTGAGAGACATGGAACTCTCTCTCTGACTGATGTGTTTTTATCTTTTTTTTTACACATAGATATTTGATAATGCTGGTGTATCATAACACAACTTTAATGAGACAAAAACAACTATAATTTCTGCTAAGACTTTTTAATACTTCTGTTGAGAGATGTGTTTTTTTATCACTAATCTAGTCCATTTTCAAAAGGTTTGAGAGAATATAGACAACCTGTTTTTTCAAAGAGTATTTGTATGTGTTTATATGTCTGCATAATCCAAACCTTCAAAATAGGAAAAGGGAAAAAAAAAAGTATTCAAGGATAAAATATGTTTTTACTACTCTGCTTTGGAGTGGAGTACATCTGAGATGCTATATATAAATATAATATTGGAAAGATCTAAGAACAAAAACGATGAAGAAGCAGGAGACAGGATCAACAGAGTCATATGTATATATGCAAGCCAGTAAATAAGAGCAACAATAACCAAAGAGAAAAAGAAAAAGGAAATCAGCAGATGTTTCTGACAGAGAGGTATAAGAAAAGAACAAGACAGAATTGACAATGCAAGAATAAGAAAAGAGAAAAAAAAAACTTGTCAGATTTGGAAAATGAAGGAAGAAAGTCAAAAGTTAAAATCCACAGAGACAACAAAGGTTAAATCAGGAGAAAAATTACATATGTTTATGTATGTACATAATAATTGAAAGAGGGCAAGAAAAAAAAAAAGAGTTATTCTTGGGAAAAGGGCAAGATGTAATTGATATCCGCTGGGGAAAAAAGGGTTTCGCTATTCCATGAACAGAGCAAAAGAAGAAAAAAGAATGAGGCCAAGGGTTTATGTAGTAATATAACACGGTCTAAGAAATAAGAAGTATGGAAAAGGAGATAGCAGCAGGCTGGATGACAGGAGGAAGAAGAATGTTCGGGATGTGGGCTGTAGTGCTTCCCTAGGGATGGTGAGGAAGGAAGGGGGGGAGCCAAAAGGGAGATCATGTGAATCTATATATTTTTTCACATATTCAATCTCGTGCTTGCCATGTGTAGGATCCCGGAGACCCGGTCTATCCATCGCTGAGTCTCAGTCCAGTTTCCGGAATCTATGGCGTCGCGGATCGCGGGGAAGAATGCCTCGTCGTAGCCGGACCAGGTTTGCGGTCCGAAGATGACGTGTTTGAATTGTGTGCGGTTGGGGATCTGGTTTGAGAGAGAGGGTGTTAGTACATGGCTCTAAATCTCGATAATAACGTTTGAGGGTGGCATTTTTGATGTGCACGTAACGGGGGGAACTTACACCTCCATCATCTTCGAGATCTAGAAGATGCGTCTCAAGCCACGACATACGACTATTATGGTCCATTCTCTTGATCGCCATCACATTGCTTTCGAACCCACCAGACGCTCTGAGCGTCTCATCCCACGAACGGCCATATTCATGGAACCTCACTGCATTTTTACTAAATGTCTTCGCTGCAGTGTATAGCGGCTTCATATCAACCTGCACGTTGTTGTCGCGACCGTCGGGACGGCGATTGGATTCCGATTTCAGCGGCACACCCTGGGATTTGGCATACTTCTCGAGATCAGAGACATATCTCCCGACCGCATCGGCATACATGGACATATCGAACGGTAGGATAGGAGCGTCAGCAAGCTCCAGGAGGAGGAGCGCCCATATCTGACCTAGTACTTTGTGGTATTGGAATCCCGGGTCCCCGACTTTGGACATCCATTCAAAATTGTCGTAGCAACTGTGATATGGGTAGTTGTCGCCGTAGAAGCCAAAATCTATACTAGACGTGCCCGCCATATCCTGAAAAGCGACATAGTCACTGCCCGCGCCCAAACCCTCGAGTTTGGAGTTTTTCTTGATCCATAGATCATGCAGGGACTTCTTAAGAACTGGGTCTGAGGTGCGTTTCAGGATCCTGAGCAAGATCCGTTCGAAGAGAGGGGATGCGGCGGCCTGGAAGTCGGTGCCCGTTACCGCAACGTCGACATTGATGTAGGCATAGCCGTTCTTCCTGAGATCTTCCATGTTTTTCTCCACATGTTCTGTCGAGCCAATGAGGTTATATTCTTCCCCATCCCAACTGGAGAACTGGATGGTACGCAATGGCCGCCAGCCTAGTGTTCGGAGTTCTCCAAACACCCTCACCACCTCAAGGAGGACGGCAGTTCCACTTCCCGGATCCGCTGCCCCAAAGCACCACGCATCTCGGTGGCTGCCAATGATAATCTTCTTCTCTGGCTGCTCTATACCGCGTATCGATCCGATCACGTTGAATATCGGCTGCCGTTCGTTTTCGTCTTGCAAATTCATAAGGTTGACTTTTGGCGATGATGGATCACCAGTCCACCATTCACCAATATCTGGGACGCCACCAACCCATTCCTTTGGTACCTTTTTACCATGGCCTTGGAGGGCTTTTAGTAAATGTTGAGCATCGCGCCAGGCGATAGGGATACTGGGAATCTTAACAAGGCCCGTGCTTTCCTCGATAGGTATCCGATGCTTCTCCGTAGGAAGGGATGCGAATCCTGGGCTCAAAACATCCCCAACAACCCAAGACATTAAACTCACCGCACCTCGTTGCACGCCATCGCTGGGCATGTATCGACCCTCAGGCCAAGGCTTGCCCTTGACGAATCCGTCCTCCGCGGGATCCGAATAAATAACGCAACCAGCAGCACCGGCCAACTCCGCTGCCTTGACTTTCAGCGCCCTGTCTCCCTGAGACCCATAATACCGAACCAAAGCGATTGAACCGTCGAGTCTAACACCCATATCCGACAACGCCTTGAAATCTTCCCTTGATCCATAATTTGCGTATATTAGAGGCCCAGTCACATTCCCGGATTTCGAATGTCCGTGGAAGACCAGGGTTTGTGGCCTTGAAGAAGGGCTTTTGTAGACTTGGTCCTCGTCGATTTTAGCCTCCCAGGCGAGATCTGCCGGCTCGACAATGGCAACGCGCCTCCCATCCTCCCGCGGATAATTTAGATAAACGTCAAATTGTTCCATCTCGACCTTATCCATCATTCCGGACCTAAACTTCCCTTCAATCCACTCTGCCAACACGTAGTTTCCTTCCGTTCCGGCAATATGAGGGTGGCTTGTCAACATTTCCAAATTCTCCGCGATGCTGGTCTCGTTGATATGGTTCTGAACAAATACTCGTACTGATTCCGGCTCGTACATTTGCCCCATATTCAACCGCCTTCCCAAATTAAAAACATCTGAAACGAATATAATATATACAACCGTAACCACTATAAACAGCCCCACCATCCTCAAAAGGATTATACATTTCTGCTGCTCCATTCCGGAAAAGGCTGATTTAATGGCGTCGAACTTAGGGAGATATTTCCGCAGTGGTAGGTGTATTGACGAAAGCGTCCGTTTAAAATGGGTAAATCGTTTCGAGAACATGGACCGTGACGAGGAGGTTGATGATTCCCCGGGCTCTTCGACATCCATCTGCTCCAGCTCCCTCCTTAGCTCTTCCGTAGAGCCTCGTATGGAACTGCCACTCGACGACGGGAGGAAATCGAGACTCGAGCGCGCTGACTCGACTGTAGGATGCCGGTAGCCCTCTGGGGATGATGGACCGTGGCCGTCGCGGCCACGGCTGAGGAGGCCTTGTCTTTCAGCATCGTCGCTGGCTTCTTCGGGGCCAAGATGTGAGGTGGAGGAGGAGGGGCGTGAGGAGGTAGCTTCTTCGTATGTAGGAGGGATGGGGAGGGATTCGTATGTCGATTTGCTGTCGCCCATTGCAGGCGAAGTTGGGGGGGGGGGAGGGGACGTGGCTACGCCGGAAGAGCCCCTTGCGTCCGTTGTGGACGGGGCGGGGACGGAGAAGGTTAAGGCGGCCTTAACGGATGCGGGATCATATTACATCGACTCGGGTAATGGCGTGACGGCTCATGGACATATAGACTCGGGGAAGAAAGCGACCGCGATAAGTTTAGTAACCAGATATCTGGATAACAGTTGACAACCTCAAGTTCCTTCAGTGTCTCGGATTGGATTGGGAGACCACACTAGCCTCACGGCTTGGCTGGCACACGTGGCGCAGTCGACCGCCAAGAGTGCCGAGGCTTGGCATTATCTGCTATTCAGATACAGTTACTGGATATCATTGCACTCTCAGGTTGATTGTTTAGGTCCTGCTGTCATTGTCATAAACACCCTGTAGCTGAACAAAAGTGAGCAAAGAGTGAGATAACCCAAGGGTGACAACCTGACTCTCTATTTAGGGGGCCGTAACAGGGACTGGGGTTAAGCAGGTTGTTGATATTCAAATGAATACAGAAGCAGGAGAAGTACTGAATATCTAGTCTGCTACATATCTGATCTCTATCCATGTGATAGATTTCCAGTTAATCCTAGACTGTCTAGTCTGCTAGCCAGAATAGTATAGGGAGGATGGGAAGAAGCCCTACAGCAGCGTTGCGTTCTGATCTAAACTTTCTACTTATCTCTGATCTTGAAGACTATGTGACGTACAAACCTTGAAAGTTGATGGGAGAAAGGAGGCTGGTATTCCAAAGATTATTTGGTTTTTTTTAAAGTAGTTATAGACTCTGCATGGATGCCCTTATCAATGAGATGGAGAGCGGGTATGCAGAGGCTTGATAGATGTTGAACTGTTGTAAGAATCTCTCAATGTGCTAGTAGGCGCCCAAAAGGTCCCTCGTGCAGCTGCAAAATTGAATGTTAAGAGGCTTTAATATTCCCTTAGAATAGGTTCTGTGTTCTTCTACCTGCTATGTTCGTTCATCCTCTATATGAAATTCTATAGCCGAGCGATTGGTTGTATTTTATATCCTGGTGTGGAGGTCCTAGTTGCAAATACCACAATCGCACAAACCTGAAGGCAACTTAAGCGCTCGTAGCTCAGTGGTAGAGCGCATGTCTCGTATTTCAAAAATAAGTAAACATGAGGTCATGGGTTCAATCCCCATCGGGCGCTTTGCTTTTCTTTTCCCTGCAACGAAATGTTGCGTGCAGGTGGATGTTTGTTGTGGAATTAAAATTTGGGTTCTTTTTTTGTTGCATTCCTTTTTTTTTAGTTACTTGCGCAAGGATCAGGGCTAGTTGAGGCACGTGGTCAATCTGGTGCGTAAAATCACGTGATATCACTTCCGCTCTGGGCTGGGCTGCAACTCTCATCGCGATTTCTTCCGTGGTTAGTTCGGTAGAATTTGATATTTTTGCTATTATTTCTTATCCGATTGTCGCAAAGAGTATATTCCTAGTCGCATACGACCCTAGTCCGCAGGTGATTGGCTTGCTTTTTGCGCATCATCGGGATAGTTGGAGCCATCCAGCCGTTTGACTAAGCAGTGGAAGCAAGTATATGAGCTCCATATGTAGGAACTTTCCGGCTGGGAACCCTGGTGAGTGGGGCTGATTGATAAAAAATGTTCTGCATGAATGCATGATCGGCCGGGAAATGTTAGAAAGGAAAAAGAGTTCTGGGATCTGCGTTTTATGAGCAGGCGACGATGAAGTACTCACGAAGACATGAATCCTTCCGCCTGCATGGTAGAGGTACATGTAAAAACAGGGGTGCGAGCTACTCACATCTGCTCAGTAGCTTATCACTAGTTTAATCGTTGATCTTCATTACAATTGAAAGGGGCAAAAAGGAAAAAAAGACGTTGCCTACAGTTAGGCGACAAAATTACTGCCTGTGAGAGAGGATCAGTCCAAGTCCTAGCCTCCTGAGGGGCGCGTGAAAATTTGATCAGATAAGACAAGAGCTCCGCCTGGCTGATGGGGCATGCCGTATATCCATAGACCCCTGGTCTTTTCGACTCCATATTGAGTACCGCAATGTATTCATCTTACAGAATTGCTTGAGCAGAAGTATCGCGCTGTACTAGGCATCGGTGAAGGGTAAACCAAAGCACACGACACTGCTAACCTGCAAGGAACAGGTCTTGCCCCTGAACTCAAGAAGGGTAGCCTCAGCCTCAGGCTCAGGCAAAAGGGAAGTATCAGCTTGTGAAACGTCTTTTTTTTTGAGGTGGATGTTCTCGAAATCCGGTTTCCGACAAGGACTCAAGGAGGGGTAGCGATTTACGGAGGAGGCCTCCGTACTCCGGAACGCTAGAGGTACTTTGTTTTTTGAGCGGGTGTGCAGGTCAAGGACCAACAGACATAGACGTCCAGCAGCGAGAGTGTTTCAATGAAACTTCTCAACAATATAAACCTGGGAAGATGTCCTATTCCGACGTATTTCAGCCTCCAATACTTCGTAGATAGGTCACTGTAGTTATACAAGATATACCGCGATCGCCAACGATAGTTAGGAGCAACCAATATTGAGGCCTCTCCTCTGTCCTCCATAGGCGGAAAGGTACTTCACCTGAATTCCTTGTAGCGCACATCATTTGTTCAAGCCGTGGGGAGTTCCTTGGTACTCTAGCGTAGAGACCTTGCTAGTTTAGGCCTAGTGGGGCCCAGTGCAAAGGGGGAAGGCAAGGGGGCTCGAGGTCTGAATTTGGACCTGCTCGCCGATAAAATAAATACCTTCCCCAGCTCCTCCCTCGTTCAATTGACCTGATTCCTCCACTCCTGCTCCAGTGTCTCTTCTGTCTCTGTTTCTAGTCACTGTCATTGCGTGAAGATTGAGTTTATGTGAGTTGTCTCCTGCATGTTTCGCTGCCCCTCTATTCGACTGTGGGTCTTAATTTTGCTGTGCTGGACGTGCAGACTGACAGATCATAGCTTCTTCTCGTTCCCCCATCCTCTTTCCCCCCTTTCGTTTCGTAATCTTTCCTTACAGAAATCTCTCTGTCGGAATAGATCAAGGACTTCGCTCGTCAAATTTCGCACCTGCAGCTTGCATCCTGCACGTTTCTATCAGTTTGTGAACAATTCGATTGAGTTTTTCTTTGTCTCACCGCCACTATGTCTTCCCGCCCACAGAACATTGGCATTAAGGCCATTGAAATCTACTTTCCATCTCAAGTAAGTCAGGACAGTTTGCATGCGGACGATAAATGACTTGATTTTCTGCTGCTACCTTGGTTTTCGCAGAGTGCTAACTTCTTGCAGTGTGTCGACCAAGCTGAGCTCGAGAAGTTCGATGGCGTCAGCCAGGGAAAATACACCATTGGTCTTGGCCAGACCAAGATGAGCTTTTGCGATGACCGTGAAGGTAAGGAGTTGTTGCTGATTGTTTCCTCTGAGAGTAATTATACTTTTGGAATGGACTGCTAACGAGAACCGAAAATAGACATCTACTCCATGACTCTTACCACCCTTTCCTCACTTATGCGCAAGTATAATATCGATCCTAGCTCGATCGGCCGCCTTGAAGTTGGCACAGAGACAATCCTTGACAAATCTAAGTCGGTGAAGTCGGTGCTTATGCAGCTTTTCGCACCCTCTGGGAACACGGATATTGAAGGTGTTGATACCGTGAACGCTTGCTACGGTGGCACCAATGCTCTCTTCAATTCCATAAATTGGGTAGAATCATCTTCGTGGGATGGCAGAGATGCCATTGTCGTCACGGGAGACATTGCTCTGTATAAGAAGGGCAATGCTCGCCCCACTGGTGGCGCTGGCTGCGTTGCCATGCTCGTTGGTCCTGATGCGCCCCTCGTGTTTGAGCCCGGCCTCCGAGGTTCTCACATCACCCACGCTTACGACTTCTATAAGCCCGACTTGACAAGCGAATACCCCTATGTTGATGGACACTTTTCCATCAGGTGCTACAGTGAAGCTCTGGATGCCAGCTACAAGGCCTACAACGCTAAGGAGCGACAGTTGGAGGCTAAGAAACTAAACGGTGCAGCTGTCAACGGAAATAGTGTGACTGAGACGGATGAGACCAAGTCGCCTTTGGATCGCTTCGACTACATGCTTTTCCACTCCCCAACCTGCAAATTGGTCTCCAAGTCGTATGGCCGATTACTTTACAACGACTATGTTGCCAACCCTGATCACCCTGCTTTTAAAGAGGTTGCGCCAGAACTTAAAGACATTGATTACGAGAAGTCGCTGTCCGACAAGACTGTCGAGAAGACTTTCATGGCTCTGACCAAGAAGCGCTTTGCCGAGCGTGTCCACCCATCAATTGAAGTTGCTACTATGTGCGGTAACATGTACTGTGCCAGTGTGTACGGAGGACTTGTCAGCTTGTTGAGCAACGTCACTTTTGACCCTGCCCACCCCAAGCGTGTTGGTGTTTTCAGCTACGGAAGTGGATTGGCTAGCTCGATGTTCAGCTTCAAGGTTGTTGGTGATGTGAAGAACATTGTTGAGAAGGTTGACATCCACAATCGTCTCGATGCCAGACGTGTTGTTGCACCAGAGGTCTACGATGAGGTAAGAGCCCGGAAGCCACAATGCCCTTGCTGAATTAGTTGAACCGGGTTGCTAACCACCAATTTGTAGATGTGCCTTCTGCGAGAACACGCTCACCTCAAAAAAGACTTTTCCCCAGCTGGAAACCCCGAGACCATTGTGTCCGGAACCTACTACCTTACCAAGGTTGACGACATGTTCCGACGAGAATATGCTGTCAAGGAATAAAGGTGTGGCGAGTAGTTTAATTAATATTCCCAACTTTGAGCGCGTTTAACAATAAGCAATATCCTGGCATTGCCCCTGCAGTCTTTACCACCTGTTCTTCTATTTCGTTTTCGTCGTCTTTGAAAGAACGCTGTCGTTATTGTCTATATAGAGGTCAAGACGGAAAAATGGGTTGCCTGCATACCGCTCCACAGTTCTGAGGATGTTTCAGTTATGTTGTGATGAAGATGATGGCATTCGCATGAGGGTGGGGTTTTTACATACGTATGGGCCAGATCAGAGCAGGGAAAGTATGCATGATTGATACCTTGTTTTTTTTTATACATTTTTTTTATTAACAAAAAATAATAATAACTATCTGCAAGACTAGCAGGCTGAACTAGAATAGAAACCACACATTGTTAATAAGATTTCTTAATTTATCACTTGTTTCCTTTTCTGCTTCTCAATGGGGTTTGGGAGAGGGGATCTATGGATGGAAATGGCATCGGACGAGACAGCTCTGAGACGCGAAGAGGGAGCGATATCCCCCCTCAAAACATGAGCACAACAGAAATAGACTGAGATGGGAGTAACCCAAAGCAGATGTTTTATATGTCCATGGATGGAGACTAGACCAAGGTGAGGGAGTCAGTGAGAAGGGCTAGGGAGGGCGGTCAGAGATGAAACTTGCGTTAGAACAACGAGTATGTTTGTCTGTATGCACAAAAACCTTGCAGCCAATGACAGCAGCAAGAGCTGGGCAGGAGCTCTGGACATGGAACAGACACGGAAGGAAGGCACGATGGAGCGTTTGTGGTGCAGGGAAAGACGCGCCGGGAGAGAAGGCAAGGCGCGTAAGGTCCTGCCTGCCCTTTCCTCGACACCCGCACACGAAAAGGGAAGGCGCGCTCGTGCACCGGCCAGATGCAGCTAGGCGGCTTGGCATAGAAGACTGGGCCCAAAGAGGAATAGCGTAACGAAACGGATGAATCACGCGTTTTAGTGCGAGTCACCGTCCAGCCAATGGGAATGCGCACAGCAGCCAAAACCAGCAGACGCGCCCGCCGACCAACCAACGCCTTGGCCCGCACGGATCACAGATCACGCCCTGTTGTCCCCAACGGTCAACCACATCATCCTCCCCGTCGGCGCCAAACGTTGAAACATCGAGTCCACTCGACCGTTGCGGCCGACGGGGTCTCTGGATTCCACGGCGCCAACTGATACTCCAACAGCTTCATCCACTGACATCAGAGCAAAAATAGCTCGAAACTGTCGCAACCGCCCGGACCTATTTTGGCCCCCCCCCTCCTCCTTGCCCTCCAGGCCTGGTGTATATCTCCTACCCACCCACCTTGGGCGCCTACGGGACCTTTTTCATGATGGGCGCTTCGCTTCGAGTAACAAAGTAGTCTCAAGATGTACCTGAAAATAGCATCATTGCGGAGTACTCCCTGAACAATCCTATGTGCCATCATGGAGCAGTACTGGAACAATATGATACGACGGTGATTTGGAATCCCGCCGGGGGTTTTCCTAGTGCTGTTGGAGAAGCATCCTTTCCTTGAAATGCCGGAATATGCAAGATTTCGCGCTCCCCTACCCTCCCCACCTCCCCCCTGCGCGTGGTGCGCGTCATGATCGAGCACGACCTGAACGAAGCTCATGTCCTGCAGACGCTAGACCTTGGAGGAAGGATCTACTATTAGCTTTCTTTTGTTATGGAGGAAAAAAAAGCACCTCCGTGTTTTTTCGTGCTTTTCCCGTGTTTCATGTTTACCCAGCCGCTGGTGCTTCTCTCGCATCCAGAGGGCTCTCCTATGATGGGTTCCCACCCGCCTGAGGATTTAATACCGCCAGCTTGCCCCGTCTAGATGATGCTGGTTTGCTCTCATCGTCTCCTTTCTTAATTCTTTCTCCTTCGTGTCTGTGCTTCAACTTTTTCCCCTTCTAGTATCCCAGGAGGAATACTTCCTTGAAGGAAATTCTGTTACGAATCTCATTTGTCCTTTACCTTTCTTTTCTTTTCTACTCGTCGCATAGAATATACCTGAGAAGCTGGTTCTTCTCTGCAGTTGGCAACAGCTCGCCTTGCGCCCTATTTGTCTTGTGTGTTTCTTATTACAACTTCTTGTTCTATCTCTTGATTTTCATAGAGCCCCTTTCCCGGGCCGCAGTTTCAGCAACATGTCTTCGGAGTTGTACTACTATAGACCAACAACGCCTCCGTCTGCCTTGACTGAAGAGCAGCTCAGTGGCATTCTGCATATTCGCACGGCCTCTGGCTCTTCGGTTGGCTCTAATAACTCCTCCCCCGAATCAGTCCTCACCAACATCACCACCCCGAACAGGTCCCCTGTTGTGCGCCAACATGGACCAACGCTACTCCCAAAAATCCGTCCACAGGACCTTGTGGTAGAGCCCATGTCCGCTGGCGGACCACATCGTCACCGCAAGGCCCTGTCTAATACGCGGAACCCCCCTGGATATCCGTATCCAATCAATCATCGACCAGTAACGCAGCGAACCCTGGCGGATCCTGTTGACTGTACTTTAATTTCACCCATTTCAACCACCTCAATGCTTGGCTCTCGTTCTGGGTCTACCCTCTCTTCACCGGTGACCTTCACTCCGTCCCACAACCGCAGACCATCGGGTCATCAATCCCATTCTCGCTCTGGATCCGCGTCTAGTATCGATGAAGCAACCCTCAGCCGCTATGGCTATCCAACTTATCGACAACTTCCGAAATATGTGTCGCAGTATAGCCCTTCGACTCCTCTGTCGGCTTCTTCCCTTGTTTTCCCTACCTATCACTTAGCTTCTCCTATTGCTCCTCAAGCCACGGCCCGCAAGGCGTCACCCGAGTTTGTATTCCCCGAACCTGCAACCCCAACTATCACCACGCCTCACGCTGCTGTCGTCAACATTACTCCTTCAACTACTCTTCTGCGCTATTTGACTGCTCCAACACAAGCTATCAATCTTGTGCGAAGCGTCTCTTATCCACCCAACCGAAGCCATCAGACTTATTTCTGGTGGGATATCCGCAACCTGCGCAGCTGGTCTAGCTTCTCCCTCGAGACCATCAATGCCATTCCTGGCCTTACCAAGCTCCTGACCACAGAGGTTCCCATGGACCGCACCCCACCAACTAACGTACCCTCTTCGCGTCTTTCACCTGGCTCTGAGGCTGTGCTTTGTGATCTCATTCGCGACGTTTATGCCCCTCGTGTTAACTCGGCGCTCCAGGTCTCTCAGGGGCGCGACTGCCTTTCCCTATATCCTGCCCCAGACGCACATCAGGCTACTAGTCGAAACACTGGAGGCCCACATTTCCTTGCCAACTATGCCACTGACACGGAGCAAACCTCCTCTGGCTCTCCCCGTGGCCGTGTTGTAGGCCTAGTCAAGAGCTTTGACCGCTGGAATAGTGGAATGCGCAACGAGCAGCCGCACAAGCGCGTCGAATACCTCAATGGCCTAGCCCATTTGCAGAAATGCATGCGCGACCATTCCTGCCGGTATGGATTCATTATGACTGAGATCGAACTTGTTTGCGTGCGTGCTGGGTGTGATGAGGGTGACGATGTGCCCTATTTCGGATACTTGGAGCTCGCTGCCCCGATTGCCACTAATACCTCGTCTGATACCTTCAACCCAATGCACCTATTTGCTACTGGTGGTGCACCGCTCTCGAGAAGTTCCTCGCAGTCTTCTGATTACTCGTCGTCTTCGCGTGGCGCATCGCCCGCTCACCATGCTCCACCTCCACCAGAGCTCTCGGGGCCTTTCACTGCTACCTTGGCACTCTACTACCTTCTCATGCTCTCAAAATCTGTGCCCCTCCCCTCTCAACCGTCCTGGCACTTGAATGTCGGTGGTCCCGGCGCTCTCACGCGCCAACGCGTCCTTCCAGACGGAAAGGACAAGTGGATCCCCGAGCCACAGACCGGTGAGCGCAGAGATGCGAAGAGAATGAGGGGCTGGGTGTGGCCGCAGGATGCGTGGCATCGACGCGAAGGCGGTGGTGCCAGTCGAGCCAAGGCTGCCGCTGCTGCAGCGACCAAGAAGAAATGGCATAAGTAAGATTACCCCTATTTTTCTCACTTGTACTGTAATACTCTATTTTGTTACTTTCTACTTTCTCTTTTTCTTTTTGATTTTGATTTTTCTTTTCTTTCTTGTTCCTTTTCTGCTACTGTATAACCCCCGCCCCCACCACATAATAGGGATGTTGGGGGATGGAAGGGCGGCATTGCAGGCGAATGCCATTACCAATTAGCGCCGATGCGCTTTAATATTATGTCCGGGACTATGTACTTTTTTACTGTCTTACACGCGGTCAACGGACGTCCTGTTCTTTTTCTTATTTGCTACTTGCATTATTTCGGGGGTTTTATTTTCTGGCTGCATTTTTGCCTTTCTCTTCATTAGGTGCATTTCACATGGTGTTGTTCTTCTTTTGCTTTAAAATCACTCATTTTTCCATATTGTACTTTTACAGTAAAAAGGTGCTATTTTGCTATTTATGCTTTTTTGGGGTTTTAGCTTGCATGTGTATTTCTCCTGAGAAATTGGTTGGCTTTTCTGTGTTTGTCATAAGATTTCCACATGATTGAGTGGTCCTTCTCTCGTTTATATATGCCTTCGATTGTTTCATTTCTTGCATATGCTCTGCTGCTAGAAGTATTTGGGGGTTTATTTTTTCTTTGTCTGCTCTCTATTGTTCTTTTTTCCCCTTGCATAAAATAACTTTCTTTTTTCTCTCTCTTCTAAATTTTTTATTCTCCGATGCCATCGGTTGTGCATCCTGCAAGATTTTCTTTTTCCCCCGCTAAGCATCCCCGCGAATTAAAATAACCCTATGGAATGTGTGCTGACGAAAAGTCTGAACTAATTCTTTTTAGTTTCAGGAACAGAAAGCATTTAAGCGCCCTGCCTACAACGGCCGTACCGGGATCGGTTTTTTGTGCCTGCGAACCCTTTGCCCTATCTATTTTGGTTCGTCCGCGTTTCATCAGGCACCCCCGGATCAGGGGTACATAGTTGAGTTTCGACGGGATGGTTTGCAAAATAGTGTTATTTTTCCCCTGCAAGCCCTCCCATCCTGATCCTGGGATAACCTAGGCGCCAGCGATGGGATATAGAGCGCTAGGCTTTCATGGGGTGCATATACATTTTTGCGAGGAAAACAATGGCAAAGGGTTAAGCGCCTGGCCGGGAAATCCCCCGCTACAATAGTTTGTATACACCCATGGCAGTCCTAGTGCGGCCTTTCCAACACATTGGACGGAATTCTTTCTGAAACAGGGCCCCCAAATTTCTAAACTCTCCTTTGGTTCAAACGCAGATGGGAATGTTTCGTTTCAATAAATTCCGGCGATATCATGCACGCAATAATGGATGATGAGGCTCTCTATGGGGGATATTTAAGCGCTGGTGGTGGACTGGCCAATCGCAGCGCGGCGATTATGATGACCACTTCACGTGATCTGGCGCAATGGGAGCTTCTCGTCGGCTGCAACGTCAACTCCTCCCTCCTCACTCGAATGCTACGATGCCTACGATGGACAATCACGCTGCAACGGTGAGCTGAAGAGCAGGCGTGGATGAACAAGGCTACTCTTTCCGTGGCTTTGCAGCGGTCAACAAGAAAACGAGCCTGCTTGGAATACGAAGCGGCTGGCCTGCTAGTAAATATAGGCAGTCTCGTTTTCCTTTCTCCTCCTGCCCCTCATCAGCAGCGGGGGAAACACGAATGCAGCAGCGAGTGGGGGGTTGGGGAAACGTATCAGCCTGTTGATCTTTTGATTTTTCTCTCTTTTTTTCTTTCTTATTACGATGGGATGAAGTTATGATAGATGCCTAATAATAGGTAGTTTTTGTTTCTTCCACATATAGTAACACTCAGCATTCCTTGTGTTTCAATCCCCTCTCACTCTTCAAACCCGACCGTTTCTATTTCCAACTGTAACAGTTGCAGTACATCTCGTTTCAGGAAGACCCTGCATAGAACAACAACAAAATACATACCAAAGAACAACAAGCATGGCGCCCATCTCAGAAGACCTGCTGCCTCCTCCTCCCCCTCCCACCACCCGCGCACCCACACGCAAAACATCTAAACGGTCCAAAAACAAGAAAAACAACAAGAAACTGAAACCCCCCAACGCACCCAAGTTCATCATCATCGGTGCGGGCTCTCGAGGTAATGCGTATGCACGCGCCATCACCAACGCCACAGTGGGCAAAATCCATGCTGTGGCGGAGCCAGACCCCGCCAAACGCCGTCTTTTTGGCAAAAATTACATCTGGGGTGATGCAGATGAAGGGCCCAGGGGCCAGGAATTCGCAGACTGGCGTCACTGGTTTCGTTGGGAGAAAGTCAGACGTGACGTGTTGGAAGCTAGGCGGGAGAACCCTGATGATGAGGTCGGCGTCGATGGCGTCATCATCTGCACGCTCGATGAAACGCACGTTGAGATTCTCACGGCTATCGCCCCGCTGAACCTACATATCATGTGTGAAAAACCCCTCGCAACATCCCTGGAGGATTGTCTGTCTATTGCGGCCGCTATAGGCGGCCCCACGCGCGCCACCCCGTCAAAGATCTTCTCCATAGGCCACGTCCTGCGGTATAGTCCGCACAACGTGCTCCTGCGCAACTTGCTGTTGCTTGACCGCGTGGTCGGCGAGATCGTCTCTGTCGATCACACGGAGCCCGTAGGCTGGTCGCATTTTGCGCACAGCTACGTGAGGGGCAACTGGCGGCGTGCCACCCCGAACGGGGATGGGAGCCTGTTGACGAAATGCTCGCATGATATCGACTTTTTGCTGTGGCTGCTTTCCTCGCCACCGCCAGACGTGAAGGATACTGCTCACCCGTACCATTTGCCTGAGACGGTGATGTCCACGGGCGCGCTGACGCAGTTCCGCAAGTCGAGGAAGCCGCTTGCTGCGGGGCTTGTGACGAATTGTCTTTCTTGTCCCGTAGAGCAGTCGTGTATATATAGCGCACCTAAGCTGTATAGGGACATGCACCTGGCGCTGGGAAAAACGGGATGGCCCGTGAAAATTCTCTGTCCGGATATCGAAGACACGCTGCAAAACTTGGGCATGGAAGCGGCGAATAAGCAGCTCCTCGACGTCCTGACGGAAGATTATGATTTGACCACCTGGCGCGATGATCAGATCGCTGCACGACCATGGTTTGGCCGCTGTGTATATGAATCCGACAACGAGGTCTGTGACAACCAGACGGTGACCATCTCATGGAATGACGACCCGCTACCCGACGTAAGCTTACCGCTCCATGAGCGCCTGCGCGGCCGCACAGCCAAGACCGCGACTCTGCACATGATTGCGCCCACGCAAGCACAATGCGAGCGCCGTGGCCGCGTCTACGGCACCCTAGGCGAACTTAGCTACGATAGCCGCACTATCACCATCTACGACTTCCGCACCGGACAGTCGCGCATCGTGAATGTTCTACCTCCGCCGCCTGATGAAGAGGAGTCGCATGGCGGTGGTGATTATGGCTTATCCAAGGCGTTTGTGGATGCGGTGGATAAGGTTTTGAATCACGGGTGGGACGTGGACCGTGCGCAGAGGGAGATTGTGAAGTGTGGATTCGAGGAGATTATTAGAGGGCATGCGTTGGTTTTTGCGGCTGAGGAGAGTAGGAGGGATGGGAAGGTTGTGGCCTGGAAGGAGTGGTGGAAGGAGAAGATGCTTGGTGGTAGTGGTAGTGGTGAGGAGGAGGAGAAGAAGATCCTTGGTGTTGATGGTGGTAGTGGTGGGGAAGCGGAGGAATAATGGCTTCATGGATGGTGTTTTGGTATTATTTTTATATTGATGCTCATTTCTTTATTTGGGCAGAGTGATGGGATGAGATGGGATAGGAGGGCACCTTTAGGTTCTGGCGGTGGGTTACCTTTTGTTGAGCGAAGTTCTGAATATTTTATCTTTTCTTTTCTTCAGTTGGCGGCGCTTCATTGACATATGCATGTACATACCTAATAGGGGAATTTATCCCCGATTTTTATAGTTATAGAAAACATTAAAAAGCTGGGAGTTGCTTTTTGCCATTCATTGGGGAAAAAATCTCAGATTTAAGCTTGCTACATAATAACAAGGTTGCAATGGACATGTATTTTTCTTTTCGTTATGTTTTGTATTCATAGGTTTTTTCGTTCCAGCATTAAACTCGTTACAATAAAGAAATGTCATGATAGTTAAAGGCTTTAACCACCTACCCACCATATGGGGAAATTCTCATCCGTGGATTTACCCGTGGGTTGCTTGCTGCCAAACCCCCTAAGTCTTAACATCCGGCTCCTCCCGTCCAATAAACTCCTTCAACCTCAGCAAATCCACGGCAAGCACAACATTCTCCTTCAAATACTCCTGCGCATCTTTAAACAAATGTTCTTCCCCACTCTCATGGCGCTCAACATACAACCTGATAGTTGCGCCACTGCTCCCTGTTCCCGAAAGCCTGACAACAATACGGCTGCCGTCGTCGAATTTCACGTATATCCCTTGCTTCGAGCTCACGCTGCCGTCGAGATCGGTATATGAGAAATCATCAGCTTCGAGGACCTTGCGCCCGGAAATTGTGCTGCCGATAAAAGAGTCGCGCTTTGGTGTGGTGATGAGATCTGTGAGGTGCGCGATTACTTTGTTGGCGCCGTCGGAGTCGACGTTCTCATAATCGTACCGCGTGAAGAATGTGCGGCCATATGTTTTCCAGAAATCGTGCTGGATCGTGGCGATGCTCATGGGCTTTCCGGGTTGGGATTTGCCGACACCGGCGATGATGTTGAGCCATGCGATGATGGCCCAGAGGCCGTCCTTTTCGCGGATATGGTTGCTCCCTGTGCCGAAGCTTTCTTCGCCGCAGATTGACATTTTGTTGGTGTCCATGAGCGCGCAGAAGAATTTCCAGCCCGTGGGCACTTCGTAGCATTGGAGATTTTGCGCTTTGGCGACGAGATCAACGGCCCCCGAGGTTGGCATCGAGCGGGCGAGGCCGTGAACTCCCTGTTTCTGGAAATAGGGGATGAGTTTTGCGTGGTGGGCAATGATGGCTAAGCTATCGCCTGGGGAGACGAAGGCGTTCGCGCCGTATATCATGTTGCGATCGCCATCGCCGTCGCTTGCAGCGCCGAATTGGATGCCATTTTTATCCACCACCTCGACGAGGGAGTGTGCGTATACCAAGTTGGGATCAGGGTGGCCACCGCCAAAGTCTGGGCTAGGGACACAGTTTTGAATGCTGGACTCAGGTAGGCCCAGCTCATCCACAAAAACGGCCCTGCCATAGGGGCCTGTGACACCGTGCAAAGCGTCGAAGAGAACCTTGAAGTCCTTGTGAGTCTGGAGGAACGATTTAATGAGATCAAAGTCGAAGATCTCCTTTAGCATGTCAACGTAGTCCGCGGTGGAATCGATAACTTCCACCTCCAAAGAACCGCATTTCTGCGCCCCAATTTTCGAGAGGTCGATATCGGGGACTTCAGCAATCTTGTACGACGTCAAAGTCTGTGAGGTTGCGAAGATTTTGTTCGTCACTGACTCTGGGGCTGGGGCGCCGTTGGAGAGATTGTACTTGATCCCAAAGTCTGCATTGGGTCCTGTGAGAATTCAAAGGAAATTAGTCTCATAGTCCTTGTAACACCCGCAAAGCAAAAGAAAACGGCTCTCCAAAGTTTAAAAACGTAGTAAGCGCGAACTGGCGGGGAGGAGCCAGGAGGAGAGAAAAGGTAATAAAATACTATACTACTAACCACCAGGATTATGGCTCGCAGTAAGCAAGATTCCGCCCGTCGCCTTTCTCTTGCGGATAACATGGCTAGCTGCAGGCGTGCTTAAGATTCCATTTTGTCCCACCAGCAGCTTCTTGACGCCGTAAGCCGTTGCGATTCTGGCGATCAGTTGCACGACTTCAGGGTTATAGTAGCGGCCATCGCCGCCAATTACGAGAAATGAACCCTCTGCGCCTTCAGGGATCGAGAGGAGGATGCTTGCAATGAATGACTCGGAGTAATTGGGCTGCTGGAAGACTTTGACCCGCTTGCGAAGACCGGACCTGCAGCATTGTAGAACAGTTGTTAGCCTAGAACGGTTTTAAGTCTGCGGGGTTTGCGGGGAGATGCTATACTTACGTGCCAGCCTTCTGGTCTGTGAAGGGAGTGAGTGACACCGTGTTGACGCTCATGATGGATGTGTGTCTTGCTCAATGGCTTGATTGTTGTGAAAGAGGTGGATCAAGCTGCTTGTTGTTTTGAAGCTCCTCAAGCGGGACCCACCTCCAGTAAGGTATTAATCACTTCTGATGATGTTACACTAGTTGCACGCTCTTAGAAGTATTGAAAGAAAGAAAGGAAGGAATTATGAGAATAGAAGAGAAGTATTAGATGGGGAGAAGATGGTGCGTAGAACAAGAGGAGAGGAGGGGAAAGGAGGACGAGGAGGATGATTCTGGCCAGCGGTGAAATGCAAGTTTTGGCGGGGCAACTGCGTCATTGTTGTTGGGGAGGAGGGGCTTCGACGAGCAACGCTCCAACAAACTGGGAGAAATACTACTCTATATAACCACTGGAAGCCATAACCACGCAAATACTTCTGGATTATTTCTGATCCCTCAATGGTTATTACCACGTGTATGGTGTCTGGCTCAATGCCTGACTCGGCTTGACTCTGCTCGCAAACCCAATATGCCCGCAATCAGCAAACAAAGAAACCTAGAAAAAACCTAAAACAAGATGCTTAGGTCTAGGCCTTTTGACTCCGTACTTTGTAAATAGATGAAGGAGCAGAGCAGGACGCGGCCATAAGCGACAAAAACAGAAAAGTTCCCTATAACAGTCAACTCCCCTTCCCCCCAGCGCCAAACAGCCTATCCCTATAAAACCTCATTTCCTCAATACTCTCCAAAATATCATCCCTCGCCAAATGTACGCCCTTTTTCACTGGCGCATCTCTCAACAGTGCCTCATCCCCCCACCTCCTAACCGCCTCTTTCACACTACTCACGTCTAAAATCCTGTAGTGCAAGTGCTCTAGGACCTTTGCGTAGGGACCTCGCGCTAAAAACGCTTTATCAGCATGAACACTGTTCCCAGCTAATAGCGCCGTGCACGGTTGTGGGATATGTTTTTGGATGTAATCGAGGAGTTGTGTGGCTGCGGTTTCTGGGGTTGTGGTTGAGGCGCGCACAGCGGCGGTGAGACCTGTGCGCCCATGGGTTTCGATACACCAGTCATTCATGGAGTCGAGGATGTGTGCGGGTTGGTGAATTATAACTTCGAAACCGTGAGGCTCGAGTAAGGTGAGGTCCGCGGTCGTTATGTAGCAGCATATTTGGAGGATGTGTTCGGTTTCGGGGTTTAGACCGGTCATCTATTTGGGGGAGGGCAAGAGAAAGAGAGGTGGCTGTTAATTATTTGATACGGGCCAGATGTAAGTTTGCTCACTCCAGGTTTTGTAGTTTTGAACGGATATAGTTCATTGTATACAAGATGGGAGGGAGCTCAGGGGAGCTCCTATCTATGTGGTAAAGGGCGGGAGGGGGGATGAGTGAAGCAAAAACAAGGACCTGGGAATTCAAACCTCGCAGTCTATCCAGACAAGGGGAGCATTGGATCGTGTGAGTGCCATGCTTGCAGGCATTAAGATCTTTGTAGACACGTCGTTTCAGACCAAATTGCTAGATAGCTCTGCTGGCAATGTGTGTTGGGAGAATGAGAGGAAGCGAGCAAGGCAAATGCGAGAGAGGATCACTGATAAGATAAGATAAGGTCGCATCTTATCTAATCTTTCTTATCGGCCTTGGCAATCGGTTTTTGTCTCTTCAACTCTATGAGGTATATATACTTTTGAAGCCGACAAAGCAAGCTGTGTTTGATAATTACATACTATTATGCTTATTATTCGTCATCCTGATCCATAATACACATCACCTATAAAGAACATAGTACAGAGTAATCTTGTTTGTGTCAAGATTTAAATCCCCGAACGCGCGAGAACAGAAAAGGGGCTCAGCTTTTTGCAACAAAGGAAACAGGCATGCCATTAACCAAGCCTATGAGAGCAGGGACTCCTTCTCCAGCAGAGGAAAAATAAATAAATAAGATACTCGAAACGCCACATGCTCAGAGCAAAATAAACATTAGCGTAAATATGGCGGGAAAGATATAATTATATGATCCTATTAGTCATCGGGAACGCCTCTTCCCGCAATGCTTCAGTCGAGCTGTGGGCATCCCCTGGTCCTTGTGTTGTGACTTGGTGTATGGTTTGGGATTTGTATATTGCCGTTTGAAGCCTCTCATCATGGGTTCCGTACCTGGATCGGCTTGAGTGTCTGAATCCCAAGTATGGTAGATATCTCCGGATGAATGGGCGAAGTGTAGGGACCGATGCGCAGATAACCGCGAGGTTGACTTCGATGGCATTCCAGACCCAAATGTAATATCCCATCCCTGAAATTTGAGTAAAAGAGGTGTAAATAATTAGCCTAACTCTGGAACGTGATGCACTAAGCCAGAGCAATTGGGAATTTGGCGACATACAAGTTACGTCGTAGGTCAGATCGACTGACACGTACATATAGTATGCTCGGACAACAGACGCTCCACATGCGCTAATCAGAAAACGTTAGAACAAATATAGACATTCTGGGCTGAAAGGAAAGCAATTTATTTGCGTATCCCTCGAAGAGCAAAAAGCGTACATGAGACCTAAGCTCATTAGAGCGATCAAAACAACCTTCTCCCGCGCTGGTAACTGCAACTTCCAAAGTGTTGGCATGGGCAGGACGAGAACGAGTATGTCGGTTATAATGTTTGTTATAGTACCAGCGAGCACCCGGGAAGATTCGTTACCGCACCTCTGGTCTGCTAAGGCGGTCCAGTAGTGATGCACGGGCCTGCGTTCATCGTTAGTAGGAAATATATCTAGCGTGACCCATCGGTGACGGGGGGATTCGCATCGCAGGAGATAGAACGTACATGCATGTGAAGACTAAGGTGAACATAAATGCTAGAGTTCGTCAGCCGGATGCACTCCAGAAATAACCTCTGAAAGGCTGTTGGAATATTGCTTACCGATGCCCCACGCAATGTTAAGAGCTATCAAGCTCCATGTTAGGCGCACAAACGTTTTGCTGGTCGCAATGCGGAGGTAGGAGGCCAGAATTGACAGCTTTACCAGTGACATGATTATAATGAATTGTAATTGGCTCAGCCAGCTGGTCTATTTCAGATTTAACGTAAGTAATCCCGCCGGTATAGTTGGAGCGATCGAGAACGGGTATGAAGAGGAGAAATAGGACCATACCAGGCGAGAGGGGGCTATCCACTCAGGTTTAACATCCCAAATATGTAGTCCTGAAAATTCCAGCACCCATCTGTTAGAATGCGCACTCTTCGGCTGGGTTTTTCGATGTATGCCATTGGAAAGTGAGAGCTTTACCCCATCCATAATGTGTTCCCAAAATCGTCGTGACTGTAATGCCTACAACAAACGGCTGTACATCAATCCCAGGAGACCATCAGCAAAACTAAGAACCAAGGTATTCAGATGCACAATCTGAATGGGCCATACCATCGTAGCAACCATGACCCAGTCATCCCACCCCGATGAGCGCCTCATGTATACTCGCACCCATAACCGTAGACAGACGACAACGACAGAGATGGCAAGAAAAACAATGCCAATGATGGTCATGGCAGGGCCCTGATACTCAGGATCAACATAGTTGGGCTTGGGCCATGAGGCCACGACTTCTGGAGGTGGGTTTCTCATCGCCGTAATAGAAGAGAGGAGATGCCAGGCTCATGGTCTTCTTCTTCGTTCACGCGGGGTTGAAAACATAGCGGAAAAGTTCGATAATTATGATGCCGCGCGGGGAGGCTAGCCAGGCATTTTATTCAAATTTATGGCTTATGGTTCCCGACTCCACACGGGCCTTAAAGGTTCCTATCTGTTGGGATTTTCAGGGGCGGAGGGTTCCTCTGTGCTCTGTGTTGTGAAAAACGTAGTGTAAGTAGACCCTAGTCCACTAATCTCTTGCCCCATTATATTATTGTACACAAAGTATCCGACTTTCCGAATTAAAGATACAAGTAGTCATAAAACCCCCCATATCAATGGACTTCAGGTTAGGTTAGTCAAGCACACGATGGGAGGCCAAGTAACACATGCTTCAGGTTGCCATGCGGCGTGGTACCAAGTGCCGAAGGTAGGGTCCCTCGGCTTAACCGTAACCAGTTGGCCACTGCACTGGAGCCCTCCCCGTTCGAAGTGGAGTTTGAGGAAAGGTGAAGCCAATCAGCAACAGTGGCAGCCCTGCAAGAATCGCTGAAATGGAGTTGTTAGCAAGATGTAGTTGAGCGGAGTGATGGGGATTTCCACAGCAGGGTGGAAACAATGACTAACCTGGAAAGGAAACTCGACTATAAAGAGCGATGGAGACAGTGATAAGATCCTATAATATTAGTAATAATGCTGATGTATCTCAACCAGAATGCCACGAAACGTAGATTTTCCCTGGCTTATAGTTGCTCAGTTGTATCTAGCTATATGCGCGTCCGATGTTGTCTGGGGCTTCTTGCAGGCACGTTAACACAAAACCTTCAAGTTTCCATGCGCACCATGCAGGCTCGCCCCAGAGAATAATCCATACCCAGCCGTTTATTATTAATTCTCCGCGGATTGGACAAGCAGGGACGCTTGTCATGCAGTCCTACCTCACCTAGCCAGTGGCGTTGCCGCCTCTGTTGGTAGACCGTATACTGCGCTCGTGGCTGCAGGACGACGGGATACAAAGCGCAACGAAGATGCAGCACAAATAAAACATGGTTTCGCGACACCTCATTCAAAGCAATCGCGGAACAAGTATCGTACGTTAAGCCTGGCGCTTCAGTGTTGATGCTAAAGGGAACTGTGGTTTCAAGAAGCGCAGAGTCTGCGGAGTCTGCGGGAACTTGTCAATGCACTTCAAGCGCCCTGGTCCACCTGCGTGACCACGAATCTACAATAATAGAGGGATTTAGCACACACTACAGTAACATAATTAGCTCTGGTAGCTGCCTTCTTGATTTGGTTAAATCATCCTGCCACTATATTATAGTGTATTATCAGTATAATATTATCAAAAGGCTTTGTAGAGTGGTAATCTATTCAGCAAGGATAATATGAAATTCTGACCCTGCCAGCAAGCAGGTGAAGCTCTAGGCTGGGGCTCAAAGCTGGAGCTCAAAGCCAGAGCCCCAGTCAGTTTGTTACCATGAATCAACAAAGAATACAACAAGCCTGTGAAGATGATTTGGCAGCAGCAGCTGCTGCCCTAGCAGCAGCCCTAGCTGTAATTTCCACTCTCAATACTGTAAATTATATAGTGTCTCAGTAGGAATATGAGCATGAAACTTAGTATGGACCTTACTGATATAGGCCCCCTGTTCCCTACATCCAATTCAAATTCCAACTTGATGAATTATCAGATAAGCTTATTATATTAAAATTCTGCTTTACTAAAAAAGAAATTCATCAAATAATTCTCTATCTGCAGCTCTATCAAATTGAATAGTAAAACTGCAATAGACCTAGCAATGAGCTGGCTTTTTGCATTCTTCTTGGCTGCCTGGTATACCCAGCAAGATATGACAATATAATCAATCTTTTCAGCTGCTTGAAATCATATATCAACATGATATTCACAGATATGGTCCTCTATATACAGGATTGCTTCCAGGATATGCTCTGCTAGGACCCCCAGTGCCTGACTGTTGAACAGCTACATAGCTATACCTGGCATATCAATAATCTTGGTGGCAGGGATCAGGTATGGGGATATATTGATGGGACCCTTCAAAGAACTGCCTGCCTGAGTGAGAACCAGTGTGCTATATATTCTGGTCACAAGTATTACTACAGCTTCAAATTCCAAGCTGTTATCACACCTGATAGGCTGCTTTTATTGATTTTCAGTCTGGTAGTTGGTAGCTGTAGTGACTGGTTTATATTCCAACAGAGTTTATTAGAGAATGATATCAAGAAGCTATTTAAGAAAGCCAATATTCTGGAAGAAGAGTGGCTTTATATATATAGAGATCCTGTATATACAGGGTCAGTAGTGATGATTGGGGCCTATAAAAAACCTAGAGGACATCAGTTAACTGCAGCTCAGCAAGAATTCAACAAGAATATATCAGAGAATCAGGTTTCAATTGAGCATGGATTTGGATTGATTCAACAGTATTGAGTAAAGAATTTCTACTATCTTAGTCAATAAATAGGCCTCTCCCCTGTTGCTGCTAGCTATCTAGCTGCTTGCCTTCTCATAAATATACTGACTTGCCTGTGTAGTAATCAAGTTACTGAATGATTTGCCTATTCCCTACCAATACTGGATGAGTATTTCACTGGTAGGATGAGAATAGATGAAGCTGGGGAGATGGAAAATGTGTAGAAAGAGATCAATTCCTTAGAATTCATATAGGAAATCCACTAAAGTCCACTATTTTGTGAATTTGATATCCCAATCCTGAAAGAAATATATAATCTATTTTAAAATTTGGTAATACCTTTCATTAGTGTAATTTATCAGCCAATTATATTATCTAAAAAACTCACCACCACTAACAAAAAGTTGGTGATGTTTTATAACTGTGTTTTACATTTATATATATATTTTTGGTAAGAAATAGCCAATTCTCATGATATTAAAGGTAACAAAGGATCAAATTCAATACTCACCCTGTTCAAAGGCTTCAAGCTCATTCAAATTCTTCAACTACTACTACTATTACTACTACTACTACTACTACTACTACTGCTGCTGCTGAGACCTCCAGTGAAGCTCCTGAAGTATACTCATTATTGTAGTTATTTTTGCATTTATTTGACTATTTATTTTATTTATCTCAGTTATTTTATCCCTTAGACTGGCAACATCAGCTTAGAGCTGCTCAGTAGTGTATTGGATCTCATTCTCAGCCTCTGCTTCTCTTACAGCAGCAAGAGACTGGATTGCAGCTGCCAGTAGATTTAACACAGTTACTATCTCTTTTTAAAGAAGCTCAGCATGCTCTTCAGAGGATATGGAAGTCTACTGGCAAGAATATGGTGGTAAGAGGGTCTGAGAACTGCAGGATAGGGGACTTTGAAAATCTGGTAAGGAGCTCTGAGAATTCTCTTCTTGCTCAACTAACTCAGGGTCAGGGCTAGGATCCCTGAGCTGGTACTTATTCCTCATACATTCCATCATATTATCCTGCATATGACAAGCAATAGTCTGATCATTTTCTTCAGAAGCAGCAGCTTCTTCTCTAGCCTGCCTTCTATTTTCACAGATATCATTGAGGATTTGAACCTACTGATCCAGTGCCTGGTTGAGGTCAGTTTCACTCTCTGCTTTACCAGAGTCTTGAAGAAGCTGAGCCTGCTTTTACTGGTGGATTTTTGCCAGACAGGTGAGAACCTGGTCAGGGTTCTTGAGCTCTCTATTATATGTCTCAAGGAAATATGCCTTCAGCTCATCCCAGAATTACTGATGCAGTCCCTCACAGTATAGCTGTTGGTTTCTAACACACCAGTGAACAAGCTCCAGCTGTTCTTCATCACTTATCTGCAGCTGCCCTGTGGGCCTGCCACTGCTATTCCAACTGGTAAAATTGATTTGGGAGGGCTGTACAGTGGGTGGATTATTTGTTCAAGCAGGTGTTGGGGTTACAAATTGAGGCAGGGATTGCAGCCAGTCTTCTTCACTCAGGGATGATTGAGACTCAGTGAGTTTGATATCCACTGAGAATTGGGTCTCTGAGAATTGGGTCTCTGCCATATTGATATCTGCTATAATAAATAAAATACACTAGGTTGGAGGTCCTCAGCTCAAAGATTCCTACCCATTCTTACAAACAAATTCACTATATAATGTGACCTACTGGCTAACAATATATGGAAGGCGGCTCCTGAATTTATATTCCAGAGGACCTGAATGTCTACATTACAAAAACATGTTCATACAGGGGATCCAAATATCGGGTGGAGCTCACTAAAAATGCCTCATCCCACAGCTCTAACTATATAGAGAAAGCGGCTACAGGAATTATGTTACAGTAACGTGTGCTAAATCCCTCTAATAGACAACCACATACCTAGTAAGTAGGTACGGATACTATATTATTATGTCGTTCTCTTCGTAGCAGCAGCATATCTTCCCTACTCATCGTTCTCCGAATCTCAGAGGGATGTCACCTCTACCGTTCTCTGTGTAGTATTTTCTTTTCAAATTCCGAATCTTTATCTGCCGGGCGGGAGATTTCCACCAACCCCTGACTCGCTAGTTGATGGAGAAAGTGGGGAGCTTCTAGTAGTGCCGGCCATCAAAATAACTAGCAGGTCTAGTACCATTGCCACCCCGCAATCGGCTATTATGATACCAATACGGAGTAATAATGGTCGCAGATGTTTCAACAAGAAGCCCGTGGGTGCTCACTGCTTGGTGGGGGGGGGGGGAACCCTTAAAATCCCACCATACTCAACAACTTCAAGTCCACCCTGAGCTGTCAAATAATGCCAGATCTATGTACTCCGTAATAAGGAGTGGATTGCGGGGACAAGCAACGCACATAATCATACCAAGCTGGAAAAATTCTGCGCTGGGAAGAGCTCCATCATCACCGATCGGAGACCTGCAAACTCCAGGATACTTAATCCACCCTGCGCGACTGCAGAGCATCCTAACATTTTTATTCATTTTTTAGACTTTTTTTTAGCCACACGCGGCGGCCGTTCCTCCATGTGGCAGCTCCCCGAAACCTAAACTATTCGATCCAGTTGTTTAACTTTCCAGAGCCAGCCTCTCTTCCCGAAACTCACTGTCGATGCTGTCTTGCATTATTACCCGCAATCCCTGTCTATTAATATCACGCCCACTATTATTCCCTCTTGGCGCTGTTATCTCCCGAAGGAAAAGAAAATCGATTTGTGATACGATAATTAACAATTGAGCCTGGACCGTAGGTGAAGAGGCGAAGACGAAGTATCCTACTGGAGAGGTTTGGCGTATTTCCGATTATTCGTCATAGGTGATAACGGAGGGGAGAAGCCGAGTCCCATATCAATAATGACGGAAAGGGGATGGAAACCATGGGCTGATCGGACAAACTAACCGTGCGGGAGGATGCTTGTTGATCTATTTCCGCTATATCCCTTCGATTTGAATCATGGATGCTCAAAAAACATGTTTCGGCATATTCCTCCTCCAACACACTCCAGATCTGCAAATATTGAGAGTAGTTAGGCTTCAGCGTCCCGGTAGTTAATGGTGCGTTAAAGGTCGTTGTACCTCGGTTTGACCGTCTCAAGTGGGCTATGATTGGCTCATATAGGGACAAGCACAGGCACAAAGCTGAACGTCACTTTCGCAACGCGCGGGGAAAGTGATATCTCAGAAGGCTGCAAGGTCCACAAAATTGTTCTATTGCTTGGGTTCGAACCCTGGAAGACAATTAAAACGTGGGGAAAGCACTCTCCCCCTTCCGGGGAAATATAGTCGGGCAATTCCTTGTCTGATCTGGTTTCCTGAATGGGTGCTCCTCATCCTGGGCTTGAAACTATATTCCTGATATGTTTTAGCGGGATATCGCGGCAAGAGAGGGGTTGAGGAATCGTATTCGAGCTTCCGATCGGGAGGACCCGTGGCCTGAAATGGTGTAGTCGCGTGTGTGTATGTGGTTGACCTCGCCTGATCTGCATTGACCGTCGCTGCCGTTCTCGTTGGTGTATGATCTTCGTTTAGTTTTTTTTTGTTTTGCCCACTAGCCGCTCGTTAAAAGACTGGGCTCTTGTCAGAAGAGGCTTAAACATGTGAGCAGCTTCGGGCTTTATGCGCTATTCTTGGTTTTCGAGTTGGCGATGTACATCTCCTTCGCTAATCATGCTGGATATTTTCGTAGCATTTCATGGTGGGAGAGTCATCCTTGCTTGTTTAGCCCCTGATCCCTAGAGCGGTATTTGATCGACTGCCGCGGGAGTTAGACATTGATGTCGAAGTTACTAATTCTTAGCCTGCCGTTCGTGAGGACCGAGGTTGTCAGCATAGCAATACCAGAGTTTGGCACTACGACCAGCTTTGTCTTTTGCTAATGGGAAAGTAAGATGTTTCCGGAGGGTAAATGGAGGATCGTTGATAGAAGGCTTATATTGTGTGTAAGTGTTACCTAGTTAGCTTCTGCTGACAATAATACTGCGAAGAGTTGGCTAACTTCTAGGGTCTAGTGGCCTCTTTCTCTGCTTCTGGAGATAGAGTATACGCCCTGGAAGTGGGACAGCCCTAAGACCATCCATCTGTCATCTTGCTCTGTATGGTGTCAGCAGTACGGAATATACTGTCAAAATATATCCCACAACTCCAGCTCCCTGTCCAGAATATCCAGATATTGTGATTTGGATCCAGGTCGATTTCAAAGCCGCAGCCGTGGAATCACCAAGTCCAGCAATGGCACAAGATAAACGCTTCTCAATTCTACTGAGTGCCCGGACTATGTCTCGGGAAACGCCACGGGCATACGGCTCTGGGATGACTCAGAAAGGGACAAGTAAGGTGCCTTAACACTCTCTCCTGGAGCATGTTGGTTCCAGCGCGGTCGTTGTCGAGACAGTTTCACAATTTTGGAAGCAAAAGATTGGCGCCTTATTGTATGCTTTTTGGTGCTGGGGGAGCACTGCAAGTACTTGTTTTCTCGCCTTTGGCCTCTAGGTGCCTGCAACTGGAACTGGCAAAAGGACTGGTGAGCAAAAAAAACATATAACAGCCGGGATTCGCTGGTGGTCACCCAACTACTAGCCGGCCGGCGAGTGGCTTAAGCGTGGCCAAAAATCGGGTGGGTGCACAGTGGGTGTCGCCCGGGTGAGTTAACAGGTGCTGCCGCCTTACCCTCGCGCGAGCGTGCGTGCCCTTGGGTGCGTGTGCAGTGAGCTTTGGTGAGCCATCACCCATGCCGCGCGATTTATATGGGCCCATGGAACCCGCCAGGCCCACGCTGAACTAAACCAGAGACTTCCTTTGGATGTAGAGTAGGAAGCTGAAACCTCAGCCACAATAATTGTGAGAACCGTAGCCTCGTAGGCCTGATAAATAGCTGTACAAAATGGTTCTCGAGAGATGAATGAGACAGTGCGAAGAAATAAGTGATAGTCACGATGAGAACTAGTTGAACAACCAAACGTAGGGGTATGGTATTCAATGAACTAACCACTGGCCTCCTAGAGAAGGCCCTGCGCCAGCCTATGACACGAGTAAGGAGTTCTAGCGACTCTCAGCCTTGCGCCAGGTATGAAGCCACCGATAGTCTCGATTCCCGCTGGCACGAAACTAAGATGGACCTGTTCCGAGGGACCAGCACTTTACCTTTGTCTTTCACGTTGCTGGAGTTCAGTGTAGGATATGATACTCGGACAATAAGCCGCCAACTGTTTCCGCGCATTCTCTACAATCGTCTCCCAGACAAGTCCAAGGTGCTGGAGCGCCAGCGCGTGGTCGACATCGTCGAGGACAAGGAGTCTGCCCGCGTCGTCCTGGCGGACGGAACCGAGCACGTTGGGGATCTTGTTGTCAGCGCAGACGGCGTGCACAGTAAAGTCCGCGAGATCATGTGGCAGAACGCGAACAAGACCATTCCGCATTTCATCACCGCGACGGAGAAACGATGAACGATGTTTTCTGCTACTTCACCACGCTTGGATGATGGATGAGATGATGGATGCTGATGATATATATATATATATTAGCAATGGTCACCACATACAACGCGATCGTGGCCTAGAGGCCTCCCGGTCCCCCTCCCACTCATCAGCCATTGCCGGGGCGGCGGCATATATACATATAGGGAGATGACACCCATCTCCCTATCCTTACTTCATGTGGTCCTCTCATCGGATCTGACATCTCCCTCTGATGTCTCTCTCTCTCTCTCTGCTGCTTGCCTTGCTGGCGCCTTGCCTTCTTCGGCCTGGCGCCTGCAACTCTGCCCTATCTACTTGTTTCTTTTTCTTTTTGATGCCTCTGTGTGACTGCTGATTTCTGACTGCTAACCCTGCCACAACTGCAGCTGTCCGGTGCATGTGGCCTCTAGGTGTATCCACTGCCAGGCTTGCTGCTTGGTCAGGAGATGGGTAGTGACTCACCTGTGTGTGTGCTGTGGCTGTTCTGTTCCCACAGCTGCTGGGTATTCCCACTGCCAACACTGTCAAATAGCCATACACCAACATCTCTTGGCAGAAGTGGTTTCTTCATCCTGCTCAGTTTGTAGACAACCAACTGGTGGGGTTGCTCTCTGCCATGCCTGCTGGCAGTGGCACCTGGAGCAGCAGCAGCTATGTCCACAGAATCCCTGGTGTGCCCAGTGTCCTTGGCATTCTCAGGCACCACTAGCAAGTATGTCTTCCTCAATAGAGTGGCAGCCACTCTCCATTGGAAGAATGACAACCCAGTGTCCATCCTGTGCCGCTCTGCTGTGGGAAGCAGAGGTGAGGCCTAGGCATCGCGGCCAGCAGTCATCAAACCTGGGTTTCCTGCGGTGCTGCAAAGGAGGCTCTGTGGAGTTGGTGCCACTGGCTCCACCTTAGGTGTGGTGGTTTGATGGTTTGATGGTTTGATGGTTTGATGGTGCGATGGTGCGATGGTGCGATGGTGCGATGGTGCGATGGTGCGAGGCGAGAGGGTGAGATGTGGTGAATGGTGAGTTGCTGCCTACAGCATATCAGGCTTTGTTTCATCAACTCTTATCTCTCTCTTTTTCTTTTTTATGATACCTGATTCCAGTGGGTACTCGCGCGCGAGTGCCAAACCGGTCTTAATATGAAAGATTGGACTAATGCCAAGACTTTGAAGGTAAATGCACATCCCCTGGCCTGTCTTAGTCATGTAGATCTTGACATGCTGAAAACATGACCAGATTTTGAGATTGTTTTTTGTGCCACACAGACAATTTTGATAAATAATTTTTGGCCTACCACTAGATCCTGATAGACGGGTGAGATACCTCTTTTTATATAGTACTTTGAAAAGTGATGGTTGTGTTGTGCCTTGCAGCAAACCGTCGGTTATGGGGGAGTGTATCTATGCGATATATGGGGGAGTGTCGGCATAATTAGCCAAACCCAGATAATAATGCCTCAATTCCACACGCGATGCAGCCTTGCCGACATTTGGCTCTAACGCCTCACGCTTAAACTGCTGTTTTACTGGCTGGTTTTGCGCATAAACTGCCGGCCAAGAACGCCTCAGCTCGCGTGGGCGGTGTCGGAGCGCTGGAAGCAATGGGATGTTTAGTCATCCAGCGTCACATGATATCCCCTATATATCTTGCCATACATGGCCCCTACAGCATGTGGTTACTAGCATTGCATGATTACCATACCTACGAATTAACAGGCGGGTATTCCTGGGTGAGGCTCCGGTCAGGGGCTTGGGTATTAATAGATTAAATATCGTAAATATCGTTGTTGAACTCTGGAGCCCAGTCATCCTCGAGCTCGCGACACAACCCATAAAACCCTGCTTCGCTACATATTAGACTTACATACAACACCCTCAATATTACTACGTTTATATGGCTATTCCATTCGATCCTTTATTAGGTCACTAGATCCAACATTCGTGCACCGAGCACCTGCGTTGCAAGTTTTGTTTCAGAAGGCTGTTCGTGTTCGCAATGGCAGAATTACTATCCAGAAGGGCCACTTTGATACTACTACTATGGGGCGCGCTGCTTCACTGCTGTGAGCAGCTCTTCATCCCGAATCCGTGAGAATCATGCTTGGCTAACTTCGTACTCGGGATCGATCAACAGCAGGCGCAGCGGCAGATTCAGTCTGCGGCCCCACGGTGATACTGTCCACCGCGGACGCAGATAAGGTCCGCCGGGACTGCACCACGATCAACGGCAATCTCCTTATCAACCAGACCACCGAAGAGATCAACCTCGATGGTTTGCAGACCGTTAACGGGAGTCTGTCGGTCTGGGGCTGTGCGAGAGACGACACGGAGTGTCCCGAGCAGCCAGAGCCGTTCACAATCTCCAGCTCCACGCTCTCCGCCGTCCATGGTTATTTAGGCGTAGACCGTGTCGCGGGCCTCAGCAACCTCACGCTGCCGAATCTGGAAGTAGTGGACGGCGTATTCGATCTGTCCCGGCCGCTCGACTCGACGTATGTAGACATCACAAACCTGCATACGGTTGCCGGTTTCTTCATCTTCGCGACCCCTGATCTCAAGACACTACGGCACAATGGGCTCCGCGAGATAACGTATAACGCAGGCTGGGGCAGAAGGAGTATCTATGTTACTCAAGCGGACGTTGACTCTCTCGACAGTCTATTCAAAAGTCCCGTGATTGGGAATATTTACCAGGCTGGCTTTGACCTTGTGCCCAATGTACAGGAATTGAATTTCGGCCTTGAGAGCGTTAGGCAGGTCACTTTCACCGGAAACGGGAACCTCACTGTCACACTGGGAGGACCCGAGACGACGACAATGGAGCTGGGATCACTCGGACTTTGAGTTGTTGATCGATACGAAAAATCGCCTGAATATGTCGTCTGAGTATAGCATCGATGAAAACAGAGAGCGGGTGCGGACGTGGTACTGGCCGAAAAAGGATATCGTCTCCATAAATATCCGCGGTGATATAGGGAACGACTTCTTGTGAGTAGTACTACCTAGTACAATATTTTGCATTCCCATTCCCTCACGCTCGTTTCGTGTTTCCTTCTGCTAACCGCTTCCGCCCCTAATCCAGCAAATCTTTCCTGGAGGCTCCGCCAAAGGTCTCTGACCAGTTTCCGTCGTCCCACTGGACAAAGAAAATTTCGACTGCAGGCCCTTTGAAAAACTCCGCGATGAGCATCGACTGCCCTCCTGGAACTTTTTGTGCCATGGTACATCTGCCGGAAACACACTTTCTGCTAGCATTCCTCGCACCTTGGCCGTGATATTAGCAGCGCTTCTTCTTCCAGCAGTTGTACTATTTTGATGACTCTCCATTGTTTGGTCCACTTGGAACGTTATGAAGCGCAGACTATACCTATACATTATTAAAATTAGCAGGTAGTAATCTTATACTTACTGGTCGTTGATTTTGGGGGCTCCATGCTTTGAGGCTCTTCTGACCAAAGCCACCTGCCATGTCTAAGTTATCAGAAGAGGAAAATTAGCAGAAAGGGAGCATGGAGGAATTATCAGCACTGTTGCGAATAGTGGGATGAAATCACATTCCACCGCAAAAAAAAAAAAAACACCAAGTGCTTACCTATCTCCTAGCCCAAGTACGGCTGAGTGGATGGGAAGCCCTGTTTTCCACTCCCTATGGTCGTATGTGCTTATTCGTTACTGTGGAGTGATGATAAAAGAAGCCACGGGGGAAGGAAGGAGGAACACATGAGTAGTCCAGATCCCCTGGATTGACCCAATGGCTACCAAAAGGGGTTTCACGGGTACTTCGGGTATGTAGCTCAAAATTTATAATCAGCCGTCGGAAGATCAGACACAGCTTAGAGGATACAGCTCTGATCCGTTTGCCAAATTTTGAGGGCCTAGTGGTGGTGACCCCAAACGGATAGGAGACGGGAATTCGACGGGTAACCACACGGGTTTCGCAGTAACAAGGCTATAGCGAATTGTCCTATATAGCAATATTTCCACTCGGTGGGCTCCTTGACCATGTCAACCGGAACAAAAAGCGTAAGAGTATTGGAAATTAAAAACGCGAGATGCCGAACCCAGAATCACCTCCTCTGCAGACGTTCTTTCACTGCTCAAGCGATGAAGGCGTTTCTAGCGTTTCGACCCTGATTGTTGGTGTCAAGGGGGCAGTCCTTATTGATGCCCCCTTGCTCATATCAGATGCCAAAGCTGTCGTTGAATGGATTCGCGAAAAGACCTCATTGCCGCTGAAGGCAATATTCGTCACTCATCACCACGAAGACCATTACTTTTCCGCCCATGTCATTCTGGACGCATTCCCAGATGCTCGATTCTTCGCTGCGCCAAAGGTCTGCGCGGGAATTGAGCGCGAGTATGTCCATAAAGTGAAATTTTGGCTAGGTAAGCTAGGCAGCAAGGAGATTTCCGAGGCACCGCGTCTGCCAAGTGCTTTTGAACCCAGCTTTTTCGTTCTGGATGGGAATATGGACTCGACAATCTTTTTGTTGGGGCCGGTTCAGGGAGATACGGTTGATGTGACGTTGTACTGGCTACCACGTGAGCGGACTGTTGTTTGTGGTGATGCGGTTCATGGCCGCAGCACGCACGTTTGGTATGATACGATCCCCCCTTCTTATGTAGTTAGTCTTGTTTTAAAAAGAGGCCCGATTTGCTGCTGCTGGTGGAAATACATGCTCACGAGTTCTTCGTACCTCTAGGGTAAACGAAGTCGAAACCCCTGAAACCCTACGCGCCTGGCAACGCACCCTTGACCTGATCGAATCCCTCAATCCCTCCACAATTATTCCCGGCCACATAGACCGCGGGTGGGCATTGGATGCAGCGGCTGACCTAGAACACACAAGGAGCTACCTGCGCCTATTCAGTGAGAAAGTAACGTACTCTCCCACAACGCTGACAGTTGATGAGCTGTACGATATTTTTATAAGGGCGTTCCCGCAGGCTACGAAACATACGGAGTTTCTCGTTTATCATGGCTTGGCGAATCAGTTTGGTAAAGGGGGGAAGATTTGGGAGGAGAATAAACAGCATGATGTTGCTGGAAGGTGTCAGGGGCAGCTTGAGCCATATCTACTCTAAGACTTTTGGAAGAGGAGGATAGAATTAGAGAATGAATATATAGGTTTTAGAATGTAGGAGACTGGTTTGCGTGTCCTACGTGTATCTTGATTCTAAAGAGAGAGGCTTGTTCTAGACTTGGGCAAGGCTGTGGTGCCTATGAAAACATGCTGGGGATTCTGGGAAAGAGACGCGTTTTCAATTTAATCTTCCCCTAGATGAGTACGACAGGTATAAATAAAACAAAGAAAGAACCTTCAGCTAGACCCTTTGCGCAACAGCAAGATTGTCAGACGATCTAGCCCAAATCAACTTCCTCTTCCAGTGACTATGAGAAAGTCGGGCAGTGCTAAAGAGCAAAGAAAGGGGAAATCTCTCAAAACAGGAAAGCAAGAAGTCATCAAATACCGCTAGGGTCCCGGAGAAGCAATCATGAATGAGAATGCCCGCAGAATATCACTTAAATACCGGATTGTCCAACCATTCGCGAATCTTGCCCAGTGCGAAAAGATCATGTTGCGCTTCGGATGTCTTATATTCATTGTGATCCCCTTCTATCCACGCTGGCGTCCCCCCGCTAGTCTTTAATTTGTCGCCTATCTTATTGCAAGAGCCAAAGTCAACTAAGACCGGCATGTTGTCTTTGTTGACCATGATGTTCTTCGGGTTGATATCGTTATGGGCCATGCCGTGGGAATGCAGATGCTGTACCGCTGACTCGAGAGCTTCCATAAAGGATGACTTGTCAACCTTCCCCACACCTTTGCGCATAAACTTATGCAAGTCGGAGGCATATCTATCAAGAACAAGGCCCGTGATTCGATCACGCCGGACACGGCAGCCATGGTACCGAACGATGTTAGAATGTGGGTGCTGAGACACGATTTCCAAGGCGACAGCCTCCTCGATCAGAAGTGCGGGCATAATAGTATGGTCGTTCGCTTCTTTATAGACCTGGTACATAGTCAAACGTGGTCTCTTGATGTAAAGGTCGTTAGCAGACGATTCGGGTGCTATCATGATGTTGGGCGGCGCCTTCGGGTATAGGTGCTCATCAGGAACTCGGACCAAGGCAGACGTAAACTGCTCGTAGCTGATTTTGAGCTTGGGGATACTCAGATGACCAAAGTATAGCTCATCATCAGGGCCATATGAAGCGAATTCCGTGTACTCAAAATCGGTACAGTTGTCGTTGTAGATCTCTGCAAGGTAATGCAAACCGTCGGGGCCTTTTATTTGAGGTGCCATGACAACAGTGCTCAAGCACTGGGTTGAGATGGTGAGATGGATTTGTTGATAAAGGTGTTCAAGATATCTAGGACAGAGAGGGGGATAAGTAATAGTGATGGATGCAGGCAAAGCAAGGCATGAGGGCTTTAAAGAAGTGACCTTCGCTCACAATGAATAAACCCAATGCTGTATTAACAAGCAAGTGTTCTTCCTAGTCAAGAGTCCCAATAGTGAAGGCCAACCTGATAGAAAAATGTGCAGAATTGAATCAGCCCTGCAAAAATTTCGCGAGTATAAAAACCCCCTCTCCGCTATCAACAGCAAACTTTCTCCATTACAACTCCCTATCATCAATGTACTCAAGATCTTTCTACACATAGCACTATAATCATAATCATAACCACAGCTTGATCGCTTACAATCTTTCTGACGTCATTAAACAATCCATCATTTTCTCCTGGCAAAAATACTGGACCCACAAGTAGCTCAAAATGTTATCATTACCTTTACCCCCGTTTCTTTCCCTGGACCAACCAAGCTGACGGCTTCGTGAATAGGTGCGAATACGAGACCTCGACTTCCCTAACGCAGAATACTGCTGGCGATTCAATCTACGTTAGCAAATCCAGCAAGAACGACTACGAGGAACCGACCTGCCCAGATTCGAGTAAATATGACCCGAACGCTAAGGGCTAATCACCTCGTGGACTGGATCTGAGCATTCCCGATTCGAGCGATTTGAAAAAATAAAAAACATTGACCTAGGCTCTTTTGCCTATTTCACTCCTTTTGAAATCTATTTCTTTATATTGGCGTGCTCTGCAAGAGGAGTACCGATAGCGCTCGTGACCTGCTCATCGATGGGGCATCGGATTGCGTGTGTTTTTCTTTTGGAGAACCTTTTTGGGTATCTTTCACTCTGCCCATCTGCTAGCCTCAATTTATTGACTTGATTGACCGTTTTTTCAAGCCGCATCCAGTTTCCCTGCCTTGCGGCGGTCGGGTGTTGGGTTGTGTGCAAGGTTGCTTTGGCAAAACGTTTGGGTTCTATCATTTATACCCATTCCCCCTCAAACCCACATGTATTTCCTTTGGCAGTGATATTTTCTGAAGCCGCGTCCCGTTTCCCCTGCCTTCTGGTGATTGGGTGCTCGATCGCGTGCGCATTGCTTGGGAGAGCGATTGGGTTCCCTCATTCATACCCATTCCCCCTTAAGCTACCCAGGCAGATTTCTTTTACTTTTTTTCTTTTTTAGATATGGGAGCCATATCCAGTCCTTAAACCTTTATCTCTTTTCCCTGTGTCATTTCCGCAAGCAGCTTTTTATCAGGAGCTCAGCTTCCTTGGGCCTGATGATTGTGTATGATCGGACTTGTAGAGTAGCCTCTGGTAACACCGGTGGGCTTCACCATCCAATCGTCGTAAATCTGTCTCGTAAAACTCGCCCTGGAGCTTCAAATAAGCGTAGCTATATCAGCGGGAGCACATGTAACAGCAACTGCGCATTAGTATGTCAGCAAATGCAACCAGGGAACATTTTTCAAATTGATTGTTGGGGGGGAGGACGAACGAGGCGTTATACAAGAGCAAACATGGAGTGGCGAAACCCATCGAGAAGGATAATAAGAGACTTCGGGCGGAGTGGATTCCCAATTTAACCTCCCGCGATACCCATTGTTTCCCGCGAGGGTTAACTTTTCCCGCAAGGTTTATATTATTAGGCCTTTTGCTGCATCAGCGTTAATAAGCGAATCTAAAAATCACCAAACTTCAAACGCCATGGCGTTGGCAATTATTAATAACTAGGTTAGCAAAAAACCGAACGTCCTCGAATGGCATCTAGAATAAATAAAAAACGATTATTAATTATAGCGCAGTTAGGTAATACTCACCTACTCCATACTAGATCCTTCCTGGGGAAAAGCCTCGCCTCAAGGTTATGATATCCACCCCTTTATTGATTGTTTTTAGTGCTGTTGGGCTTTTGTATGTAGATTGTCAGCTAGCAAAAATGGCAGGTCGCCCGCTGTCACGCCGGCTGCATCGTTTCATTATTATTTCTGTCTTCTTGATTTCATCGTCGTGAAAGGGATTGAAGCGGATTTTGGCGTTATGCGCATTGCCTTGAAATTCCTAGTACTTCCCTCATGGTCTATTCATTCAAACACTTCTAATCATCAAATAACCGCCGAAATCCCCTTTGAAGCAACTGCGAATGACCATGGTGCGCCGTATCCAAGACGAAGAAGAAGCCCACATGCCAGAAACAAAATTCAAACCCAGCACCCGGTCGCCTACGCCCAAGACGACGAGGAAGCACACATGACAGAAACAAAACTACGACCCGCCATCCACCCTTTCGCCGGCAGTGTAGGAGACAACCAACAACAAGTCCTCGACCGCAATGATCCATCCCATTTCGAGACCCTCAAACGCGTGCCCGACGCAGGGCCATACGTGAAATTCCCCGAAAGCCTCGACCCGCTTCCTGGATATCTCGCTGTGGAAATTCGCACTCATCGAGGCTGTGGGTACTATGCTTCTTGTCTTCGTGACGGGCTGGATCTCGGCGCACCCGCAGCAAAAAACGGAGCAGCGGTCGAAACCAGACGACAGACCGGTGGGGATCTTTGGAACAGCGGACTTTTTCGGCCCTCTGACGGGCGGTCTGTGTAATTTGCTCCTCTTGCCGTTGCTTATTTACTACTTCGCAAGCGTGAGCGGCGCACATGTGAATCCCATGATCAGTATTGCTGCGTTTTTCGCACGGCTTATTGCGCTTCCCAGGCTTGTGCTTTATATAACTGCGCAAGTAGCGGGCGGGTCATTTGCAGGTTTAGCTTTGAAAGCTGCATATGGCTCGGGAGATTTCATCGTGGGCGGATGTGCAATGGACACAAAGCTCGTTCCAACCCGCGACGCGTTCGTGCTCGAATTCATGTTCTGTCTGACGTTGATTTTCCTCGCGTTTGGTGTTGGCTTGGATCCTAGGCAGGGCGGTATTTATGGTGCTACGTTATCGCCGTGGCTCGTGGGCATTGCCCTTGCGCTGCTGAGTTGGTGCTCGTCATTCACGAGGCCGGGGTATTATGGCGCGTCTATGAATCCGGCACGTTGTTTTGGCGTGTATGAGGGGTCTACGTTCCTGTTTTATCATTGGATTCATTGGGTCGGACCGATTGCTGCGTCGATGGGACATGGTGTTATATATGCGAGTGTGCCGCCGTGGTATCAAGCGCCTGCTTAGATATTATTTGGAGCTTTTGGTCTTCATAAAACGTCAATAGTTATGGACTTGGCTCGATACGACAATTGAGGTTGCGGCTAGTTTGTGTTCAGGAGGATTTCTCCCCCTGCAGGATGAACTCCGCTGGGAACGGCTCGGGATAATAACCGTCATGATCGGCCGCATCTGCAATAGCTTTGTCCTTCGCAGGAAATAACGTCGCAAAGCGCTTAGCATACCTAAGTGGCTAGTACTCGAGCACTTCTCAGCATGCCTAGTATGTATAAACCCTCTTATTTTAGTACCTCGATGGATGATAAGATCACTCTCTGACCAGAACAATGCCCACCAGGCAGCTTCTTTCTTGGAACTGGATAATGGGCATATGGGACTTCACAAAGGTCGGTCCTCCCCTGTGAAGCCTTCCCGAAGGGTCGAATGCACCACAACTCGCCAAGCGAGTAATTATGTCCAAAGGGTCCAAGGACCAAGATGAAATAAGAAAAAGGGGGGACCAAGAGGAACAAAGCAAGTAAGGGATGATGGCAGCTAAGCAATATACATGTATCAGAGTTATGGTTAACTGCATAATGTCAGCTAGTTCATGAGCTAGGAAGAGTAATAAATTATAAATCCAAAGACTAAAAGAAGAGGGGCCCAACAAACAAACCAGAGAGCGAAAACTTCGAAGATGAAAAGGAAGTACACCAAAACAATTAAAAAAAACCCTTTGTCTCAGGCTGCAACAACAGCTTCATTTCGCCGATTGAATGAATAGGACCAAAAAAAGAAACAAAAAAAATAACCCCAAATTATGAGACCAGAAGAAGGAAACGAGTTTAGAAAGGAAGCCGCGCTTTGAAGCTAAGAGATGCGGAGGAGAAGTTTCGGTGTCATATCATTTACCTACTTCTCAACTCTCTCCCATCTCTACAGCACTTCATCGTCGGGCGCCTTCTGATCAACAGAATTCATAAGGTCCCCACCAGGCGCCAGGCTAGGAGCATTTTCACCACCCGTACTCTCCGAGGTATTTGACAGACCTAAAATACCGTGGATGTTTGCAGACAAGTTCGACCCTATCCGTTTCCGAAACAACTCGTCATCCGCATTGACGCTAGCTCTCTGTTTCTTTAGGGGACTGCCGACAAATGCGTCGTCGTTCTCCAGCAATTTCAAACTGGGTTCTGGAGCTTCCGCCGATTGGTTGATAGGCGGAGTCGTAGCTTGCTTAATCACGGCGGAGGGAGTTGGAGATTTGGATGTCGCTGATGTTGCTTGGGTTTCAGTCGCACTGAGTGGTTCTGCAGAATGTTGACGTTTCAACTGTGTGTATTTTGTTAATATAAGTGACTCCCATAAGATTCTAATATCAAAGGCTTGGTATCTATGTGAAAAATCACATACCTTTATTTGTCTAAGGCCCTCTGCAAGCTCTCCTTGCTGCCTAGCATCATCCGGCGACAGAAGGGAATTTACTTCCTTTGCCTCTTCATCCTCTGCTTTAATGACTATGGATACAGACCCATCGTCATCACTGTCCATATCGCTTTCACTACCCTTGGAGGATTTTTTGCTTTTTGATCTTTCTTCATTGTCTCGGAATTTGACGAAACCGGCCGTCATTCCGGGTTTGAGTGGCGCAAGGTTTGCAAAATCGGGCTGCAACGATGCTCGTCTGGCTTCTCTTTCTTGACCTTTCGGGTTTAAGATGCCCATTTTCTGCAATTGACCTATACGGAAAGTTTATAGTTAGATACCACTAGCTTCGAATGAGTTACCCTAGGAAAAAGAAATCAGAACTTACGTTCTCCACGATACATGAAGGTAAAGATTGCGTAAGGTTTGTCGGAAGGATCAATTCCAGTCACTGTCTGCGTGCTGATCGACTTAGGATCTAGCGTTTTCGGCTTCGCAAAGCTAGTTGTGTGGTCGACATCCGCGTCACCGGACTCTTTCCCATTGGCACCTCCACCTTGAGCATCTTCGTCATCATCATGGGCGTCGAACTGTGGAGAATACTCGCCACGTTTAATTTCTCCAGATGCTAACACACGGAACAAGGCGACCTTTATCTGCCCCGCGGTCTCAGGGATAGGGTCATCGTCATCCTCTGATTCGGAAGAAAAGATCTCCCCGTCATCCGAGAGGTTCTCGACAGGCGACTGCGCGTTGTTCCCATATCTCAGTACTCCTTGCTCGCCCTTGGATTTATGACCATCATCCAATTCCATGTCCTCGCCAGCTTCACGCCGATTCGCAGCCTCCCTCTTCCTTCTTCTTCTCTCCATCTTTTGCCGCCGCCGTTCAATCTTCGCAGCCGCATCCTTGCCATCCAGGTCTAGACCATTCAACCATCTTTCGAGCCCTACCTCGCGGAACAAGAATTCACGCTCGGCCAGACCTCCGCCCTCCGATTCGGGCACCCCCACCCACCTAGAATTTACCCACGTTTCTTCTCCTCTCCGCAGCAGTGTAGCCACCTCTTCCTTCTGTCGTCCATCGAAATAGATATACGCCGCCACCGTCTCGTTCGGGGATCCAGTGAGTGGTTGGTAGGGACCAATGGCGCCGCCACGCTCACCTCGACCGCCTACTACCTTGGGTCGTGGGTGTGGGGTCTCCGGCGTAGGCTTCGGGGTGGAATATGGGACATTTTGGCCCGGTGTGAGGAGGGTGATGGATATCGCGAACGTCGACTGTTCGGGGGTGGTACCCGACGACGAATCAGGGATCTTGGGCGGCGGAACAGGGATGTAGGAGGCGATACGCGAGGCTCGAGATTGCCGCTGTACAGAATGTTCTGGCAGCGGGCCATCCGGCGTGTGGATACTCACTGCCAGCCCCTTGAAGCAGGGCATGGTGGCGGTGGTGGTGGTGGTGGTTGTATGTCGAAGTTCGGCAACTGAATCTGTGATCGTCTTTTCTTGTTTTTGTCCTTTTTATCTTTTTGCTTCCCTCACGTCGTGTGAAATAAGAAGAAGCGGGAGCTAAGGAAAACTGAGAGGAAGAGAGGAGGGGCTAGTCGTCAAGCTCGATTTTACACAGGGTTTCCGATATCCCAAAACTGTGTGGGGCTATACTAGGAGCCCACCAACAAGTCCATTCAGAACGGAATAAGGAACGTAGGGAGCTGAAGGCTGCCGTAAATATCTATAAGCTAGGAGCAGAATCGAGAAGCAAGATCGGACGGCTGAATGGCGTTGTTGTGCGAAACGGCGGAGGAGTTTCTAGGAAGCCTGATAGAGTGTTGTTTCGAACCGGGGTTTGGTGGGTTGGGGCAGGCAGTATCAAAGGCGGTATGCAGCCTGGTTCAACAAGCCCTTAGAACTCGCTGGAATGAAACTGCAGAAAGAAGCCTGTCAAAGAAGCTGGATAAGGATGTCTTTTTTTAGCAGAGTAGGAACAAGAGAGAGCTGTATACTTCATGACAGCATTGAGGTGGAGAGCCCAGAGCCACACACCGACCTCCTCCTCGTCGCTCCGAAAGTTTGGCTCCCCAAAAAACAACAGCCCGCTCACGTGACAGTCTGCCCCGATTAGGAAGCATCTCGCCCACTTCGCAGGTCACGGGGTCCATCCTATCTCAACCTCACCCTTCGCTTTGCTGGGAAAAGCAGCAGACGAGTGTGAGGAGTGTGCTTCTTTGAGGTCATGTTATCTTCTGCAGATGGTGGAAAGTATTGCCAGAAGTTACTTTATGGCACAACTCATTTCTGTGTGATTCATTATTTGATCATAGGCATGGGAGTCACGCATGCATTCATATCCCATGAGACTGGCTTGCTGACCTCACATCACAAGTTCTTACTTTACCACATCACTAGGCATTTATCAATGTTCTTCAACTTTGAAAGGCTTTGATAATATATATGAATGAATTGTGTGAGCAGGTAACTGTGGAAATTCATTTTCTCATCCCACTTAATGCCTAGAGAATGAAGTTGAAGGCATGCAAACACTTCATAGTATTATATCACTACTATCCCATCTATGGTTACTGCCTCTTTGACCAGATACCATTCCACCACATGACATGATAACAAATAGGAACCTCAACATGCAACCCTGCAAGGTGCATAGGATATGCCACAGTTATCTGATCATGGCTTTACCTTCAAACCCATGAAGAAAACACAAATGACAATAATGAATGACCAGAACAAGATGGCACACTTGGTATTCTCTCACCTGCAAATCATCTGAAAGTCCTTGCCCTTTTGACCACTGTTATGGAGAAAAAGGACAATACTTCAGTCCCTTACTATTTACCCACACTCTGCTGGCGGATCCTCTGCTGCAATTCCTCGTCTTCAGCTACATGGTCGAACTTGTACAGGGGCTCCAGCTCGACGTTCTGGCGGAGGATGTAGCGTTTGAACCACCAGGGGAGCACGGTTTTGACCTGGTAGCGCATGTGTGTCCGGGTAGGCACGGCGAAGATATAATCGAGCTCTTCCAGCGTGCGTTGCTTGGTCTCGGGCACCCAGAGATAGATCATTACGAGGGCGACGATGTTCAAGCCGCTGGTATTGTGACTGTTAGTGTACATCACTTGTGCAGGGTCGACGAAGTTCCTGGGAGAGGTGGACTTACGCATAGAAACCGATCGCACCAGTTGGAGTCATTGCGTGAAGCATACGTGGGAACGTCATGGACAAGACTGCAGCCCAGAACAAGCATGTTGCAACTGCCCAAGACATCCCGACCTCTACAAGGGGGTATTAGTTATCCGCCCACGAGAAACAAAACGAGGCCTTTAAATAAGGATTGGTCTGGCAAAATATAACGTACCTCGATGAGAGAGGGGGAAGACTTCAGCAGAGTACGTGAACGGCACCGGACCTTCACCCGGCGAATAAAACGCTGCGAACAAGAAGACGAACAGCGCAATCACTGCCAAATGCGCCCTACTCTCTTCTGGAATATAAAACGCGAAACCAGCTGCTAGCAACGTCCATGCCATCTGCGGGAATGTGAAAATTAGGAGCGCACGACGGCCATAGGTATCGATCGTCCAGATGGCAGGGAAAGCAAAGACGAAATTGACTAAGCCGAATCCCCAAGACGCTAGTAACGAGGCGGTGACACTGGCGCCAGCAGCTTTGAAAATCGTGCTAGAATAAAAAGCCATGATATTGATCCCGCACATCTGCTGTGCGATCATGACTGTAAAAGATGCAAGCGTGGCACGACGAACGCGGGGGATAGTGAACAGCTGGATGAAGCGGGTGACATAGTTGCTCTTCCCAGTGACCGTCTTTTCGATTTCGATTTGCGAATAAATATAGTAGAGGTCACGAGCAGCTTGGATAGGATGGTTTCGTAGACGGCACAGCGAGTTGTACGCTTTCTGGATCCGACCCTTTTTGATGTACCAACGTGGCGATTCAGGACAGAAAAATACGCCGAACACCAACGGAACAGCAGGGATGAAAGCGGACCCCAGTTGCAACCGCCACGATATAGCACCTGTGTCCTTTACAGCCAAGTTTGCAGACATGCCGAGGAAGATTCCAAATGCAGTCCACCTTGATCATATTGTTAGCTTTTCCCTAAGACTTTGTTTCAGGGGTAACGCGTCAATAAGGGGACGTAAGACGTACAGCTGCCAGCACATGACGAGGCCGCCCCGAACGGCAGCTGGAGTGTTTTCCGCACAGAAAATCGGGACTGTGGATGCCTTTGTGCCCATACCGATTCCCATGAGAATACGAGTGATGAAGAGTTGTACCCAGTTTTGCGATACACCGGATCCAATGGGAGTCAGGGCACAGAAAATAGCCGAAACGAAGATTGTACCACGACGGCCGAGATAGTCATTGAGCGGATCGGAGAGCCAGCAGCCGCTGTTGAGAGGAAAAGAAGAAAGTTAGACTTCAACATGGGGTGGGGGGGCAGATAAGATGACATTGCAAAAACTCACAGCAAAGCGGTCGAGATATACGGAGCCCTGCAATGATATTAGCTCGATAGTCAGGGAAACCACACAAGAGGGGTGGCACGAGCACGAACGCGTTGACAAGACCCACGATCCACTGATGGACATCAGCATTGGGGGTACCCGGTTGCTCGCTGATGCCAAACGCTTCTGGGAACGAAAGATTGGCTCCGTTCGAACCAGTCTGATCCCATCCCCTGAAAAGGCAGTTGATTAGCAGGCGTACTAGAGTCAAGGGACCACCATTGCAAGGACAAAATTCACTGGACAGCTGCGCCAATTGAGCACAGAATGATGGTGTAGTAAAGAGGGCGCGGCTGACGCCATTTGTGAAGGACCTCGTTGCGAATAGCCTCGCATTCCTCTACCGTGATGCCCTCCACGTTTTCGAAATTTGCAGGATCCTTGGCCACGAGGGCACCTCTCTGCAAGATAGGCAGCATCTCGGTCAATTCATACTTCTGGGCGAATTCGTCGACATCTCTAAGCAGACGTTTCTTGGGAATATCGGCGAGGGGATTCTTGATTCTGCAAGTAGAAGGTTTTTGTGGTCAGGGGAGAGGTATTATATTTGATCAAAGGTGGGCAATGGAAGAATAGCTTACTTTGCAGAGACATTGCTGTTCAAATTGATCGTTTCTCTATCTCCACTTTCCAGAGAATCTTCATCCTGATCGCTATAGAGATAGTGAGCACAATAATGGTTGAAAATGTGTGCGCCATCCTCTCGCGCAGACACGCCCGGAGGTGGCATCCTACCTAGCTAGCTCCTTGTCGACGCGTTCCTCGATGACTTCTTTCTCAGTTGAGCCCTGAACAACCCCCTTGTCATTGGGGCCTGGTGCAACCTGTTTGTCATCCCACGGCTGACTGCCGTTGTCCTTTGGATGGCCGGACATTTTGAAAAGCCCGACTCAAAAAGGTTTATGACTTCGTAGTCTCCCGTTCCGTGGGTGCGTAGAGTTCAAAAAGAAAAACAAAACGGTCTGTTGGGTTTCAGGGGTCAACCTTAACCGTTAGATGGAAATCTGCACGATGTGTCCTAAAATGTTGTGCGACAGTAAGAAGCAGAGAAAGGGGAGACGCGACAAGAAAAGGACAAGTTAGCGAATACAGGTGGGTGTGTAGGCAATCGCGTGCACAGTGGAAGCAAACGCGGGGGTTCCTTATATGTCAAAACAAGGTTATGGCGGGTGAGATTACGAGCTGCGGCTCCCCAACATCCGAGGGAAAAAAAAGGATCGTCATCAGATACACAAGAAATGGCATCCCCGAACTTTGTTTTAGTTCCGTTATACCTTATCCCGTACAGTTCTTGCTGGGATCTCGGTTGGCTACTTTGGTGCCCTTGCCTTTTCCGGACAGGCCTGCCATGCGATAAATCCCTAGGCAGCGACGGGCGTTTCTATAAGGCTTACTTTGATATCCTGAATCCTGATGAGAGTACGTTTTGTACAGACGTCTAGTAGCCCAATAATCTCCCCCACCCCTTCTATTGAGAGATAAACATTCGACAAAGTTTTAGTGGGTCTGGGGAGAGAGACTTGAGGACAAACACGGTTCAGCTAGGCAACCCCAGGCACAGTGGGGATTGTAATTGGGTCATGGCCTCCCATGGACGGGAAGTATTCTGACACCTGTGGAGCTTGTGATAGTCAGTGGCGACATAGAGATACTTTCCTGGGGAAAATCCCCACAACAAGACAAGGCTGTCGCGCTATAGGCAATAAGACATTGGGGTCCCAGTTTTTAGATATAATTTGGTCTATGACGGGTAAAACTTGGTGAGAAGTGACTGGATAGCTGTATTGCGCATTCCCGGGGGGAAGCAAGAAGGAAAGGGGATGTAATTGTGAGTACAGCTTGTAGAACTTATCATGCCTGCATTTTCGACGTCATTGTGTAGCCAGCCTCGACGAAAAGGAGGCACAGGCCTCCCCGTATCGTGAAAACTGTTATTTCTCAGTGCATAGTGATAATTTTGTCGATGGTATCTAATACATTAACTGAAGGCCAAGCGGCAGTCATCGCTCTCTGTTGTCACAGCTGCATCTGCATCTGCATGGACGCTGATCTGCGCTATTTGTTTTCGTCCTAGCTCTGCCAAGCCATAGCGGCAGCAGCAGGCCTTGGCGTAACTAGCAGGGAGCTTATCCCAACCACCAAATTGTCCTCAGTTTGTAATTGATAGGCTATCATCTCCACTCTACGTATAAAGATTACTTGCCGATGTAAGAATCTGTGGAGAATGTCCAACGTTGTCAGCTGCTCATAGCGCTGATCCTTGCGTGGCATCGCGCTGGATGGGTAAAGCAAGCGATATGTACTATGTATGTATGTACACATATTGGGATCTCGGTAGAGTCGGCACCAGTCGTTCTCGAAAGAACTAATGAAGAATGGAGGAGCATGCCTGCTAATTCTTCCCTTTTTATTTGGTTTTGGGGCATGATATGGAGACGCAGTCAAATATCGATTTGGTGGCTAAGCCTTCACACAATATCCTTGGCTATACCAAGCCTTTTCTGGGCATGTCCTTCCCGTCGCCTTGATTATGCTTGTCTTGTGGCTTTCGTGGAGTTGGCCAGCAAGTACCTAGTAAGAACTAGTAATTACAAAGGGTTGCAAGAAAAAATCCTTGGCCAAAATTCAGCTTGGAACCACCCCTCTACTAAAGTTCAAGAAATCTCTTACATATGTATTGAAATGGTTCATGCTGGCAATTTCCAAAGGATAGTTACAATAGTGTTTAACAGATCAAAATCCATCAAGAGTCCTTTGCTCCTCGCTTGCCAGGATTCTAATCCGCAAAGCCGTGGAGATTGTATCAAAGAACTTGAATCTTGTAACCTTTCTTTTCTCATCCTTGGTATTATGTGGGTTAGTCAACGTTGGATCGTGTGGGGGATGTGGATCTGGTTATGCCGCCTTCTTCCATGTGAAATATCCCCTCATATTTACCTAGGTATCTTTCAAGCTGCAATGGGCAATCGTATAATTGACGATACTATGTAGCATATGTACACATCCTAGCCGTGAAGTGTGTAGCACACCCATGTCTATATCATGGTCTCTCGGCCGGCCACACATGTCACTTTCTCCTACTAACCGCGCCCTTTTACCCCCGTAGTAAATTCCGCACGCTGCACGGGAGCGGCTGCAAACGATCTACACACCATGATAGTACTATTTCAACCCATGCAACGCCCCCACTTAGGTAGGCTCAAGACTGGGAACATTGAGGTTACAATTCGATCCTTATTGGCCAACCAGTACAAAATATATGCGTGGAGTATGACATTTATATGATTGGTCTCATTTCTTGCATCTACATATTGCATCTACATACGGAGTATGTACTAGAGCAATGGTCTAGCTTCCCTATAAATATGAAGGCAGAGCCATTTCGTCAAATCTCTCATATAAAGATCTCTGGCCAGGGTAATTTGTACCCATCCTATTCTCTCTCATTTGCCGCTCATAACTAACGCATGAAGGCGCGGCCCCGGTCCCCCAGATTCATATTTCATATACAATCTTATATGCAGAGATTTTTCCATCTCTATGTTCCTGGAATCCCTCCGATACTGCATCCAATCCTCTAAGCACCTTGGGTGTACTGGGTTTAACGGTGCCATTCTCCAACCACGCGGGTAACTTTTCAAATAGTTCGCTTGCAAGCTCGTAGTCTTCTTTCGAAGCCTATATATACGCGTTTTCCAAAGGGCAGAAATTATTAGCAAGAGTTGCCTGCTGCCTCATTTCCAACAAAAACACAAGGAGGCGTGGTTTTAACTCCCAGATTAAAAAAACAAAGAATGGAGGCAAAACTTACAGGCCACTTGAACTCCCCATAGCTAATATCCTTACAAAATGCAGTCCACACAACCACATCTGTGACATGTGTACCCTTAACAACGTCCTCGGTATTGGTCTTTCCCGGGCGCACTGTGCAGAGGGTACCTCCCTCGCCGCAGAGGGCGCGCGAGGCAATCGATGACGAAGTGGTATTTCCCACAGTGTCGAAAGTATGCTTGAGATCAGGAACCGCGGTACGAATTTTCTCAGCTACGAACTCGTCCCGGTAGTCAAAGACATGCTTGGCGCCGTATGAGCGGACTAAATCTTCATTTCGGGGGCTGCAGGTGGCTACAACGTTAAAGCCGTAGAACGACGCGAGTTGAATAGTGTACAGGCCGACGCTTGCTGTTGAAGAGAAAAAAAAGAAGAACCGTTAAAATAGAGCGTGCGGGAAGAATTTTAGGAATGAGGGACTTACTGCTGCCTCCCCAGACCAGCACACTGGTACCCTTTGCCTGCTTGCGATCAAGGCCCAAGCAGTCTTTGGAAAATAAGGCTAGAAATGCGGTAGCTGCGGCTAATGGAACGGTGCTGGCATGCGCGCGAGAAATGCTCTGGGGCACTTTGAACGATATCCGCTCGTTGGCTAGACAGTAGTGACTGTACGCGCCCAGGCCTTTGACTTCACCTGCAATGGGTGAGAGAATCTATGAGCATATATGCAACAGAGCAGAGAAAAGGAATGTCAAATATGACGTGAAGGGGGGATGATATTCTCGATTTACAATCGACTTACCTCCCCATATTAAGCCAGCCACAATATCCCCCTTTGCAAGCCGAGTTACCTCACTCCCCAACTTCATAACTTCTCCGACAAAATCACAGCCGAGGACTGCGCCGTCTCCAAAGAGGTTGCCATCAAAGGATTGTACTATGCGCAATTCATCAATCAGCCGGGGGGGTCAACAGAATTTCCATTTTAGTACGAGGAGTGTCCCTACCATCTGTTGGGTTTTGCGCCGCATGGGAGATCTTGACGAGCACTTGGTTCGCTGCTGGTGTTGGGATGGGGATGGACTCGTTGGATAGCTTTGGCGGTCGTCCGTCGGTTACGCGCACGACGAGGGCTGGGTTGGAATTTTCGGTCATGGTTGATGGTTATGGGGACTAGTACTCAACAAAGGGTCGCGTAGGGCATGTATGTGAGGTGTGTTGTACTTGCGCTACGGAGCAGTATGACAAAGGATAAAGGTAGGTATTATTCCGTAAGAGAACTAACTGCTGGCTCCTAGAGGATATGGGATTACGGGCGGGCTATATACACGGATGCACCGGTGCACGCGTCATGGGAAGTTGGCAGATCTCTATATGGAAGGTCAAGCTTAGTATGTCATAGTGGACCTTAACCAAAGGGTGGGAAGTCGTGGAAAAGGTCCTTACAAAGCAACAGCTAGAGTATTATTAATGTAGAAATTTCAGAGGAAAGGTCAGTGATAAGTGTGGGCTGCAGGCCACGTGGATTCCACATTATTCCCACTTGAATATCCTTTCTTGCTAGACAGTGTTAATAAGTGTAAATTGGGAGATTTCTTGTCTGTCAGAGCAACATTCTCCAGGTTGTTCCCTTCCTTGAATGGGTTTTGTCTATAAAGACATTGAAGCGATTAGTAATAATAGTAGGAATGTCCGATGTAATATCTCTACATTTTTAATTGTGGAGAAGCAACAATTGCCTCCACCCAGATTGTAGTGTACTGCTTTGGAATTCAACCACATGAAAAGACGGTGACAGACGCGGGTCGCCAGGTACTCCCATCGGCACCGAAGAGAAAAGGCAAGTGGAAGCAATGGGGTGACGCAAGTGGCTGCGCTTGCCCAGATCCCTGCAACCTGCAGGATGTTAGCCAGTACTCTGTAGTAGAAGCACAGTACTTAGGACTAACAGCTCATCCAATTTATTTTGTAGTGGTTTGACAGGCAAACAAAAGGCTGGCCTGAAGTTCATTAATGACACTGAGTTACTATTGTGAAAAGTAATACCACACACACACTGAACTATCATTAACTTATTTTTGTATAAAGATTACTAAATCAACCTCCAAAAAGTCATACATGCTAACTCTAACTACCCGCTACAAAATAGTATAAAAAACAAAATCTAAGGGAAAAGAAAAGACAAAAGAGAATCGAATGCTAAGTTCACAGTTCCGAAAACTCATGGAGCAGAATCTCCTCCTCCTTCAACTGGGCTAGATACTTGAAGATCTTTTCGGTCATGACACCGATATCATAGCCGAAGTACTTGTACGCAGCTTTGCCCGGAAGACTGTGTCCAAATCGAGACAAGCAGATGCCTGCATTAGCATAACGCTCCCATCCCTGCGGGGCATATGGCTCGATGATGACGGCCGGAATCGAGCCCCGCTTCAAGGTCTCGCGCTTGTATTCGAGCGATTGCTTCTCGAAGAGCCGTTGACAGGGGAAGCTCACGACACGTGCTATGATGCCGTGTTTCTCGTTGAGTTGGGCAGCCACGTCGACCGCAAATGAGAGCTCTGCGCCTACGCCAAGTAGTGTCACACTGGCGTTCTCGGCTTCTTCGAGCACGTACGCGCCATACGCTACTTTGTCTCTACTAGTCTGACGCAGTTGTGGGAGCGCTTGTCGAGATGTGGAGATGATCGTGGGCGTATTTTTGGCATTGATCGCGGTGATCCAGGCACCTGCCGTTTCCTCGCTGTCTCCAGGACGGATATACAGGATGTTGGGCATGGCGCGGTAGAGGGCAGCAAGTTCAATCGGTTGATGTGTTGGGCCATCTTCACCCATGCCAATAGAGTCATGTGTTGCAGCATGGATTACCTGCAAATGCTGGAGTGCCCCCATGCGTACAGCGGGTGCGGCGTATAGGTAGAACATGAAAAATGTAGAGGTGATCGGGATGAATGTGCCGGGGGAGTAGGCGGCGATTCCGTTGGAGATTGCACACATGGCATGCTCACGCACACCGTAATGGAGATATCGCCCTGAGTAATTGCCATTGATACCACATGTCGTTCGTAGATCCGGCTAAGACGCAATGTTAACAGGACTCTCTTTGATTAAAAGGAATAAGCATTCCACAGGGGATTGGAAAAACTTACATGCTGAAAGTCCACCTTTCCAGGCCAAATCATGTTCACTGATGGCGAGAGATCCGCAGTCCCAACCATGAAGTTCTTGACTTCCTTGGCAATTGGGTTTATGACCATTCCCGACGCCGCACGGGTTGCTGTTGGCTTGTCTGGAAAGCTCTCTGGGATGAGCTTGTTCCAATCTGCAAGGAGTTCACCCTTGATTCGACTAGCAAGCTCGGCTCCGAGATCTGGATACTCCGCATTGTACTGGGCCAGAAGCTCCTTCCACTCCTTGATCAGATTTTCCCCCCGAGTTGGCAGTTCCTCGAAAAAGGCCCTCACACGGTCTCCAATCACAAAGTGTTCTTCGGGATTAAAACCGTACGCAGTCTTCATGGCTGCCACGTTCGCATGACCGAAGGCGGCTCCATGAGCGGCAGCAGTTCCTTCAACGGCGCTCCCTATTCCAATGACCGTTCTGACGTTGATGAAAGTTGGTTGCTTGGCATTGGGACTCCGTGCCTCCTCAAGGGCCGCGACTATGCCAGCGATATCATAGCAACCGTCTTCGACATCAATAACGTTCCACCCACACGCGCGCATCTTTGCATTAACATCCTCTGAGCTTGTCAAGTCAACAGACCCATCACAAGTGATTTGGTTGTTGTCATATATAACGGTGAGGTTGTCTAACCGCAAGTGACCAGCCAGAGAGATAGCTTCCAGGCCAACTCCTTCCTGAAGGCAGGCGTCGCCAATCATGCACCATGTGTGATTAGAGACAACATTGTATCCAGGCTTGTTGAAGTGTGCCTGCAGGTTCTTGGTGGCAATTGCCAGGCCAACTGCATTCGCAATGCCCTGGCCTAAAGGACCGGTTGTGACCTCAATGCCTTCATGCTCAATTTCAGGGTGACCTGGGCACAGCGCGTCGACTCTGTCCGAGTGATAGGACTTCAATTGCTCAAATGTCATCGCCTTGTATCCTGTCAAATGCAGGAAGCTGTACTGAAACAGACATGTGTGGCCTGATCTTTCGTCAGTCGCCGTTCAAGCAGGCTTTGGAGGCGGCGGATGAAGCTCACCGTTAGACAATACAAAGCGGTCCCGATTGAAGTAATCTGGGTTGTGTGGGGCGTAGCGCATCACATATTTCCACAACGCGATTCCAATTGCAGCCATGCCAATAGCACCACTAGATTGTCTTGTTAGTCGAGGGTTGCAAATCATCTGTGTCCCAACCTTTTCAATGATTGAGAGAAAGGACTTACCCTGGATGCCCGCCATTGTATTGCTGGCAAAGATCAGAAATCAACAGACGAAACGTTTTGAGGACATGGTCGTGTTCGGCAGCGTCCTTCTTCACCTTCTGCACTGCAGCTGGTCTAATGTCCACAGCCATATTGGAAAGGTTCAATGCCTTCTTGCAATAACTGTCTCTATGGAAATAAGTCAAAGGAGAAGTAAACGAATGTTTGCGACAAAGTGTCAGAAGTGCTGCAAACAAAAGTCCTGAAGTAAGGTCTAAATAAATACGGCTTCGTATTGTAGTAAGTACTCATTTACTACCCCATGGCCCAGCGGGGGATCGAGATGCCGTGCCAGAATGCATGTGGGGACTCCATGATCATTAATGATTTGCAATTTTTGATACCCCGAGGACATTCTCAGGCCATCATTGCCCCAAATCTAGAGTGTGCGACGTTCGTAATAATGCGTTGCAAACCGGAAGGCGGAATTCCAAACTCAGACAATCCCTGAGTTGGCGTTGCCACACACCCCAACAATTACCGACACACCCTTTTGATTTATTTCCTAATTAGGTAATCCGAGGCTCCGTTCACCCCAGCAAAATTCAGAGTTCGCCGTGACATTGAAGTCTGCAACACGGGCTGGCCCCGGGAATTTCAATGCTTAGTATATATTAGTCGGTTTATTAGCGAGTAAACTGACTGGCTAGTAGATAGATAGAGAACTCAAAGATGTAATCCTTGCTTATACTTCATGCTACAATCATCTCTGGTTATTCCATTTTCATGTTCGGAACCATGTGGATTCTCCCCAATCAGGTCCCCTTCCTCATCCAATTCCATACAAACCTCTTTTGTTAGGATGGCATCTAGGTACTAGACTAAAAGGGTATCGGTTAAGAAGCTCCGCTGGCCCATATGATAATGTCATTCATGTCTTACCTCTAGATCACGTATAAACCATCGCCGGCCGAGAAAGGAGTCGCATGAGATGGTTGTGTGGATGTGAGAAAGGCAGGTGGTTCCGCGGATTCCCTAATTAGGAGACAAAGGGTATGTGATTAGCATTTTGTAGTGTTAGTCTATAGAATATCTCGTAAGAACAATGGCCAGAGTGGATCGAAGGGAGATGGGGAGACATACGAAGTAGTGTGGGGAAATATAGTCTCGCACGTTGTTTCCGAAAATATCGGCTATCGGCTGCCCTAGAGGCAAGATGGCAGCTGGAGCCCCCCCACATCCCTCTTTTCAGTTGGCTTTGTGCGTCAACCTTCATAAAGAGGAAGGTCTACCGAGAAGTAATTCAGGGATGGAGCTACGAAGTGCGGAGTATTGGAGAAACAAACCTAATTCTAGCATTCCACGCCAAAATACTATGAGCTCTGCGAGTCAGGTGGACGGTCGATGGCGGGGTTGAATGGAAGCTGGGTTTTCTAGATTTCATGCCGCGTGGGCATTTATTTCCTCCATATGCGCATCCATCTGCTAGAGAACCACAGCGACACAAGAGGCCACAAAATTTATAGCTCTCATTCCTCATCTGACCTCGCAAAAACCAGAGCCCCAAAACGAAGGAAAGAAAAATAAAGCAAGTAGTAAAGGAAAATGCAGTCTTCTCATACGCCTGTGACCACAGTAAAGGCTGCCAGCAGCTCTACTGTCCTCGAAGACCCCATGTCCAATCCATCGTTACAGGTGACAGCCGATCATCAATTGAAGCAGGTTGAAGCCCCTGTGCTGGTTCCCAAGCCAGGAGAAGTGCTCCTTCACATTAAGGCGACGGGAATATGTGGGTAGGTGTTGGCATGCCCCCTTCAATGTGCAAGCTGGCCCGACCACTGATTTTGCGATTGAGCACAGCTCTGACGTGCACTTTTGGAAAACGGGTCGCATTGGCCCACTTGTAGTAGAGGGTGACTGCATTTTGGGGCATGAGGCCTCCGGCGTGATATTGAAGGTTGGAGAAGGAGTGAATAACCTCAAACCTGGTAGGTTCTTCTGCAATTACATTACCCTCTGTTTCTTTTTGGCTTTCGACCGAAGTACTAATAAAGACAACACGTAGGAGATCGAGTTGCTGTTGAGCCTGGCGTGTCGTGTGGGACATGCTTCGTGTGTTCGGATGGCCGATATAATTTATGCGCTGATGTCCAATTTGCTGGCGTCTATCCGTATCATGGCACGATGCAACGATACAAGACACATCCTGCCCGCTGGGTGCACCGGTAGGTAATTCTGAAAATCTCTATCTATCCTCCCGTTATGACCAAGGTTCTAATTGCGGTGACTTTTTCCTATAGATTACCTGACAACGTGAGCTTTGCGGAAGGAGCACTCCTCGAGCCATTGTCCGTAGTTATGCATGGGATCAATAGCGCAGGTCTTAGCCTTGGTCGTGGAGTCCTTGTCTGCGGTGCCGGACCTATAGGTTTGATTGCGCTGGCAGCTGCTCGGGCGTCAGGTGCGCACCCCGTGGTGATCACAGATATTGAACCGCGCCGTCTTGCCTTTGCTAAAGAGTTTGTTCCCAACTGCGTTACCTATCAGATCAATCCTAAGCTGGATGCGGAGGGGAACGGGAAGGCGATCCGCGCACTCTTCGGACAGGGTGAATACTTCGCCCCAGAGACAATCCTGGAGTGCACGGGAATTGAGAGCAGTGTTTGCACAGCTGCGTACGCGGTGCGCCGTGGAGGCACGATAATGGTGATTGGCGTTGGTAAGGCGATCATGAACAACCTGCCATTTATGCACATTTCTCTCGCCGAGGTGAGTCTCTCGCTTTACTTCCTTTTCCAACTCCTTTTTTGCTTAGAGTGTTTGCTCATAGTTGATACCTTTTTAGGTCAAATTATTATTTATCAATCGTTATCGGGACACCTGGCCGGCCGCCATAGCATGCTTGAAGGGTGGTATTCTGGATCTCAAGAAGTTAGTTTCTCACACATTTCCACTAGAGAAAGCCAAGGATGCATTGGAACTCTCCTCAGACCCTCGGAATGGTAGCATCAAGGTGTTGGTGGTGGATAATGTGGAGGCAAAACTGTAGGCAGTCAGAATGAATGCGCCAGGAGTCAAGGGCTTTGTTGCTAGGCACATATACTATTAATGTCATAACTACAGCGTAATTGTTAAATTTCATGGTCTTTAATGAGCAACGTTACGCGCTTGAACTTGGCTTTGAGCTCTTGAAGTTGGCATCCAAGTAAATGATTCGCGACAGCGCAACCAAGCAAGCGCCGGATGAGCAACTAATAACATCATCCATGTCTGTACAATTATGCACAGAATGCTGGTGTTCACCCCAGGCCCACCGCATCCTGGCGGTAGTGTGAAGTTGTGGTTGGGGAACGAAATTGTCGAAGTGAAAGCTTGGATACATGATTTCGGAACAATTTAGGGTAAGACCAATCACGTGATATTTAAGTGGATCTGCTGGCGCTTACACTTGCTTCTTCTATAAACGGCAAGTTTAAACTTCAATGTTTGACTCCGTATACTATATCGCTCCCCTAGCCTCTCCCTAAGATGAAGAAAGTGGTGGAGAGACCAGCCTGTACGATGCAATGACTCTATGATGTTATGAGCACATAGATACGGATCTCTTCCATTGTTTAAAGCTCGGATCTCAAGATGCAACTCATATTCATCGCGTACACTGTATTTTTATGTTTACATTCTCATTGACTTTGAATACTTCACTTCGTCGCCGAGGGTTTGACTGAATCTGCTAAATTTCTCTCTTTAAAATCTCAAATTGCACTTGTGTGAGCAGGAATAGATCACTTGGGCAAATTTTTCAATCCTGCCCGCGCGAACAGCCAGCTACAAAAATGGTGTTAAAATCGCCTATCCCCATGACGGAGTTGAAGTTCAACGTCCCAGTGCCCTACACTCTCCATGTAGACGAGGGCCTGCTCGACCTAACCAAGGAAAAGCTAGCTTTAGCTCGATATCTAGAAGAGCAAACAGACCTTAGAGAGGATAACTAGGGCAGGGTGCCAAAGTCTCGCATGTGAAGCAGTTGACTGAGTTTTAGAAAGACCAATATAACTGGGAAGAGGAAGAGGTAAGCTAGATAGGCCCCATTAGAAAAGCCACAAGGGTTGTTGCTAATCCAGATGTTGTAGCAACGCTTGAACGCTGCCTTCAATCACTTTCTTGTGAAAATTGATGTCCCTGGATATGGTTCCCTCGTGCTACACTACACGCACACCCAATCCCCCCGCACGAACGCCATTCCTCTGCTCTTTTCTCATGGCTGGCCTGGCTCTTTCATAGAAGCAGTGTGTGTTGTTCGCCTGCTGGCAGAGCCAGGTAGCCCGACCGATCTTGCCTTTCATTTTGTTGCCTTATCAATCCCAGGCTTTGGCTTCTCGCAGTAGAAGACTCGGCCGTAGACGCTGGGGTTCGCTCTGGGCGACTCCCCAATTGGCTTGCTCGCGCGGTTTGTAGAGGAGTTCCACGACTGGGGTGATTTGTACGAAACCCCAGTTGCCTCCATCTCTGGTGAAACCTAACACATCACCGCAGGCATCCACAATGAACCCGGATCACAGTAAGCACCAATCAGTTCATTACAGGAAACGGTGACCAAGGTCCTGGACATCATTACCAGACAATGTAAGAAGTCCTAGTCGCCAATGCCTGTTCAGTAGCTGGCGCTTATGGTGAATAACCTCGGTGGTCTTAGCGAACTGGAGAAAAGCGTTGTCACGGATGAAGTTGTTCGATAGATTCGAGTAAGGGGATATGTGATGAAGAACATCGTGGTGGGGATATTCGTGTCCAGCCTGGATGGCCCTGGTCTCTCTGTTACCTTGTTGGGATTGAATGAAGAGATCAAAAGGTCTCTCAACACAGAAACTCGCGCAACGGAGTGGCCAAGATCATCTGCTGCGTTCGTACATACTGTTCAAGGGAGGATCATATCTGATTCAGATCGACAAGCTCAAGAAACACCCGGTGTTTCTAAGAATTAGGCCTGGCAAGGTACGCGGGGCTGCGTCCCTTGCTCATCATGCCTATGATATATTTGCACATAACTGACATAATCAAATCATCAGTCCCCAGCACGCTCATTGGTAGCAGCATCATGGAGAGCATTTCCTAGTCTATGATTGAAGCGGAACCTCATATAATACGACACTCTCGCTAGCGACGGTGACTGCGGCGAGACATTACTAGCTGGCGTTAAAGGTTCCCTTTGCCCCCATGTCCGTAAATATTGCGAGGCATCACACTAATCTAGCCTTCAGGGGCACAGCTCGAAACCCAACTTCTCACCACAACATCCCCTTCTATCGACCTATCCTATTTCTTTAGTAGAACCGCGAGTAGTATTTGAGTTAAGCATGGGCGGTACTTCCGGCGCCATATATGCCATATGCTTCAACTCCTTATAATACAACACTCACACTTCTTCCGAACGCACATGGCATTCGCTGCCACCACCCCCTTTCTGCTCCATACCAAGCTTCCAGAATTCAGCCAGCCCGAGATCCACGTAGCTTAAAATTAGATTTCCCTCTTTATCAAGCACATACGACCATAGGGAGTGGAAAACAGGGCTTCCCGTCCGCTCAGCCGTACTTAAGCCACTCGCCGGCCGGCTAGTAGTTGGGTGGGTGACCACCAGCGAATCCCGGCTGTTGTATGTTTTTTCTTGTTGTATTTTTGTCGCTTTTTTTTTGTTGGTCGATGTTCTTCATGTTCCATTCAATTCATTGCTGAAATCTGCGTGGTGTTATTATTTCCTCCCAGAGACACAGGAATCTGTATTTCCATCACGACCTGATACTAAAGTTAGCGGCTGTTAACAATAGATATTGATGCTGCATACAAGTGCTCAGAATGGACTACCTCGCCACCCCGAACCGCGGAGTTGGCGAGTTCGTTTCCGATTCCCTTAGAAGCCAAATCAGTTCCTAATATCATCGACTGCCATAGATAAAGCTTTGAGACGTACTTCGAACCATTCGGCTGATTTTGGGTTGACCTCTTCACCATCTCTAAAAAATACCCAACTGAGATCCTCGCGGGGCAGCTTTCCATCCTTGTAGTACGATATCACAGCTCTAATGTTTTTGTGATGTTTTTCGTATTCTGGCTGTCGCAAAAGCCACTCCAGCTCTGCAATTCTTGCCGCGACATCAATTTTGACCGTGGGTCCCGCAGGCTGTATGATGTTTGGGTCAAATGGAGGAGGGTCCTCGAACAAAATGTGCGATTGTCCGGAGTAGATTGGTAACCCAATTGGTGAAGGTGGTGCTGGTTTGCAACGTGTATACCCTGGCGGAGTTTGGGGTTCTACCGCTACACTCTCGCGGGCCTTAGGAACAGCAACATTCTCTGAGGCTTGTTCTTCGCTACTAGACGCTATGATGAGTCAAATGAACACTCGGTTCTCTGGCTAGTTCTATTGTTAGTTGCGGTCTCAGCGTCATGGTTGCGATGGAAGAGCACCTACCTCGGTACGGAGTATAGAAAAACATATCCACCCGATAAAAAGATAACAACTCAAGACTGGGATGCTGTGGGTCGGCTAGGTAAACGTTCGAGACATTGTGAGTGGTGAAACTACTACTGAGTACTCCATAAACGCAGCCAAGTCTGAAATTACTTGTGGTGTGCCGGCGCTTACTAACCACCTCAGCAGCCAAACCAGCTTCGCCCTCCCACCTGCGGTGGTGAGTGCGCTCTATAGGAATGATAAAAGTACTCTTTATAGGTGTGCTTGCTGGCAGTCAGAGCCTGTGAGCTGCACTGGCACCAGCACCAGTGGTCCCCACTACTAGAATTATGGAACGGACTCAGCTTGAGGCCATGTGCGGCCTGCTCCATGGAAAATTGGGAAGCCAGCTTGTATATTCTCAGAAGAGTGAATCTAGCTACATTCAACGCGAATATATGTCTGCAGGAAGGCTTATACTAGCGGTCATGAATACATGACGATGCTGAACCCTCCTGCAAAACACAGGGCATGTTCGTTCCCAGCATCCAGAGCAGCAGCAGATGGAGAAAGTAAAACAAAACGTCCATTATTCCTTTCCTTAACTTCATTCCTTCATAGCTTCGTTTAGGCGTCTGAGGCGTCTGAAGCTTCCTCCCACTCCGAATCGTCGTCGCCATCGTTAGGCTGTGCGCCCTCTACCTCGCGATAAACCCCTTCTTCATCAGCCTCGTCGGCCAACTCGTTCGTGCCCATGCTACCAACGGCGATAGCGACAGAGTACTGGTTCACGAACTTGGGAAGAAGTCGCACAGTCAAGAATCCTTCCTGGCGTTTCTCCTCGTCGTCATCATCTTTGTCGTTGTCTTCATCGTCGTCACCTTCGTTTTCAACTTCGTTGAATAGCGTATCGACAAAGAGAAGGGTATGGTCCTTGCTAGTCTGTTCATCTGCAACGAGAAAGTAGAAACCTTCAACCGCCGTGTCTTCTGCTTTATCCTTGAGGAACGTGGCGATTTGTTCAATCGTCCAGCCGATGAAGGGAGACTTGAACGACGGGCTGATGGGCGCACGCGTATAGGCCTCGGCTGTGTAATCTTGGAATGTGGCTCCAGAAGTCGCGTTGGACAAGAGAACGAGAGATTCAGCTGTATCGTTGCTCTCACGGTAGGCTTCTTCTATGATGCTCGAAAGAAGCTGCGAAGAAAAAGTGTGGGTCAGCATACTCTTTAGCCTGCCTGCTGCGGGGAGATGATTCTTGTCATACTGCGGGGTCGACTGCATGAGTGCAGATAATAGGAATGAGATCCGCCATTTCGAGTGCTTTGCTCTCAGCTTTTTGATTTCTCTCGTTGCGGTGAAGCGGTGGCGATATTGTTATGAAGTGGGACGATGATGTTGTGAAGTGAGAGGAGAAGAAAAGAAGCAAACGAGGTGTGTGTTGCCTTGGCTAAGAGTGGGAGTGACACCGTCTTACAACAAGGTGTTTTTCTCCGGCAGCGAATACAGAGTGTGCACAACTACTCGGACACTTAAAGTACTTAAGAGGGTACACAGCATGTGTGTGCTCCCGGAGGTAGTCCAACGCGCCCACTCTCAGCCCTGCTATGTACCCTTTGTTTTAGTACATCTCTTCATACCAACACGAACCCCCCTTTTGCGACAAGCAACAGCCCGCGACGTGTACTACTTCCCGTCACTTCTCAGTGCTACACATGTACTTCATGTCAGCCGCAGCTGATGATGGAGACTTATGGCATGCCATCAGCTATGACTTCCTGGCACCAGCTCGTCCGAGATATCCGTCGATGCCATGACAGCAGAATAGGTATAAAAAGGGAGTTTTCATGCCCCTATTCTTATTTGATATGCCTCCCATTCTCATCAGAGAACTCATAACCCTTCCAAGCCGCCTCGTATATCCCTTCAATCGCAGCATCCCCCTGGCAATGGCTTCCATCTCTAAGCTAACTCGCTTATCCATCCTCATCACATTCTTCTTCTTCCTTACAGCCAGCGCGGCAACCTTCAACTGGAACTGCGCAAAGTCTGCAGGAACCTGCAATAACTTCTGCTACTACACCAAATGCCGGGCTGGGGCGAAGAAAACCTTCACCTATGACTCCAACAAACGTAGTGCCGCCGGCCGTCGAAGACTTTCTGGGTGCAGCAAGAACCCCTGTGGCGCAAAGAGCAAACTGCCCTTCAAGAAGTTCGGCAACTCGTGTGACGAGGTCCCCTTTGCCAGCACAAAAGAAGGTGGAAAGGGTGGGCAGTTGAGATGTGTACGTCGGAGCGAGAATAGCAGTATGGTCAATCCCCCTTCCTAGATGCAAAGAGATAGATGATGATAACGATATTCAGGCGAGGGCGGTCAGCTCAGTGCATTCTACAAAAAGATGAAATCTGGAGCTAAATACGGCATTACGGTCAAGAATTATAGAGCAGCGCAAGTTTTGCCCCTCAACAAACCCAACCCTTGCGCTCCCCCCCCCACCCCCCCTTTTGAGAAAACCAAATGAAAACTAACACTACCACCTCCCTCCTCGAAAAACAGACCCTTCTGTGCAGCAAAACGCAATTGCAAGAACGACGGAGGACAATTCCAACTTAACTCCCGTGGTGGCTTTACCAAAAACAAAGCCGTTCTAGACAGTTCTCTGGAGTTCTCCATGAGTGAAGAGAGCGAGACCGTAACGGAACTCAAGGAAGTGGAAACTGAAGACGGCACCACGCACCTGGTCATTGCTGAGGATCCTGAAGATCCCATTGGTGTGGGCCATAATATTTGGGATCCGGAAACTGATAAGAACGTGACTGTCGTTAAGGTACTTGTCGCGGGGCAGTAAAGGGAAAGGGCACGACGATATTGCTGTGGGATGGTTTTGATTCGATATCCCCTTCCCTCTTGCAGTGTGCTGTTTGTTCTCTCTGTTGTTGGCCCTGCGAATGGCTCATGATGAAATGCTGTTGGGGATTGACTGACCGGATGACTGATTGGCTGGTTGATTTTGTTGTTTGAGCTAAATCCTTCCCATTCCGTCCAATTGGCCTCAGCCGGTCATCGCCCAACACACCCACAAAATCTTTTCGGGTACATACCTCTTTTCAAAGCTTTACTAGCTATCACCCTTCCTTTACCACACGCCCTTTCGCTGAAACCAGGTCAGATTGGGGGTAACACGGTTAGGTTATGATCGAGTAGGACAATAGCTTATCAGAATATCATGCATGTATTGGCTTTTCTCATATATCGAATTGAATAAGCTCTATGTGGACGACGCTGAACAAGGAGAGAATGTGTGTGTGTGGTAAGGGGTTTCTTGCCACTGCTAGCATGGGATATTGCAGACAAACGAAATGCAAAAAAACCCAACAGGCACTCCACCCCTCAAAAACAACGCTTTCATAAAATAGGAAAGACGAAAAAAAAGGAACACTGTCTAAGCATGAACTGAATCATCCCTCCGCCGTCGACAAGGGAAAAAGAAAATCACATCAGCAAAGCAAAATGCAAAAACTCCGCATCCCCCAACCCCATGACGTTGAAATGAGCTGTAAAGAAAAAGACAGGCCAGTTGTGGTGGTAGTAATACCCAATAGCGGAATTAATATATATATACCAGATATCGAGGGAGGTGGTAAAAAAGAAAGAAGGCCCCGTTGAACCATGCTTCCAATCCATGTAACCCTTACTTCTCTCCCCTCTTAGCCCTTGTAACACCAAACCTATGCCTCTTCGCCGGCATCCTCGGCACCCTCAGCACCCTCAACCACGAGACCCAATCCGCGACCATTTTCCTGATGATAAGGCGGTTTAGCGTCCTTCGCGGCATCAGGGACAAACCTCCACACTCCATTAGTCTTATCACTCTCAATCCCATTCCCATTCGAGTCGGTGAGACCAATCTTATTCGCCAATTTCACAAACGCCTCCTGGTCGCCGGTAGCGAGATCGACGCACTTGAAGAAGCGTCTCTCCCACTCGCGGCCATCTTCGCGCTCTACTCTCCGCAGCTCGCGTTGCGCGTTTTCGATTTTCGATTTGGCGATCGTTGTGGTGTCCATGTCTCCGCGCTCAATAGCCTCTGCGACATCGCGCCAGGCGCGTCGTGACTCATAAATATCTTGGTCCTCGAGCGCGGCGATCGCGAGGGGTGTGGTCTTGGAGGCTTTGACGGAGTGCTTTTCGATTTCCCGCTTCTTGCCCCAGGCTTCTTTGATGACAAAGGTATCCGACCACTGGCCATCGGCAGTGTAGAGTGGCTTCTTCTCGCCTTCGCTCTCATGGTATAGGAAGGCGCTGAAGGTGTTTTTCTTCCCGCTTAGCCATCCCTTGCCCGAGTAGTCGATCTTGGCGATGTAGCCTGTTGAGCTGACGATATGAGTCGACCTGTTAAGCTCGACGAATGGGGTTCCGTAGATCAGAGATTCGATGTGAAGAGATGGGAGGGTGATTAGGTATGATTCGCGCTCTGGAGATGGGTTTTCGGCAGTGGCGGGAGGGGTGAGAGTCAAAAGGGCATGGCCAATTTGTTTGACGTTGATGGTGCTGGAGAACGAGGCCTTTTGTGCGTTGTATCCTTGGAGCTGCAAGGGAGAAGGATGTCGTTAATATCATCCCCTTGCAGCAGCTATCAGGGTCGCACAGGCAGGGTATTTATAAAACTTACATGCACGCCATGTTTTTCGTTCTCAATTGCGTACGCCGTAACTGGTGGATGATGGCTGAAACATAACAGATCAGTAATCGCGACACGTCGAGTAATATTCAGATCTCAACATCCAGTTCCTCCCCAGGGGTCACAGGTCATACGTACCTTACTTGCTCGCTGAAGAGCTTTGTCTCGCCAACGTCACCATCATCCTCCCATTTGCCTATATACAGCTCGCCCAGAAATGGGTTTAGTGGCTTCTTTTCGCTCCCGAGCTTCTCGCTTCGAGTGCAGTATTGCTGGTGTAGCGTGCTAAGGAACCACTTTAGAACCAGCAGCGCACGCTTCTCGGGGTTAGGTTCTCGTGCTGGAGCTACGAAGAGCGCTGGATGCTCAGCCCAGTAGGCAGAGTATTCAACAAGCGAGGTCGAGGAGAGGATAAATGGTGGGGCGGTGAGCGAGGAGAGGTCGCCGTTGAAAGAAGCAATAGACTAATAGCGATCGAAGGAAGAGTTTAGTCAGTCCTAGAAGCTTCTGATTTGAATCTCTTGGGGGAAACGTATATGAGATTGCTCACCTTTAGGAATGATGACCATGAGCCTCGACTCTGCGCCGGGACGCCAGATCCCACGTCCTTGGGTGTGGATGTCATGCTGCAACAGGTTTCGACGTCTGGGGTTTATAACAGTGATAGAAGCAGCAAGGATATGCTGGTGCCGCCTATGGTCAAAGCAGAAACTGTTGGATTGTAAACGGAGAGAGAGAGAATAAAATAAAAAAGGCTTGGACGGAGGAGATTTGGAGTTGTTTGCTTGTTTCACGATTAAGGACCAAGACGTCACTCCTTGAAGTTGCGGGAGCCACTGCAGAAATTAAGAACACGCTATCGCGGCGCCGAGTTTTTCCCCAACAAGGGAACCCCACCAACCTCCACTTCTTCCATCCATCCAACTTCATCCTTCCAAGGTTGCCAACTTTCATTAATGTGGCAACAATCGAGTGCCTCGAGCTAGCAAACTACCCCTTTATTTTTGGCTGCTCTTCATTCACTGCGACAGGGCTTCTACTAAGTGAAAGACATGGAAACCTTTCAAGAGTGGTGTGGCCATTTTCTGCCCGACAGAGCCGGGAACAGCTTCCTTCTTTGTGGTTTAACAAGCCAAGGTCAAGTGCCGCAGAAGATCTGCCGTCATGTCCGTGAGCAGTATGAAGTGTTGCAGAAATCAGCCTTTGAGTTCTATATCCATGCAGGATGGGATACCTTCACTACAAAATCCAAACCCCAGAGTGTCAAAAGTGAATGTATCCAAACAGCATTGATGTGCGCTCCTATATTTTGCCAGGAGAATTACAGCGCATTCTTCAATAAAATTCAAACCAAGCCTATCTTCAAATAGCCGTGTTCTCCATATGTTCTCATCTCTCTGTACCCTAGCTCCTCACACCTGGCTAGCAAGGCTTCCCAATCGCCTAATCAGTCATAAGATTCTGGTGCAGATTTATACAACCCGAATGTCTACGTATAACCGGCGATTCGACGAACTCATCAGCACTCCTCCTATACTAGCCAAACTAGAAAATGGAAACAAATCTCAATTCCACACTCACCTTCGCGCAATGCCCAAATAACAAATTCGCATTTGTCCTCTTCGCCAGCGCCTTGACCATCTGGTGACTGCGTATCCAATCATCATGATCGCGCGCCAGCCAGCCACAGGGCTGGCTCGCCTCGTAGTTCTCCCACACAAGGTAGTGATCGGAGGTAAAGATCCAAGTTCCCGAGTTTCGCAGGTTAATTTGCAAGATGGCCAGGCCAGGGGTATGGCCGGGGCAATGTAGGAGGTTGAGCCCCGGTGCAAATTCAAGAGACGAGCCGTGAAAGGCTTGCCAGTTTAGTTTGAGGGTGAGGTAGTGAGGTAGGTAAGTGCTTGTGATGGTCAGCTTATAGCGATCTCAAGAGGATAGAAAAATAAGGGGCAATGGGTCCAGTAAACAGACAAGAAAAAAGAACTACCGATATCAGATTTCGTCGCGACGGCGTAGAAAGGGTTCTTCAGTTCCAGCTCATGGACATATATCGGGACATCGGTTCCTTCGAAGTACTGGTAGGATAGCCATAGCATGTCAGTTTCCCAGTTCCATTCAAGTAGAATGATGCGTAGGCAGGCAACCTTTAATCCCCCAGAGTGATCCAGATGTAGATGGCCCATGATGACCGCCTTCACGTCCTTGATATTATGGCCAGTCTTGGCAATCGCTTTGTCCAACTCATGGTCTTCTTGATAGTTGACCCGGGCGAAGATGTCATTGACAGGGGGTCCCCAGACTTCGGGATAGTCTTCCCCAGCACCTATATAATAGACCCAGGGATAAGATATACGGTGCCCTTGACGTAAGAATAAGATCATGGTTACCAGTTTCAAAAAGAATGAGCCCCTCAGTTGGATGCTCGATCAGTGCAGAAATGACTACCAAATCACGCCGCTGGGATTCGGGGGTTGGGTTGGTAAGAGTTGAAGAGGTGGTCTTTCCGGAACGTCCGTCAGTGCATGGCCTAGATGAGATAGTTGCAGCAAAAATGGTGTAACTTACGCCACGAAGGATCCAACCCTCGTCAACTTGCATGTTTCCCAGATGCAACAGCTAGTAGGGTAGATCTGTTGGCAAAAAGCCGCAAAAGTTTCCGTCGGCCAACATTCAACTTACCCATAATTGGTTCCCCTGTCAACGTAGCCATCTATCAGTTGAAATAGTCACTAAGATAAGACATCTATGTCGTAATCTCACAGGGTTCATGATACCTCGGGGGCCTGGTTTATCAGGTCGATCGACATGTCACCTACTAGCTTTTTCAGGCCTCAATCTAAAGTTCGTGAATTCTGCAAACAGCTCAAGAAGGGGAGTAGTTGGTGCCTTTTTGCCTTTTTTAAAAAATAAAAATAAAAACCAATTCCATTTCGAAGTAAAACGAATGGGAATATATAAATCGACAAAGGAAAAAGAAAGGAAAATTGGATATCCAGAACTACCCTTCATTCTTGAATTTTCGGCATTTCAGTTTCCCCAAAGGCATTGTCTCTATGCAATCCATAGATGATTTGCCCAATCAGCTTGAGATAGGCCTTAGTTTCGCGAACAATCGTATATGCACATGCAGCTAATCTGATCGGGAAAATGGCAGAATAGGAACCAGAGAAATTAGGTAAGTCGTAGCTAGCAGAAAGCAGAAAGTCACACTGGAGCCATAGAGACAATTCATGGTGTACTTCAGTCGCAAAGTTCAAGATCAGTGGCGTTGGGCTGCCGACCGACCTGAGTTGCATGCCCACACAGCGTCTACGATGGGAGCTTTATCGATTGGCGAATGCCACTGCAAAGACCGAGGAGCAGCTCTATTTCTTTGAGGAGCGTCTCTGTGGAATATCACACGGGTGATCTATCATATCACTTCGGGATGTGCCGCCAGTCAAGCTACGAGCTCCGACAGAAGATGGGATAGGTTGGCGTTTTTTCTCCCAGTCAAAGCTGCGCGAGTCAAACATCACCCCGCCCATGGGTGTGCCACGATGTCTGCTCCGTGTTCGATGAGTTGGGGAAGATATCCACTGCAGCCAAAGATATTGTCAACCTGCTATTTTTTCTTGGCCAGTACATGGATTTCTTTTCATCGCGTGAACGGAGTTAGCATTCCAGTTCTTATTTGCTTGTAGCCCTCGGGCAAATTAGTCACCAGTACTTTGCAGCTTTCAAACATCGAAAAGCCTCATGTGGCCTCAGTCGCTACAGCTGTATAAAAGTCGCCTAGTTTACCAGCCTAGAGATAGATTCAAACCATGCAGGGGACTGGTCTGGAGCAGCGAAACTTCCGCTGGGAGGTCAATATCGCCTGCATGATGTTAATGTAGCAGTGGAGTCAATAACACGGAGTAATCGAATGTCGTAAACTATGTTTACCGCAGCCATATACTAGATCTCATCAAACAAAACGAATCCTATATCCCACCTTGATCGCTACGCATCGTGGTTCCCTCGCCACAGCCGCGGCTGGTTGGAAAAACAATCTTGGAACCTTAGTCATAAGTCACGTGCGTATATCTGGATTACGTAAAATTTGCTAAATTTGACCCCATATTGTTCCCAAATGATTCCTTACTTGTGCCTTCGGGCATTTGGTCAATTTGAAAAGATACAGAGAAGATTAGCATGGCCCCTGCACTAAGGATGACACGCTCAATCAAAGAGAAGCTACAAGTTTTTTTTTCGTTTTCCTTACCGGACCTGCGTTATTGATATATCGCCAAAAGAGCTTTCTTTTTCAGCGTTTTTCTATGCGTTTTTGAGAGGAGGCGCTTTTTGCGCTGTGAAAGTTGGTTTTTGCTTGGAGTTGGTGGTTTGGTGGGATGGCGGGGTCGGGGGTTCGAATCGTGGGCTGGCCAGGAATTTTCTTTTCTCCTTAGCCACAACAACGTTTGTCTACGCAACCTTGTTCATAAGATTCTAGTGTTTTCCACCTCTTATTATTCTACTTCAGTGTCTTCAAGTCTTCATAGGCGCACTGCTCTGTTTTATCGGTGGAAGGAAAAATATTTTTTTGTCCAAAATCCCACAGAGGGGAAAATGGAAGACCGCTCGCCATCTCCCTGCAGCACCCCAGGTTCGCCACAGACCACCCCTCTTTACCCAGAAAAGGAGAGCGTCTTTTTGGTAAATCCAAATCTTATTAGAATTTAACTTTTATGAGGTTAAGCTAACTTGGCAGCAAAATATTGAAGAAATGAAAAGGCCGAGAAAAGAGGTTGCGTTAGATGAACATGACCACAGAAAATATATATATCTAAAATAACATAACAAGCAAATATAGATAAAACAAAAATCTATCAGTCACAATCACAAAAAACGAACGTTCATGATTAAGGATACGGTCTCATGTAGACCGCATCTGCTTGATCACCGCGATCCACCATTTGAAATCCCTCGTTCTCATGCTCCGTTCCCGATTCGAGATCAAGCAAACCCGTATCGCGCCTGCTACCTTTCTTTCCCTTTTTTCCCTTCTTATCCTTTTTCTTCCTATCTTTCCCCCCCTCATCATTATCGCTGGCATTATCCTTCGACTTCTTCTCCTCCTTCTTCTTCTTCTTCTTCGGAAACTCACTCTCGGGTCCCACAAGCGCAATACCCGGGTGTATAACATTAAACATGATAAACGAGATAAACATAGGTGCTGCTTCGAGGACATAAAACGCCGCTTCACTAGTCGCCAGGGCACTATGGATGCCGCCAGAGTACTCGGCTAGACGGAAGATGATGCGGATGGTAATCAAGACTAAGCCCGCGTAAAGCGCGTATAAGAGTCGGCGCCAGGGGTAAGCGATGCGTTCTACGCGCTCGCGTTGGGTCATTTTGTATTGGAACCGGCCGGCGAGGACGAAGAAGAGGAGAATGAAGAATTCCTGGAGACCGAGGCCGCCCATGTCTTTTTTTTTGGTTCCCTCTTGAATTAGATATTGAGAGTTAAGAAAAACACGCGGCGCGAGGATGTGAAAAGGGGAGGGGGGATTCCCGAACGTACAGATATTGATCCCAATCCTCACAACCTCATAATCATCACTAGACATCAGACTCGACGAAGACCCCTGTACAAGAAATGCGATAATATCCAACGCCACGAACAGCAACGTAAGCCTCCTCGCGCTAACCCCAAACACGGCCTTTTCCGGGATGTAGAAATAGATCATGCGGCCTAGCACCATGTAGACGAAGGCGTTGAGCCAGATGGGAGCGAGGATGATGAGGAGTTGTTGAGGAATGAAGTGGCCCAGTCCACGAAACTGTTTGGTGGAGTAGACACGGACGGCGAAGCCAGCAGTTTCCCAGATGCAGGACATTATTATTACCCAGCAGAATTTCTTTGAAGGCGAGGTAAGGTGCTGGTTAGCCCGTTGCAAGGACGCAGTATAGTATGTATTGAGCATTCTATTGGGAAACATACCTTTCGAAACGTATACGCTTGGAATATATGCACGAGCATAGTTATCCCATACAGGATGCAGAACGCAATCGCAGCCGCAACTGACGGGCAGTATGCCCAGCCAACATTATCATCGTCCCAGTCTATCTTGCACACTGCCATTGTGTGTCTTACCTGTCCGTAAATAGAAATTTAAAACTCTCAGAACGAAAAAGGGGGAGAGATAGGTTCCTAGGCGGGACTGAACACAGACGACGACTCTCCAATGCCACGTTCTCAACAGTGTCCTGAATAGAGAGAATATTCCTTGCGCTGGGAAATGAATTGAGGAGCACCAGGGCGAAGATTCGAAGGAAGTATATATACCCCTTCCATCTCTGAAGCAACCCAATCCTATCCCAATCAGACCGCAGCTCCCATAAAAAAACAGGAGAATATAGAACAAAATATCCTAAATTTAGGCACAGACGCAAGATATCCGTCGGCATCATGCTAACCCGAGTAATCTAGCTCTTCCCAAAAAGAACAAGAAGAAGAAAAGAAGGTCCATTCTTCACGTTTCCAGATTAAGAAATCAACGAAAAGCATGATAGCTTCCTGAAAGTCATAGCTCTAGCGCCTCTCTCCCCGAGTCCCGGTCGTATAGAGTACGTAACCCCCACTCCCTCGTTTGCTGTCGTCAGCAATCCTGCACTCCCCTCTCCCCACCAGCCCGAAACAAGATGGCATGGCTAACTGTTAAAAAAACAGGGCGTTGCCGAAAGCGGGATGGTTGCGGGGAGGAGACTCTAGTAGAAGGGATTACTTGACCACGTTATTCCAGCATCATTTTACAGGCATGAAGATTCGAAGACCAATGGCCTCGGGTACTTTCTTCCAAGACATGTTTAGCGCCTTTAGGCAGACGAATTTATGCCGTTGGTCGACGCAGCGTCAGTGAGATGAAGGACCTGGCTGGCGAGAACAATGGTCCGTGCAGAAATGAAGAAGGGGGTTGGTTTGCTGGGTTGGCGATCGTTGCACACGCGGTGGATGACATATATACGAGGCTTGGCGGGGAGAGCTTTCGCAATCCTCCCTTCCTCTCCCCCTTAGCTCGTCGAAAATAAGCTTCTGCGCAGGAATGGGATAGTTCGTGAAGCTCTCATTTGGCTATTTTTGTGTTTCTATTTTTTTTTTTTAAAAAAAACCCTTGGTAGGGCTTACTATCTTAGGCAGCGAAAAAACGAAAGGCCAAAGATTCGCAATGAGCTGTGGGTATCGAGTCGATCACCACATTCTTAAGTTAATGACACACACCAGCCAAATCTATAAGGAACTGCAACCTCGAGCACAAGAAATAAACAAGTCTCTGTTATTGGACTGGGAAGCTCTGTCTGTTCCATTTCTTCTCATCCCCATTTTGCAATTAACTTTATTGTTTTTGATGTCATTTTCCTTTAGCACATCCTCGGGTTTAATCAGAAAAGGAAAAAAGGAACACTCATCTCATCATCCAATCTTCCCATGTTTTGTCATATTTCACCCTTTTGACCAGACTTAATGTGTTAAAACAAAAAAAAAAAAGAAGAAAAGGGGAAAGAGAAAAGGAAAATAAAATAAAAAATTGGGTCAAACTTTTTTTGTCCCTGAATATGAGAGAGGAAAAGAAAAACAGAGATAAAAAAAAGAGAAAACCTAATTGGTACAAGAAGTTTGCTGGGAGAAAAGCACATCTCATTTCACCAAAGACCATAAGAGCCATGAAAATAAGTAGGAGAGCCTAGCAGCATGCAACAAAGCAATAGAACATTTTTTTGATGGGTGATTACATAGAACCCTGCCAATGTGAATGATGAGAGCTGAGAAAAAGGGAACAACATAAAAATAAAGGCAAACATCAGCATTGATAAAAGCAAAAACCATTGATGTAATGAAAAAGACAGGCGTAAAAACACAACCAAGTTCCCACTAAAGAGAAGAGAGAGAGATTACACATTGTTTTGGCCAAGAAGGGAAAAAGAAAAGAGAAAAACCTAAACACCTCTTCCCATCCTAGGTTTCTTTGCGCCATTTTCAAGCATCCAATCTCGACAAATTTGGTGCTGAATTAACCATTAAAAAAAGCTAATGGCCGTAGCTGCCACCCCAGCCACCACGGCCAGTGTTGCCATAGTAGTTGCTGCCGAAACCAGCACCATAACTGCCATAGCCGCTACCTTGATGATGGGTCTGGTTAGCTCCAGCCTGGTGATGTCCTCCAAGCCCTCCAACTCCTCCAACTCCTCCAACTCCACTGTACTGAGGGTTAAGATGAGGGTAGCCGCCAAAGGCTTGTTGCTGACCCTGGACAGGAGGCAATCCGGTTTGACCAGCTTGGGGCTGACCAGGAGCGCTGTTGGTAGCCGAGCCAGGACGGTTGGCCTGAGCAAGGGAAGGGCTTGGGCCACCAGCCTTTGGAGCTTCAAATCCCTTTGATGCTTCCTCAATGCTGGCTGGCTGTTGTTGAGTGATGGGTTGCGTCTGACCGAAACCGGATTGTCCACGGCCAAAGACATCGGGAATGCCAGCAAATGCGCTGTGTCCACCAGTTGACTGTTGGCCTTCGGCAGGCTGAGCGGAGCCAGTACGGCCATAACTGGATTCACGACCGGGAACAGCTTGGGTGAAACCGGCAGCGTTGGCGGGGGACGAAGTGTGGTCGTATGAGAAGCCATGCTGTGGTTGTCCGTACATTCCTGCCTTTCCGTAGGGAGCAAACTGGTTACCATAGCCAAACTGATTGTTGTGAAGATATTGTTCCTCGTATCTTCTAGCGTCATCGTACATGGGGCGGTTCCTTCCATACTGGTGCTGTGCATTCATATATGTAGTAGCATAATGTGGGCTTGAGTAGTAGGGGTAGCCGTAGCTGTGGCCGCCATAGCCAGCCTGGCCTTGCGGCATGTGCTGAGCCGGCTGAGCTTGTTGGGTCTGTGGCAATGTCGGGTTGGGGGTGTTGTGGCCACTGCCAGGAGCCTCCGCTTGGCCACCATATCGAGTTGGAGGCTGGGTAGAGGCGAACTGGGGTTGGACTTCAGCTCCAGTGACACTAAATTGGCTTGCGGCTCTTTGCTGAGCACCCGCGTCTTGGGGCTGGCCGTACGAGCCATAGTAGTATGGGTTGCGCGACTGATCGGCACCATAGAACGAGGCATAATCTGCCCCGGTTGTGGTAGTTGGCTGGGATGGGATAGGAGCCTGGTTCGAGAAAGGTTCTTGGGTTTGTGGTTGGGGTTGTTCGATCTGCTGGCTGAAAGGATCGTAGGGTTTCTGCGCTTCGGTATATCGCGCAAAGTCGTTGAAAGCGGCCTCCGCGGCGGAAGCAGGAGGAGCAGGAGGAAGACCGGGGGCGGCGCGTGGGACAGCAACGGGTTCTGGTTGGACTTGAGCCTGAGTCGATGGAGGAAGTGAGGCACGCGGGGCGACGGGGGAATGTTGGGGAGGCTGGGCGCGGGTCTCTGGCTCTTCTCTTTCTTCGTCAATATCAGCATCTTCGACTGGTCCATTCAATCCCATGCTACCAAATTGAACAGCGGCACGGTCTACTGCATGGTTACCAGGCATGACCACAGCCTCTTGCTGATCGAGAACGCGGCGCTGGAGACCGGGAGGACGTGTAGTCGTAGTTGCAGGCTTGTATGCGCCAGCGCCATAGTTCGGGATTGCGGGACGGGGCTGGGCAGCGGCTCCACTCAACACATTGCTCTGTTCCTGAATGCTTGCAACTGCGGGTGCAGCTGTTGTGGGCGGCTGAGCAGGAGCGACCTCTGGAACCTTTTCGACGATTGGTAGAGCTGGTTCTTCCTTCGGAATTGTTGGGATTACTGGTTCGGGAACGGGGACCTCGACAGTTTCGGCGGGAGCGGCAGCAGGCTCTTCTTCTGGCACAGGTTCAGGTTGAGGAGCTGGTTCAACAGCCTTCTCGACAGGAGCTTCAATGGGTTTCTCTGGGACAACAGCGGGTGGAGGAGGTTGCTTCTGTACAGGAAGAGGAGCGGGCTTATCAAACAAACTAGCCCAACTCGAGCCCTTCTTCGCAGGTTCGGGAACAGTCGTAGTCTGCAGTGCGACAGGTTCTTTTGCGATCTGGGAAGGAACCGAATCGGTGGATACAGCAGCTTCTGCAATCGGGTTCTCTGCTGCGCTCGTCTCAGGTTGTGCGGTAGATGGCTCTACAGCATCAGCAGCTGGACCCGAAGGCTTGTCCGATCGAGTGCCATTCACGTGTGCGCCAGCTCTACCACCACGGCCGCCCCGCCCACGGTCGCCTCGAGCACGCCCACGAGTGTCAAAGCCTCCCCGACCGCGTCCTCCACGGCTTGCCTGTGCAGCTGTGGCATCAGCCTGAGCGGCCTGGGCCTCTTTCGCCTTCGTCTTGGATCTATCTGTGTGCTTCTTTTTGACCTCGCCCCATTGCGAAACGTTACCTAAATAGCACTGCGTCAGTGGTCGGTCACCACAATAAGTGAAGCAAGAACAAGTACGAACCCTCAGTGATACGGTCAATAGCAATCTCGAGATCTCCATCTGCGTCCTCCAGAGCGAATATCAAGTCCTCGTCTGTCCAGTCGGGGAACAGTTCCTTAATGGTGGGGAGACTGGTGGCGTACTTCTTCTTAAGCTGTCCGAGCTCTCCTTCATCTTCGTATGAGGGTGTAGTCTCTATGTCGGATTTCGTAACTCTGTTGCCGGCTCGGCCACCTCTGGAGCTGTAACCGCCTCTGCCGCCTCGTGCTGAGCCCCGACCACGAGTGCCCATTGATCGCGATTCGAACTCAGACATGACTGTGGTATGTCACGAGAGGTATGGGATCAAAGAAAAAGAGATAGGGACAAATTGAGGCGAGAGATGTGGGTGTGAGGAAGAGGACAAAGTCGTTATGGGGAGGTAGAGAGGAGTGGCTGGAGTGTTATAGAAAGAGAGAGATTTTCAAGTGAGGTGAAGGCACAAAGAAGTCGACGACACTCCCAGCAACTCCTAGGAGGCCAAGTAGAAGAGTGAAGTGGGAAACCAAAAAAACCACACAGCAAACACACACCAGCTGCGTGATTAAGGTAGAGGAGGAGGATAGGGTTGTTATAAGTAGTAGAGCACAAGCTAGGAGGAGGACGAGGGAAGCATTTGGACGTGTAGTGAGAGAGAAGAGAGAGAGTCTGCGGAGGAAAGAAGTTGAAGGCAAGATGCGTGTTTTGGGTTTAGCGCGGCCAGCCACAGGCCCAGCGAGGCTCAAGGTTTGCGCGCCAAGAACCACGGGTAGCACTGGTGCCAGGGCAGGACGTCTACAGTAGATGCTACTACTGGTAACAAGTCTTATATAACACTAAGTTGTCATTATTACTTCGCGCAAGGAGGCCATTCAAGATCGGCACATTATATCTGGCTTAGGCTCAAGTGGACCCGAACTACCTATGTTTGCTGCCACTACTCACAAGTTACAACACTGGGGCACAGTGCTATCGTAGTCTCTCTTCCGCCCTGTTTGCTCATGCACATCACCTGCCTTGCTTCGGCGGTTTGCCCTGGTCTCGTATGCCACCATCCCACCACCAACAGGGAATCGCATTCAACGAGTCAATGGTCGCCCACACATGCAGTTAGGACACCCAATTTCCATTACTTACTGCTGTGTATTGTTGTCCCTAAGCTAGCATCCGCAATGGATGCCACGAAGATCCGCCATGCCAGGCCGTTGGTGGGCATGGGCTCCTCCACATTATCACGCACCTCCAGGCGGTGCAATTGGCATCGAGCTTTACTGCCCACTCAGGCCCAACAACGGCCACTGAAGTCCAAAGAGACCGGGGGCCTGAACAGCGATACGAAAGAGAAGAGGTCTTCTCCCGCTCGAGACACCGACAAGCACATCCGTTCTATTCTCAACCATCCTCTATTCTCCGTCGTTCCCCCGAAGGCTTACGACTCGGCTCATAAGGAGAAAATGGCGAAAGATCCGTTGGGGCTGCTAGATGAGTTGATGGCTTCGGGCAAGGCGGATGCCGGCGTCCTAATTGCCTGTCTCAAGTCCTATCTTACCTTGATCAAATCCACCAAACCCCCACCACCGTTGAAACCCTACAGTGCGGCATCAAGAATCATTGCATGGTATGATGCGGCGGATGCGGCCTCCAGACTGGACCTTGTGCGGCAAAATAAGAACTTATCGTTTATCATGCCGTATTTGATTCGCGAGGGCCATCAGGAAGCAGTGATGAAATGGTCTCGAGAGCTCTACCGCCGAGCGACGGAGGCCCAGACCAATCGGAAAATCAGTGACTTGATGCTCCCTGACCAGAACAAGGCTCATGCGCAGCTTCTCTCGTGCTTCATTGCTTCCGAGATTGCGTTTGGGGGCGGGATCAATACCGCTATTTCATACTTCACCCGACAACGGTTGTTATTACCGCCAGACGCCAGGCAAAACGTTTTGCACAGCACCTCCCCTCTGCGGGCCACAGCGTTTCGGTTGATATATTGGATTGTAGCCAACTCTGACAATCCGCAGAAAGATGGGAAGATAAACGAGGCGTCATTCACGAACCTTTTGGAATCTTCCAGCCACTTGAGCAATAGAAACGTCTATTGGGGCGCCCGGTTATTGCTCCATCACCCAACGCAGCCCGATGCAAGTGCTGCGCTTCAGTACTTGCAGCGCATCCTGCCGAGGGGAGCTAAAGTGTGGACACCAGCTCATCGAGAACACCTTCTGAAACTGGCTCTCGAGACTGCACAGTTCTGTATGGATAGGAAGCAGTACAAACATGTTTCGTGGCTAATGGCAGAGTCCAGGAAGCTGCTTCCAGCTGAGAAAATGACAACTCAAGGCATCGTGGTAGAATCAGATCCGCCAGTCGACGCTGACCCACTGCTCTCCTTGTGTGCGCAATGAAAGAAGGATCCAGTGATTGTGTTTCTCCCTGTGTTCTCCGGCCCCCCCCCCCTTCCCTTTGTGCAGTTTTACCAACGGCTCTGGCGTTTTGTGAGGTTATAACATTACTGGGTGTCTATGGAACTGGGTAGCGTTCTCTTTTCTTTCTTTTCTTTTGGCGAGGGGGAGGCTCTCTTCTCTCTATTATTTTAATCCCATTACGAATATCCTACCGCCTCGTGTATTGGTTCCTTTCCGCTGATCTCGGGCCATATTATGCCATAGCAGATGGATACCACAGATTTGTGTATATAACAGGCAGCAATGAATGGACATGACCAATAATCTAGCTTGGCTCATTTGAAGCTATGATATCTATCTTTTTTTCGCTATTCAGCTTGCCTCGCGGAGCCTCTTGGTGTTTAGGAAATCCTCTGACAGTTGGCTATTAACAGATGCGGACAAAACTATTTTCAATATCACATCTACTATCAACTCGCTTCCATAGACTCGTTGCTTTCACTTCCCCTCCTTGAAAGTGTACTTGGGGCACTTGTGCTACTCGCGTGTGAGACGAGCGAGAAACCATGATGAGCACGTGGCTGTGCCTTTGTTGCTGCACATCATCTAGCTCTAGGTGTTGTGCATTTTGATTGGAGTGTGGAGGCTAGTTCGGCAAATCGCATATCGAATTGGGTGCTTCGTAGGGGGGCAGAGGGTCAATTGCTTTCAACTCAGCACAGTACTGAATTACCTACGCAGGCAATCAGCTTTCCATTTCCCACACATAGCTTTAACTATATACCATCCTACAGAGGCAGGGGGAGCTAGCTGATGCCTCTCCCTCCTTGTCTTCAAAGTTCAGCCTAGTTCTCATCCTAGCAACCGAAGCCAAGCTAGTCCCTCTCGTATGCAAGCCGACATACTACGTAGACCCGCCCAGCCCGGCTTCCCCTTCCCTGTCTCCCCCTTCCTAGTTTCCTACTCCAGCTCGCGAACGACAAGAACACAAAAAAAGACCCGGCCGGCGCATTCGTCCCCATCCATCCACCCACCACGCACCTTGTTCTTATTCCAACCTCCCCCCATCTTTTCCATCTTTTTCTTCTTTTCTATCCGTCAAATCGCATCCCAATTTTCTTCCTTCCCATCAACCGCGTCATTTTAAAACTGCGCCGTTTTTGTTTTTCGCCAATTCCTTTTTTCCTTTTTTGCGGCCGCACGCGCATACCAACATTGGTGTTTTTTTTGACGTCACTGCAGAAAGCTCAACCCCAGAGCTTCAAACCTCATCCAATAATGGCCAGTGAAAGCCCTGTGAACGGCACTGGTAAGTCAATGTCTTTGCCTTTTTCCACTTCTAATCCATTCATCCATCTTCATTTAATCTATTATTATTTCTTGCTGTTTGCATTGTATTTCAATGTCAGCTTTGTTTGCAGCTTGGCTTCCTTGTGTCGCTATTGTCCACTTCCCAGCTGCTGCGCATGAGCGCCTCCTCACATCCATCCCTGTTTTGTTGCTTTTCCTGTACATAACACATTGACATACACATGCAGGCGAGATTTCAAGCTTAAATTCATAAAAAAAAAGCTAACATGTTCTGGAACTAACCTGCACAGTCCCTGCTGCGACAGACATTGTTGAGAAGGATGAGGACACTCCAACCTCCACCTCCGACAATCCAAGTGAAGAGCCAGCCAATGGTGATGTAGCTATGAAGAACGCATATGCGGAGAAGCCTGCTGCAGCTGGGGACAAAGAAGAAGAAGAGGAGCCTACCACCGGCTCCTCCAAGTCCACTAGCGACACCAAACACGAGCGCGACGAGTCACAGAACGGTTCGGAGGAAGACGAAGAAAAAGCCCCAGCCGCTAAAGACGAAGAACCAGCTGCGAAGAAACAAAAGAAGACTGCTGCTGCTGCTGCTGGAACCACCAATGGCGAGGAGAAAAGAGGTCGCGGACGCCCTAAGAAGAACGATACAGGAACGGCCAAAACACCCGCAAAGGCGCAAAAGAAGACGAAAACTCCTACCCCGAGAAGCATGGAGGGCATTGGAAGCCGTACGCGTAGTCGTGCTAAGCCTTCGTGATCTCTCAGCGACGACGAACGCGCGCGGGAGGGAATGCTGCCGTTGATGTTTCAGAACGGCATTGTGTCCTCAGCCTTCTTCGCTACGACGATTTGTTGAATCAGTGCGCTTCCTATGCGATGAGCGAAGCTGGGACTGAATTCAATACGTTGGACGGAGCTATATAGTAAAGCATGTTTTTACTCTATACGCTGGTGGCAGTGGTGGCAGAGGAAAATGAGGAGGTTTTTTTGTGTTGCAATTTGCTTTTCTGTGCTTTTGCATGTACAATCTACGTTCTCCTCCCGCGTGTTTTTTATTTTCTCTGGTTTCTGTTTACGGCTGGTTTATTTTCTTCTTTCTCTTTTCCTTTCTGAGGTGCTCTTCGTTTTCTTTTTTCTTTTCTCTGGGTCTTTTCTTGTACGAGTGGACATAGGAATCTTTCTTCTTTCTGTTTTTTTTCTCCTTTTTCCTTCTTCTTTTCTCCCTTGTTTCTATTTGTTAGAGGGGTAGGGTGTATATGTCTGGCACTGAGCAGACCTTTCCAAATGGACAGTTGCAGGAAAAAGTGTGGGTTAGGGAATTAGCTCCTGTCACAGTATATTATGAGTACTGGAGATGATGGAAGATGGGAAAAGGATGTTCAAAATCCCTGGGCTTGATTGCAAGATGTGAGAGTGAATGATACAAATACCAAAGAGAACATTGTTATATTTGCTGTATATTCCTCTATTTTTCTCTCTGTGTATGAGTGCTCTTTGTCTCCTTTTCCTGCTACCCCCTACCCACTGGTTCTTGCCTATCTACTCTGCTGGATGTTACAGATAAACAAAACCCTCATTCACTACATGTGTGCTATATACACTCTTACCTCTATCTTGTCAATCAAGATTTTGTTTTCTGATCCTACTCATCTATATCTTGGGAGTATCAATCTGCAAACTTGTCCTCTCTTCCTGCTTACACATTCTCTACAAACTCAACATTATTATGTCCTTGTCTTGTTTCATGCTTGCACTGGTCAGCTTATTTATAGCTCACTCTCTGAGAGTGAATGGAAGTGTATGTATTTGATAGGGAAAAAGAAACCTGTATTATAGAAGAAAGTAGAGTTATTTCTGCACCCCGCAGGAAAAGAAGAATAGGAAGAGGGGTTAAGGTAAGTATCAGAATAAGTGGTTTTCATCTATTGATATCAAAGATTGATTTGGTTGTGATACTAAAGCTCGCTAATATAGCAAATAGCATTTCCCTTTCTAGCAAGCAAGGCGCTGGCATATCAGTTCATTAGGATGTGGAATAATCGCTTGTGTCGTGTTTGCCCCCTCCCCCCCCCCAATTTAACTACCGCCCGCGGGGGATTCTAGCTTTTTTCTCCTTACATAGGTGCAAGGAATATTTCTTTTGAAAAAGACAACATTTACTGATCGCGACCGCGCTATAGGCTGGAGGGAATCGTCGTAGTTTGGTTGAAAAAAAAAAAAAGAAAAAAAAAAACAGCATCGTTTGGCCTTTTTTTCTTTCTATGCGCGTGTTATTCTTCGTTCGATGGAGACGAAAAAAACCGCATATGCAAATTCAAATTCACAATGGTCTTTTGACGATATATTGCATTCAGTAGATGTACTATGTTTAGATAGATGAGTCTAAATAGGTCTAGAACCTAGTCGAACCAAGCGGGCCCCATGCATGTTTGATAAGCCCGTATGTCAGGGGGCTCCCCGGATTCCGCGCGGTTTTTGATGAGGGCTCGGAGTTATCGCTACATAAATATATACCGATGAGTGATGAACCTTGGGCGGAAATATGTAATGTCGACTTTTTACTTAGCTGGCCTTGTAGATGAGGGGCCAAAAGATAATATAAATATAAATACTCTGTATGAGAGGGCCTAGTTGATGATTGAGGCTCTATCCATACAGCTGAGTTGAAAGTAACTATAGGAGACCGACATAAATTAATATAGCTGCGTATTTGGAGAGTCACATTGTACATAGTATCGGATAATTAATTGAGAACTAACGCAATCTAATGGAAAGTCTTGCCTGTTAGGTGTTGTTGCTGTATGTAGAAAGATGGATCGAATGGATTTCGGAAGCCGGATTCCAGGGGGAGAGCGGCTGTTGAAAATATTTTGCATACAAAACAACCCTGACATCATCAGCTGGTCAGGCATCAACTAAGTAAAAGCGTTAAAGCCGAGAGAATCACCCCATGTAAGATAGGATGAGAATACGAGGAAAGCATCATATCATGCCTTGGTTGCTATACAAAAAGCCTGTTCACCCCGAGAGCAATTTTGACGGGATCCGTTGATGAAGGATGGAAAAATAGCTAACTTAGCTACGTTAACTGTGCTAGTTCTAAACTCATTCGCACGTCCTAGCTAAACACATCATCACCATTTCTGGGGGTTAAAGTGAAAAAAAGTCTCTTTTTGGATAAAGAATGGCTCCCCATATGCTGAATGATGATAGTGGCGCCTTAGCGAGCAGGACCTCTGTGCTACAGGTAAAACCCTCCTTTTCTTTCCCCATTCTCATCCCTCTATCTCCCTCTCCCCTATCCCCCTCGAGAGCACAAGCAACTTACTAAATTCCATACTTTCAACTAGGCTAAACCGTCCGATTCCGAGTCTCAACTTCACATCTTCAAAGCCATCTCTCGCTTCCTCCCTGACAAAGATGAGCACCACTCCTTCTGGTGGAAGGTGACGGGCCGTCACGTCGCGCGCATGCTCCACGAAGCGCGTTACCCGAAAGAGCGGCAAGTCGAGCTTCTACTCTTCCACCGCTTCACGGTGGTCCCGCGACTTGGGCCGAAGCCCACATCTACAGAGCCGTGGTTTAAGAGTAGCGTTGCGCATGGTGCTGGGGACGGGAGTCCTATCGGGTATAGCTGGAGATGGGGCACGGGTAGCGATAGCAAGCCCGTGATCGCGCAGTATGTCGAGCCTATGGGATCGCTGACGGGGACGGCAGCGGACCCATTGAATGAATTCGCAACAAAGGAGATGCTACGTGAACTTGGGAAAATTCTACCAAGCGCATCTATGTCGTCGGTGTGGAAATTCGCGGCGCATCTCCGGCCAAACATGACAGATGAAGCAACCCGAGCAACGGCGGACTCCTCAATGGTCGTGGGAATGGAGTGTGGCTCGGAGTCAGATACCATCGACGTCATCGCGGGTTTGAACATGCGCGCTCCCCAGCAAGTCAGCGAGCTGACCACCATTTTCTCAAACACGATGAGAGACATCTACGGCCCCGACACACCGCTTGACTGCTTAAACGCTGTCCGGGATTTCATCGAGACACACCCTCATGGAAAATACCTTACTATGCTGGGCACCACGGGAATCGATTGCCGTATGCCGGAAAGTTCACGATTCAAGATCTATGTTACCACGCGCAACATGTCCTTCGATCACATCGCTTCCATTATGACCCTAGGCGGCCGCAAGAAGGAGTCTACCGAGTCACTGAAGCAGTTGCGCGAATTATGGTACGGACTGAAAGGTCTGGACGCTGGTTTTCCCACATCAGCGCAGTCGTCGACTGTCAGCATGAACGGACGTGGTGATCAATGTGATACTGCTGCAGATCCCAACACCAGCGGCGTGGCATTCTCCTTCGCCATTCACCCCAAATACACCGTCCCCCAAGTAAAACTGCAAGTCGACATTGGCAAGCATGCAACGAGCGATTGGGCCGCCATCGAGGCAGTGACAAGCTTCCTGGCCCAACGTGGCCAGGCCCGCGACGCGCAAGCATACAGGAACACGGTGTGCGGGATAGTGTCGGAGCAAGATCTGCGAACCCACCGTGGTCTGCAAGCTTCTTTTGAATTTGCAATTAAGAATGGCGAGATTGATATTACGTCGTACTTTCTGCCGCAGGTGTATAGGAGGTTCGCGGAGATTCAGGACGAGTTGAATCCAATGTCGCAGAGGAGACAGAGGAGGAGTCGATTTGATTCATACTGAATCGAATGGACCGCGCAGGAGATGGATTTAGTCACGCTGCCGTGATACAATAGGGTTGAGCTTGCTAGTAAAGGGGGAAAGTTGGGAGAACACGCCGTGTCAATTCTGTATATATTGTTATGTCTGCCGCATTTTATCGAACTTCAGCAGGGGGCGAGTTAGGGTTCGTCAAGGCACATGTTTAGCAATGTTTTTCAACCACCCATGCACTCATTGAATAAGGGGAATGGAAGAAGGGCCGATATTCTCAGACTATCCCAGTCGGAGAATGATAGCACCATAGGTACTTTGCACACCTCGGTTTGTTGGACATGGGGTTAGGAAAGTGCTGCTCTGCAGGTTGCGACCGCTCAGTATAAGCTGATGGAGATACTCCCAGAGAAGTAATCCTCTCTCTGCGGATTATACGTCCAAATGTTCTAGAATAAGAACAAAAGGGTAGCCCAACATTCGCAGCGACGCTATCACAAGGGAGACCCTTAGTGATTCTGAGCTTTCGCTTTGTAAAAGCCCTAAACTTAGCTGCGAGTCCCGGGGCAGGACTCAGATACCTCTTATCTTCTACAGGTCAGCCTCCTCAATCCATTTCAATATCACGGGTCTGAGCCGCTCTCTTTGCTTCTCGCCCTGCATAGCTGTTTGCAAGTAATCCCAAGGAAACAGTCCCGTCCAGCGTCTGGCAGCGTCGAGGGGAGTTTTTCCGTACCGATTAGGGGTTGAGATGTCTACCAACCCCGACGCGCAGATGCGTCGCAAAATTTCCATATGCCCTGTGTTGGAGGAGACCCCGAGTTCTTCTGAGCCCCGGACTTGCTGGACAGAAAATCCATAATAGCCATCCAATATGCATGTCATCATTCTGGCATTTCTCTGTACGCGGATGTGCTGTGTGGCACCTCCATGGACTACCAGATGGAGAAAGGTATCGCCGCAATCGGTGAGTGCAGAGACACCTTCCACCCCTACCTTCTCGAGCAATCTTTCAAAAATCTCGAGATATCCGTTTTTGGCAGCGAGATGTAGCGCTGTTTGGCCTTTCTTGTTCGTAGAACGAAGATCGACAGAGTTCAGACAAGCATTGATCAGCTGCAGAGCCACGTGCTTACATCTAGATTGGAGAGCTATGACGAGCGCGGTCTCTTCTGTGGAAGATTTCGTCGAGGCTAGTGACTAACGCCAATGCCGATAAGGTACTGTACGACAGCCCTGATATCGAACTCTGATAGTAGCGTGAACGGTTTTCTGCAGCAGGCGTAGAAGACTGCGTTCTTTCCCTCGTTATCTACAGCATGCACATCGCTTCCACGCTGGACTAAAAACTCGAGACAGCGCATTGCTTCAGGTTTGGGAGTAGCAGCCTCATGCAAAGGGATGCAGCCAGATTTGTCTCTCGCATGTATAAGTGACGGTTGATTGTTTAAGATAGCTTCCAATACAGGGAAATGACCTACCCCTGCTGCGTAATGGAGTGCGGTTTTGCATACCTCCGAACGGAGATTTGTTACTCGACAACCGTACTAAAGAAGGACTTGTGCAATTGAGGCTAGGTCAACGTCTTGGTCGCGGAATAATTTTGCATACAAAAAGTTCAGCGGGCTTTCCCCAGAGCTAGATCGGATATCGGCCAGGCCAAGGTCCTGCTCCAGAATCATTGTCGCTACGGAGGGGCTGCGCACCGCGTAAAGTAAAGTCTCGCCATTATCACCACGGCTAGATACGTCGGCTCCTGCCGCAATCAAACACTTGATGATGGTTAAATGGTCCAATTCAATTGCGGTCTTCAAGATGGCAAAGGTCACTGAGGCGCCGGCGCCGAGTAGATTTTTTGCACTCGACTCCCTTCCGGTTTGAACGGCACGAAATAGTGCGATCCTTAGGGTTTTGTTGTCAAAGGAACCCCGATCAAGCAAGGACTGGAGGATTACCGGCTTCTCACACCTAGCGGAGGCAACGAGGTTATCGGGTCCAAAAAAAACACTCGCATCAATGAGCCACTCAGCAGCAGACGTCTGGTTATAGAGGACAGCAATATCCAAAGGAGTTTGTGAGCGCTCTAGCATCATTTCATAATCCCAGTAGCCCTTTGAAAGCCGCAGTCTCGTTAGTCACCGCAGCTGCAACAAGGGAGACTGCAACTCTATGTTTTTCGTCTATATAACAGGCGTTGCGGTAGAGTTCCTCGACCAACAGCGCATGAAACTGGCGGCTGGCGAGCGATCAGCTGCGCAACGAACGAAGGTCAAGGTATGTTGCCATGCATTGCAACAACTCATTTGGGAGCTCGTCCGGCAACATTTTGGCCTGGCTGGCAATGGTATGAAAGAAAGGATGAGCCGGTGAGTCGTGGCCGAAGCAAGAGCGAAGCCTTCAAGAAAGATACAGTATGTAGTGTGCTAGGCAACTCCATTCTGATGCGGAGAAAGCCGAAGCTAAGCATGTATGTACTCGTAAGTGACCAGGAATGCGGTCACCACCTCAGTCAAACCCATCAAACACTTGCACTTGGAGCTGTTGTTGTTATTCAAAGTGCAGCCGAAGTTACATAGAAAGAAGCGTCAAAGCGGTCAGTGTGGCTTGGAAGTGTGTAGGGTACATAGTCAGCGGGGTGGCCCATGCCCATGTAAATATAAGTATTTACATATTAATACCTGGAGGACAAGCGATATGCAGATAAATATAGCAAAATCCAGACACCTACTACTATAATTTTAATGCTGTTGACTTGCACCTCCCCTGCAGAGCTTCATCATTGCTGTCGTCAGCTGCTGCTCAGTGCCTTTGAAAAGCCGAGTAGAGCGTGCGGAGATTTCCCCACTGGCATGCCATGCCCCCCAAGAACACCGAAAACCCGCCACAACCCGCCCGCAGCTCTGTTTCTCTAGCTATTCACTTACTATGACCGCTGAGCTCAACTAGACCAACTACTATATAACCCTCCTCCATCCCCACTCGAAAGAAACGATACATATATAGTCCATGTGAGAGATGGCTCAATGATACCGTCCGCCAACTATCAATCATATATGCCCGACAAACCGGCAACCATCGCAGCCTATGCTGCCGGTGCCTCCCTCGCCGCAATCACCCTCTTTTACGTCTTCGGCCCCAATTACACCATCGATGGCGAGGACTCGAACAACTCCGGCCGGAAAAAGGGCATCGTCGGCCTCTCCAACCCTGCGAATGATTGCTTCATAAACTCCGTTCTGCAGGCGTTGGCTGGCCTAGGCGACCTGAGAGTGTACCTGATCCGCGAGCTACACCGAAGACAGCATGAGCGGCCGGAGATATACAATGCGCTGCTAGACGCAGTGGACGTCCAGGGTGGGGAAGAGGGAGGAGAAGGTGGAGGACGAGGGAACCATGTCCCCCGCGCAAACACACCAGAGAAGATTCGCGAATTGCAGCTTGCACCCGTCACGCAGGCGTTGAAGGTCATGCTGGACCGGTTGAACGAAAGGCCGATTTATAAGAAGACTATTTCAGCACGGGGGTTTATACAGGCACTGGAATATGCTTTTCACACTAGGATCAGTCGCAATCAGCAGGACGCGCAAGAGTTTTTGCAGATTGTCGCAGAGAGGTTGTGTGATGAGTACCATGCTGGTGTGAAGGCTAGGGAACGCGCTGCCCGCGCTCAGGGAACAACAGTGGCAGTTGCGACGGAGACTGGGGATACAGAGGAATCTGAGAAGGTGGCGGAGGAGATTACAATCCGTCTAAGGGGGGAGAACGAGGGTGAGGAGGAGGAGGGGGCGGAGGAGGCGGTGAACATAGACTTGGACACACCGTACGAAGAGGGCTTCCCGTTCGAAGGCAAGCTGGAGTCACAGGTCGAATGCCAGTTCTGCCGGTATACCTACAAACCGAACCAGACATCGTTCGTCAACCTTACACTACAAGTACCCCAGCGGAGCTCTACCTCATTGAACGCGTGTTTCGATAACCTGCTAAAGACGGAGGACATTGACGATTTCCGGTGTGATAGCTGTGGACTCCAATTCGCACTTAAAGCCAAGCGAAGCGCGATAAGAACCACCACGTCAGGAACGGAAGTCAAGCGTCTCGAGAAAGAGATATCGTTAATCGAAGCTGCACTGGCTAACGATCCCGAAACGCCGCCTAAGGACGTTAGATTGCCCGATCCTAAAGACCTTCCACGCCGGAAGATCGCGCGGAGTATGCGCATCACTGTCTTCCCACGTATCCTCACCATCCACCTTTCTAGATCCATCTTCGACCAAACCAGCTCTACGAAGAACGCTGCAAAAGTCGCGTTCCCAGAGCGCCTCGCGCTTGGCAGCATTCTCGATCGCAAATACTACAAACTCCTCGGCATAGTCTGCCACAAGGGCAGCCACCATAGCGGGCACTACGAGTCCTTCCGCCGGAATCCTATCTATCCGCCGTTCTCGACGCCAGATGTGTTTCGCTCATACTCGCAGAGTCGGGCGGGGAGTCAGAACCCCTCGACGGTGCCTAGCCCGAAGATTAAACCCCCAGTAATTGGACCGTCTGCGCCAGACGTGGATGTCAGCCCGCTAAGTATAACACCGTCAGAGGACGTGTCGTCGGCATCGGTGTCGACAACCTCGTTACCTTTACCAGGATCCAGGTCCCCTGCTACAATTGCTACTTCCTCTCCCCGTCCTACGACCGCGGGAACACCACAACGACAAAAATCCTCTTCCTCACTTCCTACGCCCCGGACACCATCAAATACCACCGCCCAACTCTCCCCCTCCTCCACGCTCTCAGCAACAACAGCAGCAGCAGCCACGCCCACAACTACAACAAGTACAACGACAACAACACGCTTCAGCACCTCCGACAGCCCCAACCTCACCCGAACAAGCAAAGACGCCGCCAGCCTATCCGACCTCCCCCACTCAGCAGCCCGACTCCGCAGGAAAAAGCGCACAAATGAACGCTGGTGGCGCATTAGCGATGAGAAGATCAAAGAGTGCAAGACGAGCGATGTCCTGGGTATGCAGAAGGAGGTATATTTGCTCTTTTATGAGTTGGAGAAACCGGGGGATCGACCTTGAAAAGGGGAGGGCCTTTTGTGAAACGAACGTGGGGTGGTGGGGGTTCCACCGGTTCGAAAATACCGAACGGGAAAAAACCCGGTGAGAAGGAGGGTTGCTGGTAGGCAAAAGATGACGAATTGACACAATGGGGAGAGCGGGCGAGAGGGGACAAAGTATTATCCTATATAGAGGCACGACCATAAATTTCTTTTCTTCTTTCTTCTTCAGATGAGTTCTTGGCTTTCTTGGTTTGCGGGGAACTAGTACCACCTATACAGATCCCGTTCGGTGCGTACATATTATCGATATGGCATGATTTGGAATTCTGGATGCGCCCAGGAAAGGAAAGGATATTTTTTATTTTATTTTCTTTATATTTTTATGTAGCTCTGTTGCATCATCGTTATATCATGCATGACCTTGGGGGCATGGGTGTTTGCGGTGTTTTATTTTCTTTATTTTTTATATCTATTTCGGGGGATGTTCTTACCTTATATAGGCATTACATTCTTATCCCTTACCATTTGGTTTTCCTTATGGGGCCATATACACATATACATATATCTTTCTCGGTTTTTCCCTGCTTCGTTGTTCTGGGCTGGGCTGGCTGCGGTTCTGGAAGTATGATAGCCTTGGACTGGGGGGCTCGGGTTTCGATACTCTTTTTTTCTGATATAGAGGGATTGAACATGCAAATGAAAGCATTTAGGTATATTCTTTCTTGCTCGCTTTCCCTTTTCATTTCTTCTCTCCCCTCCTTGGAGATGTCCCCTATACTCCGTAGAAGAGTGGAAATTGCATTACTGATACCCGTTCCAATGGGGGAGGTGGGGAGACTTGAAAACACTGTCTTTTCACTTTGATCAACTATTTTCTTTTTATACTTTTTAAAAGCCGCACCTTTTTGGACGTTCATATGAAAATCTGACTATAGATGCACTTAACTCATTGTCTCGCCCCTCTCTCCCCCTTCCGGCAGCTTAAACTCGCAACAAGTTTTAGGACCGCACAGAACGCGAGGAGAGTCGATTGTAAAAATTTGATTGCAGAAGTAGCTATGTACATACAGCATATATTTTGAGGAGGGCGGCCAAAACACGAGGGAAGAAACACTTTTCCCAATGAAATCCGACTAACTTGACCCTCACCCAACCACACTGCTTAACGGAAGAGCTCGACGCAGTCGAATATCTACCAGGGAAGATTTAGATAGTTAGCGCAATCAACTTGGGGTTGAGTGTGGGAAGGCCGTTGGAATGTGTGTGTGTGATATTAGGATAATCCCTGGCAACGAGCGGGGGGCGTGCTAATAAGTTCAGGGGCGCGGCGGGAAGAAAGTAATGGGAGAAAGAAAGTGCAACAACATGATAAAAATCCTTGGGAGCACTTACGACGTTGGGGCTTAAGAATCCATCTCCCGAACTCCCTGATGCCACAGATATAGTTATCTAAATATAGGAGAAAACGGAAATATTAGCAATAATGCCGCTTGCTTTTTAAGACCCCTTTCCCCCCGACTTTATCAAATTCTGGGGCTGTTGGGTGGGAGAGATCTTACTGTGTTCGAGCCCGAGACTAAAGTCCCAGATGGGATGTTGAAATCGTAAACTTCTCCGTACCCGCGATAGGCGCCGCGGGTGACGCCACGCGAGTTGAGATTTGTTGGAGCGGGTGGGACAGAGCTGGTCCATGAGTTCACCTGCGAGAATGAAGGTTAATTTCACATCGATCTGAGGATCTGCAGCAAGGATTGGGGGGAGGGCAACAAACAGTTACTTGGGGGCGTGCGCCTGCAAAGGACAGGGTGGTTCCAACACGAAGTGTGGCAGCCCCTGTCTGCGAGGAGTCGAGGTTGAACCTAATGGTTACGGGATTGTTGACGGATTTGAAAACGGCCATGGGGAAGTCGGTGAGTGGAGAGCTGCCGACGGTGTATGTGAGTGGACCCCAGCTTGCCATGCGAGAATCGGACGGGTGCATTCGCAGCTGGTTTTCAGCGTTGCGGAAGCCGTTTGGTCTGGTTTGTTATCAATTTGTGTTAGAGTCGGTTGGAGGGAGCCCCTATGACGTGTGGACATCATATAGGGGAAGTGGAAGTAAAAACTCACGTTCCGTCCCATTCTCCGATTCGCCAGATCGTGTTTCCAGTCACGACGGATCCTGATATATCTTTTGTGACTGTTGAGCCTGTAGAGACAGAGACTGACTCTGTCGCGACTGGGAACTCATTCTGGTACAGCTTCATGGTGTATTGTCCAGGTTTCATTGGGGGGGAACTGAAAGATCCTGATGAATCTGTGTATGCCCAGTACTGCGCATTCGAATTGTACCTAGACCAATGTTAGCTAACCTGAGCGCAGAGAATGCGTAAATTTCTATGAAGCTTACCAGTGTACGACCCAAGGATACCCGGACACGGGACCAGACGCTCTTCCAGAGACGTAACCACGCTGTGACCTTGGAACGTACCCCTGAATTCCAAGAGATTCAAAGAAGGTCGTGTCCAGATTGCCGGCTGGGGAACCACTGCGACTGAAAACCATAGCGTACGGGCCATGCAAACCCATTCTGTACGGTTCTGTCTGCGCATGACCGGAGTTCTATGGGGGAATGTGAGCTTATCATCCTCAGATCTGCAAATTTTCCAAGCATCCGTACCATGTAGAAGTAAAGAGCATTGTAGCTTCCTCCGTTATTGGTGTTGATATCCCTAGACACACGTAAGTTATTATGCTTAATTTCCATTGGGCGAGGAACATACCTGAAGAAAGGACCGCCTGAAGAAGACTCGTAGCTATTCGGATTCGGTATGACCATACAAACACGCCTATCATCGCCACTAATGCCTTTACGCCCAAAATGTTAGATTCTCTCTGGGTATATAAATAGGAGGCACTCACAATGAACTTGGTCGTCGATAAACCGCTGGCTTGAGTAGAATTTGCTGCGTGTCTGGCCATTCACCACGAACTGTATAAAAAGCTGTCAGGGTACAACTGATGGTGACTCCAACATGCCTTGGGGGTGGAGCTTACCACATCGGATCCTTCAACGGTCGAAGACGAACCGGCTGTGTTGGAAACGACGCCGAAAGGAATTTCATCTGGCAGAAGCGATGACGACAAGCGAGCAATGTAACGGAGCTCTCCGACTGAGGGTTCTTTGGGCAAGTCAGCCAAGCTCTATTCATGCCTCTGGAATAGACTTACTAGCAGTGATGTGGGTTGCCATAAAAACGGTACTGTCTCCATTTCTAACGACATAATAATGGATCAAGCTTGACGTCTGGCAAGTCACTTTGATATAATCACCTAGATCATAAAGTAAGGTTTGATTGCTTCATTGGAATTTAAAAGAAGTACGGACCAGTCTGGGTGATAGACACAGAGGCTGACCCCAGTCCAGAGCCGATGTGTGAGCTTTGGCTCGAGTACTGAAGCTGTGTGCCCCGGTATAGAATCGAAGTGATATCACAGGTTGACCTGCTCACGTCAAAAACCAGAGGGTTAGCTGAACCGGCATCGATGGTATAGGAGCTCGAAGACGTTGTGTAGCCGAAAGCAGCTTCAGTTGCCTTTGCCCAGAGGGCAACGAGCGATGCAATGTACCCGAGACGCATCGTCATTCAGGAGTGCAGTAGTATAGATGGCTTTGTGAAGCATTGAATCAAATAGCTCCTTTCGATGCATTATACTCCGTATATCAGTCGCTTTTAAGTAAACGAAACAGTTTGCCTGTGGTCAGAGCTCCTTACAAGATGGGGCAAATAGCCCATCGAATGAAAATGAGATTTGGTGGCATCTTGGGGTCCGTTCGGAAGACGGGCCACTGTTTCCTGGGATATTGGAGAGTTCTGAGGATGTTTCCTCGCCGGAGTAATAGTAGTGCAGCTATTATCAAGGGTCGTAATGCCAAATTTCAGGCCCTGCTCCATTTTAAACCCGAACGGTTCCCCATATTTCAAGCGGGAACACTCCCGTAAACAGAATACTCGTCAGGCGTGGGAGATTCGATCTCGGGGTTTGGCTTCCCCATATCGACTTCGCCAAACACGGCTGGTGATTCTTCGTTACAATATCGAAATTGATTGGTGGACGCTATCCAACCGAGCCGGTCTCCTCAAGCACCGGAGAAAGCCCGAATTCTCTATGAAGTAGCTAGGCATTAAGGCCGTTGAGAAGGGGGGCATACAGCTCCGTGTAGTTAGAAATCTTCTACTCACTTCTGCCATATTAAAATACATCACACCAAGTCCAACCCACACCAACCGAGATGTTCTAGGTATCGCCTTACCACTTAAAGTATGTACACCCGTGGTTTATTCGTTATACCGGAGTCTGGCCCTGATCTCCCTGAATGCAGCTGGTTCAGCTGATTGGAAGCTCCCAGCCTAGGGATATCTCGATCCGCTAATGAGGATGGAAGAAGTGCTCCAAGACCAGAAATAGAGCATCTCTATCATTTTCAAAGACTGTTGCTGATAGCTTGACCATCTCTTGCACTAAGCAACACAGTGAGTGTCACAGTGACAGTGGGAGACTACTCTGGATCATCTGTGTACTAATTCCCTAGACTCCAAGTAAGCGAAGTAATAACCCAAGATAGAGCTGAAAAAACACACCTCAGCCCACACAGTCTGCAGAGCCTTTGATCAGGGGCAGGTTCATGGTCTAATACCTCCCCATCGCAGAGCCATATTTCGGTGCCAGTCCGTAGTGGTCCTAACTTGTTAGTCTCATACTTCTGGATGAGTTTCTGGATATTCACTTTCTGGTACTGCCAGCACCCTTCAGCAAGTAAGCTTTTTAGTTTTTTAATCCTGGCCTTTGGATCTATACTCTAGCGGTATCGGGCAGGCTGGTGAGAACTTCGGTGGTTCAGCCATGGCGAGTTCTAGAGGAATAAACAGAACGGGTCAGGGAGTGAAAATACTTGTCAAAGTGTAAAATGAAGGAGAAATATCTCTGAGTAACTGTCTGGGAGCTGAAAGAGAACAGTTGTGTGGGTTGCAGAGAAGAACGAGGGTGACATCATCAGGAACCAGACAGCCCAACCCTGCTACATAACTCGAACCCTACCTTGGTCAGATCTAACCTCATAATTACCACTATATGTTCGTCTTCGCAAGTCACAGCGTCTCTGGAAAAACATCTGGTCCCGAGTACGGATATCCTTGGGTCTTCCCGGAAATACCATGCAAGAGGTGTGTTCCTTGGAGGTTGTCCTACCACAATTTCTGATTTCTTTATCCAGGTACTCGCGAGATTCAGACTCGTAACTACCCGAAGATACGGCAGTAATCCTAATCAAGTCGTTGACGTCTCCGTCACCAATGATACCAATAGTGATATCCAAACCATCTTCACCACCGATCTTGCAAATGGGAAGGAGTTCACACGCTGGTTTCTAGAAAGAGCTGTTGTCGCACCTCCTACACCAGGTGCATCACGGCTTTCCGGACAGGCAATGCGTAACCATCTCTATTTTGCAATAGCGCCTGGAAATGCGGAGCTCTATGTTTCAGTGAAAAAAAAGAAAGAAAAAGGGAGTTGTTACTCGTCTCCCAGTCTTATAAAATGTGCCCCAAAGACCGCAAATATCCCCCTCCTTTACTGTGTGTAGAAACATTGATATACTTTCTGATTCACAACTCCGTTTTCTCATACTTTGGCATTCTCAAAATGATTTCTTTTAATATTCTATTCTTGCCTCAGCCTCAGTTTCTTCTGATGGGGTTGGAGCACTATTCTACAAATGTGATTGCGCGCGAGGACAAGCTCTGATGATGGCGAAGACGCTCATCCTCCTCTGCTATGTCTGGTCCTTCGGAGAATCTCATGTGGAATGCTATCCAATATCAGACGTTTATACCTGCTAGATTTCGGTATCTTCAGTTGAAACTCGTCTCAGTAGCACTGGGACCTATATATTTGGCATTTGATATACTCCTATTCCGGAACCATCCTGCATTTGTCTGCAGCACTCTGGAGCCGCGCGCAACATTCCTTCACCACTTTAGATCTGGCTGACATACCTTGCCCCTTTATATATTCGCTATTCGGCCTTCAGAGCATGAGTCCTTGTGGACCATGCGCACCCACCATCTGGCTTAACACCACCACCCCCTTCCAGTCTGCAATTTTTAACCACCCTCGACACAGAGCAACAGCTTGGCTATGTGACTATGTGTATGATAACTAGATATTATTATATGTGTCGTTGCCCTGCATATAAACATCGCTGGCGATGTAGGCAAGGTTTCTGTGTGATAAGAAGACGCGCAGCTTTCGTCCACATGGATTGTTCTCGCCATGAACCCCCGTCTCACGCAGATTCTGATTCCGATTCCGATAACACATTATGCTAAAGGTCAGGCAGGCCTGATCCTAAGAGCTTTGCTGATCTTCACTCGGAGAAAGTTTCGGCGACGCTTTCGTCACGAAGTTGACCACGTTGAACCCCCGTCCATAATTCGCGTCCCAATTGAAATCGTTTCGCTGGTTCTCTTGCCCAAACGCCCTAATCATCCCTTCCGTCTCTACACATTCCCCGTGTATAACTTCTTGCGCATTTTCTTTTGTTTTCGAGACCGCCCCTTGTCCCCAAATCGTGTCGGCTTCTGGATTGATGAAAGTTCCAATGTTGCGGAAAGTAAGCGAAATACGTTGTCCATTAAACGCCAATTCCTCTGGAGTCTTCGTCGACTCGGGCCTCTTATCTGGGCGAATGCCGTGAAGCCAGACCTTGTTCGTATTCTCACCAAGGATGAACAGAGAATTGTGTGGGAGCGGAACACGCTGACTTTGTCGTTCAGGATCAGAATCCTTGGCAACATTTGAGTCTGCCTGCTTCTCTGCCTTTGCAGACACTTTTGTCCTCAGTGTCATAACCCTCTCTGCGCCAAGGCTGACGTTGCAAATATATGATCCCCGAACGATATCCAGCGTCTTATCCGAGTGCTCTGAAATCCTATCCTGCCCATCCCTGTACAGCTGGATGAGTACATGGTTCAAGGGATGTCCCAGAATCTTCTCCACCGCTTCCCTCAGGACATCCACGGTTTTAGTGAAGGACAGCAAGGGAGGCGACTCATCAGCCGGATGTCGATATATGGGGATGGAATTGTCAGGTTGCACAGCTCCCTGAACAGCGACTAGACGCGGTACCTCTCCTGACAAATGATACATTTTCTGCCATTTTACCTCGTCGCGAATGAGTTCGAATGCATCTGACGGGAGATTTAAGTCATAGATGATGCGTGAATCGCCTTCGCCAATAGCGTCGTTAGGGCCTAGGGGTGCGCTGGGTACATATTTCTTTCTTGATCGTCTGTGTGCTGACGGAGTGAAAGGGGAGCTGTCCTGGATGTTGTGACCTTGGTCTGCTGCCTTTTCAGAGGACATGTTATTTGAGGTGGCGTTCGACATGGTCGCGATGAAGGTCTGTCTCTCGAAACAAGGGCACTGCTATTATATTATGTACCTAGATCTTGACAAGAGTATTGGACTTTAAGTAATACGAAATGAGACAATTTATCTGTCCTCAGCAGGCTCAGCTTCTTTCTTGATGGAAGAAAGAGGGGATTGACTCATTGTTGTAAATACGAGGTTGTTGATCATCTCCCCCGCAAAGGGCGTCCAGAGCAGAGCAAATTAGGTTTAGTAAGGTGTGTGGCTATTTTACATAACTGGCAGACTGCGCAAAATTGAGGGTGTGAGGCTAAAACTCTCGCTAACATAAACGCCTGAGCTTCCCCCGTCACCAAAACGAACCGTTTTCTCTTCCTTTCCGGCACAAGCTCTCGAACAGGCCACACTCACCCACAACCCAGCAGCAAGGCTCCTCCGAGTGGGCTGATTATTACTGGTCAGTTTGTGCTGCACCAGAGCTGCGCCTGAAATAAAGCAGTGACTCTAAATCTGCAAACTAGCTGCTCCCTGCTGCAAAGATGGGCGAAACCTTCTTCAAACAAGCAATGGACCATGCGTGAACTTTCTAAAAGACGGGCTAGCGAGCCGGGAGGACGATGCGGTTACTAGGCTCTATACCAAAATAAATACCAAAATGGACTGGATGCACTGGCAGCTAAATATGATATGGTCTATTACTGGACGACGTTCATGAGGGCCTGGATGGGTCAAACTATTCAATTTGAAAGCCATGACTCTGCTGCTGCTACATCAAAACCTATGAAAGTCCACTTTTAAACACGTTTGGAACTATCAACCTCGCCTGCCTTTCTCCAAATACTGTTTCTTCGAAATGGACCATGGCCGACAATGTCTGTGTCTTATCCGGAGTACTCAACGATTCAACTTCATTGCCACACAAATTGGCCCACTCTTTGCGCAGTTTGCCTACGCGTCTAACTCCCCGCGAGCGCCCTTGAGAAACTGTCCAATCAATCCGACTTTCAGTCTAATCGTGGAACCCATGTTGGGCTTGGGTCAAATTGGCGACCAATCAACAATGGCACGATCTAGTTGTCAAAGCGTGCGGAAACGGTAGACCCGCAATACGCGTTGCTACCGCATTCAAAGAGCACAATCCTGGAATGCGGGATTCGAGAAACGCGATGACAACTCCCTGGTCCCACGATTCCCAAGGCGACAAAACCTTGGGTTATTTCTTATCACACGCCGACTCTGTCATTCCGTGGAGCCAAGGCCGTTTCCGTTCGTGAAGCTCCCTGATCATATAGCAGCGTGTTTTTACAAAAAGCAGATTCCATTGTAGAAGAGCTACTCCCTCTTCATGGCATTGGCCCAATCAGATACGTTTGAGGAGTCAGCTCTTTAGCTCCCGCCTCTTATTTCTCTGCAAAAAGGCGGTTTGGAAGGCTTCTGATCTATATCATTAGCAGGTGGCAGGGTTGCTTGGACGGTACTTACCCCCCCCCTCCCCCCGGGTATATTCCCTGTCCGCTGCCCAACCCTTTCATGTCTTTACTTCTCTCATAAAGAATAAGCCCCAACACTACTAGTGTGCTACTCCGGGATCTTCGGATATGTTTTATCCCCATTGCATAGACCTAACTGGATATGGTCTACAAACTCAGCTTCTGTCGCGTGCTTCTTGGTTGTACATGTACAAAGTACAGTACCTGAGATCTCATGTCTTCATCGGTGATACAATGATACATATGCAATGCACATGCACGGGCTTATCTCACATTAGTAGAAATTTGAGACCTACTAATCAGACACACACTCTGGCCCATGCCTATGCTTGACCATCACAGATGAATTGTAATACAAAAATTGTTATTGGATATTTGGGCCTGACCTGCAGCAACGAAGTGAAGGACCTGCCTGTCTGTGCCTAAGCCACTCACCGCAGAGCCTAGATAGGACGCCACGGTGTGTGCGATAATTAAAAATATCACTTCACTGCGGGTTTTCAGGGAAATATTTAAATCGTACGACTTTCCTATTTCTTCCTTAGTTCTTCTGTTGATATTTTAATCCTTTTTTTCTCTCAAGGTAGTATGGATTGCTTGTGTATGAGCAAGATAATGGATGATGCGAGGATATGCGCGGCAGGCGGGGGCAGCAACCCCATCGGATAACCCGAGGCGCGGGGCAAAGCTGGCTTGGATTGTTTCCCGCAACAACAATCGCATAATGGCATACGGAGGAGTCTGGAACTTGGATTCGGGAAAGAGAGAAGCTCGTAGAAAGCTGTCGTCCACATAATTCTCCCCATCTTCAGCCCCATCCGTAGCAATTGGGAAACAAGAATTAAGGATGAGAGCGAGTATCACAACCGCCGTAGATTTTTCTGCGGGAAGCATGACCAGGCAATTGCGGGGGATTTCGGAAGGCGAAAATGCACGCAGCCCATCGGCGAGCAGCAAGTTGTTTGCGCGTACAAGAAGAATAATAATAACATCATCGCTGTGATTATTGCTGCTTATTGCTGATTCGTAGGAGAGTCTGGATTTGGGTTTTTTTCCGGTGTCAACAACCCCACTACGCAATCAGAGAAGCCGAAGAGAGTGACTGCAATTTGCATATCAGCAGCAACAAAGGAAACCTTCCTCCCTCTTCCTCTTTTTACTTTCTTTTCCTGATATTCATCTTCTGAAGTTCAACATCAATTGTTCGAATACCCGAGAACTCTTTCCCTCTTTCCCGAAATCAAAGGTACGTAGCTTTCCCTGAAGCCCGCTTGGTGCCCCTCTTCGCATTCCGATGACATAAACGCCTGCGCATTTTTCGCCCCTCACCTGCTCTCGCCCTCAGCCGTGTTTATCGTCTTGCGATTCAAAACCGCGGGGCTTATTATTTTCCTGTTATTACTTCCGTCTCTCTTCCCTTCTTCTTCTCATTCATCATCAAAAAGTAATTCATCCCCTGACCAAGTCCACTGACTTTCAATTCAACACAAAGCCATTATCTAGATTTCATCTACAACCACAACAAACATGGGTGCCCAGGACGTTCTCTCCCGCAAGAGCGGTGTTATTGTCGGCGACGACGTGCTCAGACTCTTTGAGTATGCTCGGGAGCATGTCTTTGCTATCCCTGCCATTGTAAGTCCTTGAACAATTGCTGCTGTCCTTACTCTGTTTGTCGTTGTGAGCCATTGGACTGACAAGTTACCCCGCCATCGTGTAGAATGTGACCTCCTCGTCGACTGTCGTTGCTTCGCTCGAGGCTGCCCGCGACAAGAAGTCGCCTATCATCTTGCAGATATCCCAGGGCGGTGCTGCCTTCTTCGCTGGAAAGGTAACGTCACACTTGATCCTTCAATTTCCCATCCAGTAGCATTTCTAACCTATGTTTTCAACAATAAACAGGGTGTCGCCAACTCCAACCAGGAAGCCTCCATTGCCGGCGCCATCGCTGGTGCGCTCTACATCCGATCCATTGCTCCCTCATACGGCATTCCCGTCGTTCTCCACACAGACCACTGCGCGAGGAAGCTTCTTCCTTGGCTTGATGGTATGTTGGATGAGGACGAGCGCTACTTCAAGGAGCATGGCGAGCCCCTGTTCTCCAGCCACATGATCGACTTGTCGGAAGAGTCGATTGAGTGGAACATCGAGACCACTGCCAAGTATCTCAAGCGCGTTGCGCCGATGAAGCAGTGGTTGGAGATGGTGAGTTTTATATGAGCCCTTTGCTCGACGCGCGTTCTTGAATCCTGAGTGCTAACGACGTAATGGATAGGAAATCGGCATCACTGGCGGTGAGGAAGACGGCGTCAACAACGAATCCGTCGACAACAACTCCCTGTACACACAGCCTGAGGACATCTACGCCATCCAAACCGCACTCGAGCCTATCAGCCCCTACTTCTCCATCGCCGCCGGCTTCGGCAACGTGCACGGCCTCTACAAGCCGGGCAACGTGCGCCTGCACCCCGAACTCCTCTCCAAGCACCAGGCTTACGTCAAGGAGAAGACCTCCGCCACCCTCGACAAGCCCGTTTTCTTCGTGTTCCACGGCGGGTCCGGCTCCAGCAAGGAAGAGTTCAAGGAGGCCATCAGCTACGGTGTCGTCAAGGTCAATCTCGACACTGACCTGCAGTACGCGTACATGTCTGGCGTCCGCGATTTCGTCCTCAATAAGCAGGAGTATCTCAAGACTGCCGTCGGCAACCCAGATGGCGCCGACAAGCCTAACAAGAAGTTCTTCGATCCCCGCGTGTGGGTGCGCGAGGGCGAGAAGGCCATGATCGCCCGCGTTAAGATTGCGTTGGATGATTTCAATACCAATGATAAGTTGTAAATTTTGGTTTGCGCGGAGGAAGCGGTAGGGGTTTGATATGAATGATTATTGTTGTTCATATCTTGCCTTGTTCTCTTTTTTGGTATGTTGAGACCTGTTGTGTACTGCATGTAATACAGTTGTCAAATAGGGAGTTGTTTCTTCTATTCTTTTTCTTTTCCGTGGGACTGTCTTGCAGAGAACAAAAAAAGAAGCACAGGAAAGATAATAGCAGGAAATACAATTGAAAAAAAAAGAAAATTGTAAAGAAATGAAAATCAGAAAAAAGCTTTTCCTCTCTCATGCTGTTTATTCATCTGAATAATCTTTTACCCACTGCCAAAATAAAATAACAATGTTTCATTCACTTTGTCAATCAAGGCCATCTTCATTAAAAAGCCGAGTTTTGTTTCCTCTCTTTATCTGTGCATCAACAAGAGATGGGCCTTCGCAGACAGCATAGATAGAAAGAAGAAAATTGACAAGGGAGGTGGTTGGACCAGCCCTATTCAGCTTCCCTGTTCCTTGCTCTCCCTGTTTCCCGTTCTTGTCTCACCCTCCTTTTTTTATATTTTTTTTAGTTTTTTTCAGCTTGGATTTCATGAGCAGTTAAGAAAATACTCTATGTAGCTGTATAATGGGTTTACTTTAGCTTATTGGGTTTCTCCTCCTTTTCTTCTCCCTTCTTCTTTGTGTGGAGAATAGAGTATCGTAGCTCCCCACCAATGCAAATGTGTGTCATCCCGTCTAAAAGATGACAGCGGTATCAAGGGGAAGCCGCCAGGAGCCGAACGAAGGATTGGACTATCGTTCGATGCCAGAAAAGGGGGGATGATGATATGATCTCTGTGTGCAAAAATAGAAACCGATGCATGAAAGTGCTTCCAATCTAGACCTGAGTCGTTGCCAATCAGAGCGGCTGCAGGGGTGGAGTTGGGCTGCTTGTTCAGCGCTGGTCTCAGTGGTCTCTCAGTGGTCTCACAGTGGTCTGGCCCTTTTGCCCTTTTGGACGCCCACTATCAGCTAGGATCGAGTAGTCTCCGCCCGTTACGTTGACGTGGAGCATTGCATGGATGATACCCAGGCATTTCTTCTCGACATTTGCCGCCAGGAAGGCGGACGTGATTATGTGATATTCTTTTTTCGTGGATGGGGATTTCTTTCTCTCGAGTTTTTTGACTTTTGCGTTCCTGACCGGTTCCTGACTTTTGACTGTTTTTCTTCTACTCCGTCTTTTTCTCTCTCTCTCGTTTGCAGGCTGTTCTTTGTGTGCCTGGCTCGGTCATTCGTTCTTTTCACTTGCTTGACCACGAGGACATCCAAAGTCACTCCTCCACTTACATCACTCGCTTTCCTACTCGCTCTTCTCCAAGAGAGAAATCCGCTCTCTGCCACGATCCATACTCTTTCTTGCTACCTCGTCGAATCTCTCGTTGTTTCAATTTACCCTGTTTTAGAAGTGCTGGCCATTCCCTCTCTCGTCACTCCGCGCTTCTCCAACGTCTCGCTCGCTATTCACTCCTGCGCGAATCAGGTTTCTTGAAACCCAACTCAGACCTCTTTTTATTATTCATCGTTTCACGGCAAATAAACGAATCTCTTTGTTTCCTTGTCTGCCAGTCTTTTCTTTTCGGGGGTCAAATAATAGATACGTGCGGGACATGCCTTGAGATACTGCGGTGTATATACGTTTGTCGGCTTGGTCGCATATTTCTACACTCGCTTTTTCTTCTTCTCTCGTTTTAATACTACCGGACCTAGATTTGGTTGGATAAAAGCTTGGGCCTCAAGGGAGAGTGGGAGGACTAATAATAATCATAATCAATCATGGAGGGGATGATTGTTGTGCGCCAGGGTGGAGATAGCTTGGACGATTTTTTGAATTTGATTCAAAACCCCTTCAAGTCTGCAGTATGTGGTTTGATGCTACTACCGATCTTGCTTCCAACCGATACCTTGCATCGAATACTGACACTGCTACCCGCTCAACATAGTTCCGCGTGGATGCCATCTGGGCCTCGCTAGGCACATCTCTCGGTATCACAATTGCCCTCGCGCTCGTCTTCTCCCTTTTCCGTCCTCGCAATTCCGTCGTCTACGCCCCCAAAGTAAAGCATGCAGACCGCAAACACGCACCTCCGCCCGTGGGCAAGGGCATGTTCGCCTGGATAATGCCCATCGTCAAGACCAAAGAGAACGAACTGATCGACCGCATCGGCCTCGACGCTACCATCTTCCTCCGCTTCACCAGAATGTGCCGGAACATATTCTTAACCCTGAGCTTCTTTGGATGTGTGATCATGATTCCCCTGAATATTGTCGAGAGCAAGAAGGACCCCAATTCGAAGGGAAGTTCGTACTTTGAGACTATGACGCCATTGTTCGTGTGGGATAAGGCGCTGTGGGCTCCCGTCGTGCTGTCCTACCTGTTTAATATCATTGTGTGTTTCTTTCTGTGGATCAATTATCGCAAAGTACAAGCTATGCGGAGGCAGTATTTTCAGACCCCCGAGTATCAACAGAGTCTGCATGCGAGGACTCTCCTGGTGAGTTTTTTTTCTTTTTCGTCATTGTTTGTTTACTGCTGGCCCCCTAATCTGACAGTGGACACTAGATCCGGCATATTCCTCCCTCATTCCGGACCGACGAAGGGCTGCTACGCTTAACCGATGAAGTTAATCCGACCCCTGCGATCCCACGAGCTACGATCGGCAGGAACGTCAAAGGACTGCCAAAATTAATGAAGGAACACGAGCAAGTCGTCCGACAACTTGAGGAAGTGGTGGCCAAGTATTTCAAGAAACCCGATAATCTCCCTGCGAAGCGGCCCACCTGTCGTCCTGTAAAAAGCGACAGGGCAGAGCATGGTCCGGACAAGGTCGATGCGATTGATTATCTCACAGACCGGATTAGAAGGCTCGAATCAGAGATCAAATACGTTCGCGAATCGATTGATAAGCGGAATGCGCTTTCGTATGGATTCGCGAGTTGGGAATCGATTGAAAACGCGCATGCTGTGGCGTACGCGGCGCGAAAGAAGCATCCTCAAGGCACCACCATTTTACTTGCGCCGCGGCCCAACGATCTTATCTGGGAAAACCTCACCCTGACCCGCGCGAACCGACGCTGGAAGCGCTTCCTCCATCTCATCTGGTCGACTCTACTCACTGTGGTGTGGATCGCGCCCAACGCAATGATTGCGGTCTTCTTATCCGATTTATCGAATTTAGGGCTGGTATGGCCGACATTCCAGAGAGAGTTGAATGGGAATCCCAAACTTTGGGCGGCGATTCAGGGTATCGCAGCTCCCGCGTTGACTTCGTTGATTTTCCTGATCCTGCCGATCATCTTTCGACGGCTGGCAACTCGCTCCGGTGATATTTCCAAGACCTCTCGCGAGCGCCATGTCATTCACAGTCTTTACGCGTTCTTTGTATTCAACAATCTTCTGGTGTTTTCGGTCTTTTCCGCTGTATGGGCCTTTGTGGTAACTGTGATTGACGCCAGTAAGGAGCAACAGAATGTCTGGGACGCAATCCGCGCAGGGCAATTTTTCGGCAAAATTTCCTCTGCGCTGTGTCAGGTCTCGCCCTTTTGGGTGACGTGGTTGCTGCAGCGTAGTCTTGGAGCGGCTATCGATCTCGTGCAGCTTGTCAATATGGTGTGGATCTGGTATGCGAAGACGTTTTTGACCCCGACGCCGCGAAGGACTATCGAGTGGACCGCGCCCCAACCATTCATGTATGCGAGCTACTACAACTACTTTTTGTTCTACGCCACGATCGCGCTGTGCTTCGCTACCCTGCAACCCATCGTCCTCCCCGTCACGGCATTTTATTTCGCTCTCGACTCGTGGCTGAAGAAATACCTCCTACTATACGTGTTTGTCACCAAGACGGAGTCTGGCGGCAAGTACTGGCGCCTCATCTACAACCGACTCGTATTTGCAGTCATCTTTTCAAACTTTGTCACTGCCCTAATCGTAGCGCGAGGGACTTGGGATATGCTTTACGCCATGGTGCCCCTACCATTCCTGATGATCGCGTTCAAAATCTACTGCAAACGCACCTTTGATTATGACATGGAGTACTATACCCGCACCGTGCCCACCGATTCTGAAGCACTCGCTGGAGGAGGCGGCAAGGGCGGCAAGAAAGTCACAGACCGCCTGAGCAGTCGCTTCGGCCACCCGGCGCTTTACAAACCCCTCACCACGCCAATGGTGCACGCCAAAGCCGCGGACGCGCTGGAGAAAATTCTCCAAGGCCGGCAGGGTTTCGGCAACGGCAACGTAGGCGGCTACTCGGACATCGCTATGCACAGCATGTCCTCTTCGCAGCCGGGCAAGGAGCAGAAATCGCTCGCGACCGCCGATCCGAACACCGATACAGCAGCACCGTTTGAAATCGTGGCCGAAAACCAGCTCGATTTCGCATACTTCAAGGACCGCGCAGACTTCCGTGATGAGTACGGCGGTGGCATTTACGGCCGGCCCGAAGACCTGATTTCCGAGCGCTCGCATACGCCCAAATCCATGTTCGCGGGTAACGGATCACCCAGCTCCTCGCGCGCCTCGTCCCCTACCCCCGCACAATTCAGCACATATAGACTCCCCAGCCAACATCACGGGAGCTCCGCAAGTCTGACCAGTCTACACAATGCCCCCGGCGGTCCTGTGCCGCCAGTACCGCGACGGTACGCGAATACACCAGATCACCACCATCCTCCTAATGACTCCGATATGGGCTTTTATAAAATGTCCAGCGAGAGTGAGCAGAGGTTATTGCTGCATGGGCAGCAGCCGTCGATGACGAAGACGCCGTCTGCGACGACGATGGCGGATGAGTATGCGGCGCTGGATAGATGGGGCACAGATAGGTCGGGGACGCCAGGTGGTCCCGGTGGAGGGGGTACATATGATTATCATTCAGCTGCTGAGCGGCGGGATGCGAGTCCGTCACCGTCACAGAACCCTTATTCGGCATATAGACCGGCGAGATATTAGCGTGTCGGGATTTTTTTTTTCCCTTTTTGGTTCGTTCTTGGGGTTGGTGGATTTGATTTGATTTTGATTTTTTTTTAACTTTGGTACTCTATTTAAGGGGGATTTTGTTTTGGCTTTTATTTTTGACATTGTACGAATCTCTTTTTTCTTTTTGAATAGACTTGCTCCTTACTTGTCTTGTGGATATATTTCTCCTTTCTGATTCTTTATACATACTTTCCTTTTAGCAGGGGCTTGTTCCTTGTATAGCAGGGAGTAAAAGAGAAGTTTGGGGAGAGAAATGCCAGTGAATGAAAAAAAATAGCTAGGTAATATTGAAGGAGAAATACTTCTTTTTTTTTTGGATTTTCCTCTTTAAGACTTTGTATAGATATTCACTCTTCTCATTCCTTGTCTATAGTTTTCTGTATCCGATCTCTCTCCTGTTCTTGTTCTCCATGGTATTTAAAAAGACAAGAAAGGAAATTTTTGCAGCTTTGACTTTTAATTAAAAGAAACATCACAGGCACTTTAAAGAGCAGCTGATGGAATAATTCCATGAGATAATATACATAGGTGTGGGTGACTGTTGTGATTAAAGTGGTCCAAGCTCCCTCCCTTCCCGGTGCTAGCCATTTTATGCATTTTATGTGTTGTTGTTTCTTTTTTTCCCCGCAAAAAAGCCCCGGGAAGGACGGGAGCTTTCCAACCTCTCTCTCTCTCTTTTTGATATCCCCTTCACTTTCAGCCTTGCATAACAAATAACCAACAAACGCAACTATTCGGCGCCCTCCTCCTCCTCCTCCTCCTCCTCCTTCTCCTTCCGCTATCTGAACGTTTTCTTTTTTGCTCTTCGGATGTGCACGGGCTGATTCGAAGCCATACTACGAAACTCGAGAGTAATAGCTCCCGCACCTTCCACACCATTCCTCGGGTCTCGTGAGCTCGTGGCATACCTCCGTCCCCCTCCTCCAACCGATAACAATACAATCGAAACAAAAAAATAAAAAAACTCCGCAGAAGCTGCAAAACACTCGAATAGCCAGGTTGATGGAATCGTGAATTACACAACTGTACTAGGAGATAGATTATAAGCAAGGGGTGTGTGTGTGGTGAAATATAGGGTGGAGAGAAGAGAAAAGACATTTGCGAAGTGAAGAGAAATAGGGGGGAGAGAGAGAGAGAGAGAAGAGGAGACGAACGATCTATTTGCGCTGAACTTTTGTGGGGTGTTTTTCGTGGAATATATTCCCCGTTGCTCGGTCGATCTTCGGTAGCTCTGTTTTTTTTTACGACTGTCTGAGGACTGACGCGCGAAGGGAAGGGAAAGGGAAAGGGGAAAGAGTTAAGGGAAGAAAGGAAAAGAGAGAGGCGCGCGCGGGGTGTGAGGGAAAGGGAAAGGCGTGCTTGGGTGATTCAAAAGTCCCAAGCCCGCGTTTCAATTCTGCCTAGTTTTTTTCCTTACACACTCAAGGAGGGAAGGCTTGCTTGCTTGTTTGCTTGTTGTGGAGAAGCTTCATATAAAATAAATCCCCCCCCCCGGCCTTGCGTTGAGAGCTTGCGGGGGCGCCGCGGGTGTGATATTAAATTCGAAAAAAACGATGAGCTGGTACTCGATTCTCCCACCGAATCTGACTTCGTTTGAGTCTTGGATTATTCGCTTCTTTGTACGTTCCCGCCTCTCCCCTTTCTTCTTCTTTTTCTTCTTCTTCTTCTTCTTCCTCCCCACCTCCCGTGTACCACTCTCCATTGCAAACATACTAACAACCCCTTCTCGTCATTGAAAACTAGCTCTTCCTCGGCACCCTAACCATCGGCCCCTGGGCTTTCCTCATCCTCTACGATATCCTCCTTTACATATGGCGCGCCACAACATATGAAATCCCTGTTATAGGTGGGCGCGCTAGGGGGAGAAGGAGGCCTGAAAAACCGAGCTTTAGTGAGAGGCCCGGGGGTAGGAGGAGGGGGTTTAGTTTGCGGGGGACGGTTGGGGGGGATGGAGAGGCGGAGGGGGAGGGGAATGAGGTGGAGAAGGATGGTGAAGGGGAAGGAGGTGGGGAGGTTAGGAGGAGAGAGGGATATGGGGAGAGAGACCCAGGGGGGAGGGTGATGGGGTTGTGATTTGATATTTCTTTTTGATCGTTTGGTTTGTTCCTTATTTATTTTATATTTGTTTTTGGCATGGTGCTGGGTTTTATTGCAGATTTTATATTTTGTTTTTTTTTTGCTTGCTTGACTTTTTCCCCCTTCTTTTTCCTTTTTTAGTGGGGGGATTATCTTACGGCCATGATTACATTATTTCCTCCTCTGAGATGCGAAAGGTTGTGTGGGATACTAAATTAATATGCTTTGAAGTTATTGGTGTTGACAATTGGATATTGCATCTCTGTGCTGTGTTTTTAGACTATGGCATATCACACATCCCTCCTCTTCCTTTTGTTGCTCTTCTCACTGGAAGCATCACTTGCATTATAGCTGGGAATTGAAACTTTCTTTCTTTTTTCTTCAGAGATAAAGGTTTACATTTTGCCTTCTTATTCTAAGACCTCTACTTCACTGTGACACTTTTCTCAGTCACGCACACACTCGGCCACAACCAGAAACTCCAGTTGCGTCAGCGAGAGGAGGGGGAGTGGATGAAAGCCAGCATAACCAGATTCTGTTGAAAGCAAGCGCTCTTTTGGAGACTCCCACTTCTTAGAAGCCCTGGATTATCAAATTCAATACCCCCCAGGGTCTCCCTTTGGTGGTCGCAAATGGTCCTGCAGCATTTTCATGATATTTACCAAAGTAGGACCTCGCGCATTTTCTGGGAGGGAGAAAGAAAGAAAGCCAGTAAATCCCCCTTGGGGGGATTCATGGTCAAGTCGCCAGAGTAAGTTGGGTATATATAACTTTTCTAGGTACTCTAGTCTTCGATGATATATTCATTCTCTCTTAGTATAAAGAAGCAAAACAGTTCGTGAGGGGAGAGAAAGGCATTTTGTCTTTTTTTGCTCATGCAGCTGGTGGATAGGCAATTGCTATATTTTTGGCTAGATAACTCTGGATAGCGTTGGATATATAAGTCCAGGCAGCAGTGGATTGCAGTATTTCAACCTTTCACAAGAGCCATGTTAGTTGCTCAAATATGCCAGATTATTGTAAAGACCACAAGGATCTGGAAGAAAGGGTGATCATGAACCCAGGAGCAAAAGTCAGCCTTACCGCAGGGCAACCTTTTCTTTCTCGAATGTTAGCTTAGCCACTTGCAGAGGCTTTATTTGAGGCCTTTTTTCTTCCCTTTGTTTGCACTTCAAGCCACTTGATGGTAGGTTTTCAGAGTTTCCCAGGGCTCAATTCGCTGTCCTTTTGCAGATGTTGCTGGGTGGTGAGCCTGGTGGCTTTAAGCTAGCCCTCCCCGGATACTCGATAGGTACCCTATAGCGCCAAGGAACTAACTATCTCCTGTGGGCCACACAACTAGCGCTCTGGGGGCTTCTCCTCTCCGCAAGCTTACCTTCAAGCTTATGGTGTAGTATTCAACACCAGCCTCTCGCTCAGTTCACAACCTATTCCAAGTTCTTATCTTCGTTGCCAATATCTTCGCGCAGGATACAGAGTACAGACTGTGTATATATCGGCGGCCAGGGGAGGTGAGAAGCCCCATCGATCATTGGGTTTATAGTTACCAGCCAGCCGTGTTTACTCCGCATCTGGCTTCTCCAGTCCCCGCACCGCGATTGTTCGTCCCTCTCCAAGTCTACATCCTCGGCCATCAATTCGCATGTTTGAGTAATAACACACATATACTCCGCGGATATACACATACTACACGCCATCAAAATGAGCCAATCCACATTTCTCGAGATGATTCCCTTCTGGGCGCAGATGAGAGGGTATATCGTCTCCGCATCAGCGCTGGTGAATGCCCCGACTCTGATGGTTATGGTGGCCATGTTGGCATTGACGTGGTTTCGGTACCAAGAGAACAACGTATGTCTTTTTTTCTTCCTTTTGCCTTTTTTTCTTTCGTTCTTGGAATAAATAGCTCTCTGTTCTTTTCCCTGGTGGTCTTGGGCACCCTGTGAGCTGGGGTTTCTTCCAGCAGAGATATATATATATGCGTAGTTGGAGAGAATCAACTGTTTTGTTGCTTTTCTTTCTGAGAAAGAAGCCTGTTGATTGCAGGTACTATCAGCTGAATAGTACCTTGTTCTCCTCAGTGTATTCGGAGAGAGCTATATATCTATACCCTGACTGCTCAATTCAATGATGCACGCATTTTATCTCACCTTTATAATATCTTCCATCTCTAACCTCCAGAAATGCCTTAAAAACCACAGAAAGGCCGAAAAGCGCAACAAAAGCCCAGCGTCCTGCTGAAAATAGACGACTTCCCTCCCATCGAAGAGCTGGAAAATTTCAAATGGGAGACCACAGAACCTATCAAGCTCCGACCCTTTAAGCCAAAATATCATTTGACAATGGGTAATTGCTTGAAATCCCTTGTTCTGCCCTGTTGGTCAGCGCCCCCCCCTTTTTCCCAGATTTTCTAACATGTGCATGGGTGGACCACAGCCCTTGAGAACCTCGACCCCAGCGAGCTCATGCCCATGGATAAAACGTACAAAGACCGCATCATGCACCGGCGTGACTTGCTCAAAAAGTTCCCCGAGATAGTCCGGCGCGTGAACAAATCCCCCACCGCCCCTGATAGCAGTAGTGACGAAAAAGAACAACAACGACAAGAAGAAGACCCTCAAGTCCGCGCCGCCATTTCCGAACTCTATACCTTCGTCATGGGCATATATCTCCCCACGCGCTACCCACTCATGTTCCAGCTCTACCCTACACAATACGAGACCGGGCCCGCAATCATGGTGCGGAATCTAGTCACGGGCGAGATCTTGCCGACGGAACTCGGTAACAGGCGCAAGTCTGAGTGGGCGCTGGAGATTCTGGGCAAGAGCGTGGATGAGGATATGTTTGTGCTGTTGCCTGAGGATAGAAAGTCTCCTCTTGACGGCGACGTCGAGAAGAACGAGAAAGAAAAGAAAGAGAAGGACAAGGATAACCAAACTCCTATCCCCTCCTACATCCTCGAAGCCTACATCTCCTGTTTTCCCAGCGGCTTCGACCCGCGCGCCAAACTCGGCAAACCCCTCCGCGACATCCACACCCCTGTCCCGGGCTATAAAGAGAAACTGCGCACTAGCATGGATAGGTTTTTCCATAAGTTGGAACCTGGCAAGTTTGTCAAGAGGGTGAATTGGAGCGTTACGACCAAGGAGGTGGGGTTGTTTGCACCGCCGGGTTTGGGGGCGGATGTACATGGGTCTGTGGGAGAGAGGATGAAGGCGTTGGAGGTGGGCGATTTGGATGTTGAGAAGGTATAGTGTTGTTCCTTTTTATTCCCCCTTTTTTATCTTTTTCATTTTGCTTTTCTTCTTTTTTTTTTTTTGTACCTTTTGAGCAACAAACCCCCAGGGACCCATAAAGTCAGCTAAACGATACTAATTATTCTATATAGACCCTCCTCCGCTGCGAGCGCCAAACCCTATACCGTCTCCCCCGTTCCAAAGCCATAATCTTCTCCCTGCACACATACACGTATCCGATCCGCGATGTCAAAGGAGAAGACAGTGGCGCGAGTGCTGAGGAGATGGCGCAGGCGATTGATGGGTTGTCGGCGGGGAGTATTCCTGAGATCGCGGTGTATAAGCGAGCGCCGGTTTGGGGGAAGGCGGTTAAGGAGTATTTGAGGAGTTGATGGTGGTTGATTTTCTTTTTTGTGAGGTTTATTCAAGGTTTGCTTTTTGGTTGTCTGGTGCTCTGTTTTTTTGCTTGTTTCAGGAGAGGGGAATGCATAGAACATATAATAATTATAGATATGAACTATGGAGCCAAAGAAATACACATTTCACACAAACATTCCCCCCCCATCTTTGATTTGATTTTCTATTAACAAGCTTTTTCCAAATATATCATCTTCCCCTTTCCTTTTAAAAAAAGAAGGGGTGAAAAGAAGAAAAAAAAGGCTGATAGTGATATATCTAATGCAACCGCTGCAGCACCTTGATCAAATCCGCCGTCACGCCCATAGCCGTAACCGCTCCACCTGCGCCTGCGCCCTGCACAATAAGCGGCGAAGCACCATACCTCTCCGTGTAAAAGCTAATAATATTATCACTCCCCTTCAACCCGGCAATCGCACTGCCCTTATCAAACTTCTCCAGGCTAACCTTGACTTTTCCAGCCACGACATCCACACTGCCCACATAACGCACGACTTTCCCCTCAGCCTCTGCGGCCTTTTTCACGCTCTCCATGCGCTCGTCAAATTCTGGCAATCGGGTCATGAATTCCGCTGCACCGGCGGAGTCGCTGGCCAGAGACTCGAGTTCTGCGGGAATAAGCGATTCGATGGGGAAGGAATCTGAGTTGGCGACTTGCAGGCCCGCGATGCGTGCGAGAATGGTGAGTTTGCGCGCTACGTCCATGCCATTGAGGTCGTCGCGCGGGTCAGGCTCGGTGTATCCCAGCTCCTTGGCCTGAGCGACGACTTGGCTCCATTTACCCGGTGGGCTTGTCGAAGATGGAGTGACGGGGGCGAAATTGTTGAAGAGGAAGGAGAGGGTTCCTGAGAAGACGCCTTCGATCCGGGTGACTTTATCGCCTGTCGCGACCAGATCGCGCAGTGTGGAGAGCACGGGGAGACCGGCGCCGACGGTGCTTTCGTGATAGACTAGTGCGTTACCTGTCGTGGCGGAGGTGAAGATTTGGTTCCAGAGATCGATGGAGGAGGAGAAGGCCTTTTTGTTGGGGGTCACGATGCTGATGCCCTTGGAGAGGAAGAGCGGGTAAGCATTGGCCAGCGTCACGTCGGACGTGTTGTCGACGAGAACGGCGCGGCCGGGGAGTTGGGACAGGTAAGTGGCAATCTGGTCGGGTGTCCAGGCACCGGATTTCGTCACGGAGGGGTTGCTGGAGATTTCATCCCAGGTGAAGCTGTTTATGGGGGTGTAGGATGGCGCTGTCGAAGAGATGGTTTGCGAAGAGCGCGCGACGAGGACGAGGGCGGGTGCATTGGGGAGACGGGAGAGCTGCGAGAGGAAGTGATTTCCTACGCCGCCGATGCCTGATAGGGAGTAGTATGTGGTGAGTTATGGGGTTCAATTTGGGGTGAGTAGAAGGAATTGAGGATGAGGGGCAGCTTACCGACGACGCCCACGTAGATGGTCTTTGCGGACATTGTTATGAAGTAGAGAGAAGAACTGGGCTGCTAGATCGAGAACTATTGATGCAGTGAAGGATAAATCACAGCGATAGAGAGGCAATTGAAGGGATTGATGCGTGTTGATGGGTGTTGTTGCTGTGAAATCCGACGAGTCTGAGGGGAACTGCGGGGCTGCATCGGCGTCGATATCGGATCAGATAAGAGGGCTAGACTGGCATTAATCGGTGCTATTTAAGCATGCTCTCCACTAGCACTGTTTCTGATATCATTTCTTACTTCCAGCATCTCCCGCAACACCATCATCATACATACAACCACATCCATCTTCCTCCCTCCAAAAGCCTATTAACCATGCCACCTCCAGACACACATTCTCTCTACGGAATCCGCCGTCCCAAATCCACCGCCTCAACAAAGGACCTCTCTTCCTCCGCCACCCTCGCCTTCTCTACCCACCTCTCCTCTCTCATCTCTAGGCCCTCCTCCTCCGCTTCCCAAACCGCAGAATCAGGCACGTCAACTGCAACAACACGCGCTCGTCCGCGGCCCTCAAAATCCAAAACCGACATATTCTCCACGCACAACCGCGGCGCATTAAAACGCGCGGCCAAGGATATTTCAGATGGAAATGACCATGTGCTGGCGCAAGTGCATAAACGGGGAGAGGATATTGGATTCGTCGACGATGCGACGCTGCATCGCGCGAAGAGGAAAATGGAGCAGAAAGTCAAGTTATATGAGGATTTGAAGAAGGGGGAGTATCTTGCTGCTAGCAGTGATGAAGGAGAGGATGAACAAGAAGAAGATTCGCGTGCACGGAATGGTGATGGTGGTGGCTCAAGATTATCTGCTGCCCGCCAGGCGGAAGGGAATAGTCTTGTTGATTTCGATCGCAAATGGGCCCAAGAAGAAGCCCGAAAACGCAAATCGCGCAGGCCCGGCTCTCCAGACTTCCAGGACGAAGAGGAAGAAGAAGACGGCGGCGACGACGATGGCGCGAACAACGATGCCCTCCTCGTCGAATACGAAGACGAATTCGGACGCACCCGTAGCGGCACGCGCGCCGAAGCCGCCGAAGCCGCCCGTCTACGCGCCACCGCCCCTCCACCTCGACACGAGCAGGACCCCTCAGAAGATAATAACAACCTGGAGCTCAGCAGAGCCAGCCACCTCCCTTCCACCGCGCGCCCGTCCCGTCCTTCAAACCTCATCTACGGCGAAACCATCCAGTCCTCCGCCTTCAACCCAGACGCCCCCACCTCAGCGAAAATGTCCCACCTCGCGTCCCGTCGAGATCGCACTCCCACCCCACCGCCGGAAACTCATTACGACGCCGACGCGGAGGTGCGGAATCGCGGAACGGGGTTTTATGCGTTTTCAAAGGATGAAGAGGAGAGGAGAAGGGAGATGGAGGAGTTGATGGGCGCGAGGAAGGGGACGGAATTGGCGAGGGGAGGCGTGGGTGAGAAGAAGAGGGAGAGGGAACGGAGGGTGGAGGAGAGGAGGAAGAGAGTGGAGGAGTTGAGGGGGAAGAGGAGGGCGGAGGAATTTTTGAGGGGGTTGGGCGATTTGGGAGGGTTAGATTAGGGGGATAATAAGGGGGGAGGGGAGTGAGGTGTTAGGCCTTGTTGATGGGTTGGGTTCCATGCTTTTGTTTACTAATGATACCCTGGGCATTGGTGTTTTTCCTTTTTACAATTGGTATAGGAGGATTTAGTTGGATGGAACCAGTGAAGCTGAGAGTTATACTGGATAGATCTTGAAATAATAACCCACACACACACACTCTCTGGGCAAGAAATAGATTCTATCCTCCTCTTTGAAAGCAAAAAGGAGGTGGTTCCTCACTTCCTATAAAGTATGACCCTTTGAACCACTGTATGCCAAAGAACAAGCTGTATCCGCATAGTACAGCAGCAATGAACCAACCAAGACAGGGCCCCCAATCACAAAATCACAGTAAACCAGGAAGATCCTTCTATCTGAATAAAATCCAAAACACATATTAAAAAAACACAAAGAGATTTAGCAAATCTTATCTTCTAACAAACACCAAAACACACATGGGAATACACCAGGGGTATCAGTCCCAGAAGAAGAGAATCAATCATAAAGAAAAGCAAAAAGGGAAACATCACACATCAACTACACCACCTGCAGTACCTCCTTCAGCCACCCGATGAAATAGATGCCTAAAGAGTCTATAAAATGGCAGCTCAACTGTTGAGAAATATGCACCAGTGTAGGCATAGCAAATGGGCTCCCTGAGCATTGGGGGGGGGGAGTAACCACTAAGTAGCAACAGGGTTAGGGGAAATGTCAAATTTCAATGTGCAAGCACACCTGCTATCCTCACAACCAACATACAATGTAGGCTGATGGACAATGCTCAGGCACAGGTGCCTGGCATTTTCACAAGCTCAGCTTGCTTTATCAGAGCGATAGTCCAACGACCACAGTTTCTCCCACGGCTTCGATTTCGAGTACCGTTTACTAGGTGAAGAAACCATGGGTGTACTTGGTGTACTAGTATCAACACCTCCATTATGCCCTGGAGTTGTAGGTGGAGAGAGAACAGCTTCACTCTGCTCCATGCCCTATTAATTTTCCCAACAAGGAAAAACAAATCAGCCCCCGAACTCTCAGCTTTTTAGAGCTTCATATTACCCTCTTTTTCTTTTTATTCCCGAAGTGGGGATTGGGCTGATAATAGATCTCTGCGCACCTCATCGAAAATCGGTGCTTCCTCTCTCCGAGGCTGAGCACCATTACTGTCCCCTTCTGCCGGTAGCACGTTATCCCCGGCTGACTCTGCAGGTTGCAACGTAGGCACGACAGGCACGCTACGTTTGGAAGTCGAGCTATTCCGTCGGCTGTCCAGGCTCTTTGTTAATGTCTTTGCTACCCCGCCGTTGTGAGATGCCCGGTTTAGTCGAATACTGCCTTTGGCGTCTACGTGCGCCGAGGCCACGGTGCTTTTGCCTAGCCCTGGCGTCGTGGGTGCACCTGGCCTTTCTTCCGATGCATCGAGGAGATACCATCGCAGACCATCCGAGAGGCCGAACGGGTTATCATCCTCGAGATCGGCGCCATCGCTTGTCTCCGCAATAGACCGGCGATCAGGGTTGCTGGTGCCATTTATCGACTTGGAAAGATCAACGACCCGCTCTTCGACCTTTGAAATGCGTGCTAGAAGCCAGTCACGTGTTTGCAGGTTATGTGCATCCTGTTCACGGAGAAAGTAGTGTGGTGCACCGACATTGAACGCTGCCCATGAGCGTGTCGCTTGGTTGCGTGTTGGTAGGAACAGAGCGAGATCGCCCTCCTTGAAAGTGCGATATGCAATTTTATCGTGTGCCTCGGCCTGGAAGCGATGGTATTTTTCTCGGTAATTTCTAGCTTCCCGTTGCCATTTTCGAGCCACAGTTTCGATATCCTTGACGCGTTTGATGACAACATCGCTAAACATGGACAAGTCAAAACGGCTTAGAGTGGCAAGCATTGCAGCATAGCTCGATGCCTCTTCTTCTTCGGCGTTGTCCGCTTGTATCCAGAAGGACAGGTCCGGCTCCTCGACTGCTGACACTATGCTTGGGATAGACATGCTCTCTCCAAGAAGTGACCCGTTATTTACCTTGGAAGCCCGCTGGATTGATATGGTATCATCTTGTTGGACTATGGTAAATCCAAGCTGTTGCAACATGCACCCGAGTAACTCGATTTGCGTGTAGAGCTTCCATGACATCTCCTTTGCTCGTTCACCCCTAGACTCGAGTCGCGTCTTGAACCGTTGCCCAGATTCTTCAGACTGTTCGACTTTTCGCTTCCAAGAAAGGAGTTCGTCCTGAAAGTTATGAGTGCGAGATTCGACTTCTGCGAGCTTCTCCGTTAACGCGGCAGCCTTCTTCTCTTCCTCTATAAGCCGCTCCTTTAGAACCTCCGAACCAGTTTCTCCAGCAGAGAACTTTGACCTCAGAGCTCTGAGCTCACTACGCTCGTTGTCCACTTCAGACTGGGCGGCTGAGAGCTTCGACTTCGTCTCGTCCAGCAATTCTTGGAGGTTGGAACGTACAGAGTCTCCTTCTTCTAGCTTCTCTCGGACATCTTGGAGTTCGCCCTCCATTTGAGCCACCTTCTCCGAGAGGTTCTTATTTTCTTGGGTTGCCTCTGAGGCTGCCGCATCTGATCCCTTGGCGTGAATTGCAAGCCCTTCTGAAAGAATTTCGATCGCTTTGACAAGTTTGGTCAGTTCGGCAGGTGGAGACCCATCAGGGGACAAGTGCATGTGTGCCGCATGCAGTGTGTTCAAGAATTCTGTTTCGTTAAAACTATGGAGTCTCTCTTCTAAGACTTTGTGCTTGTCGTTCAACTTCTGGCGTTCCTCTTTCTGGCGTTCAATGGTAGCTTTAAGGTCCGTGATTTCTTCCTTCGTTCGTTGTTTTGCACTATCAAGCTCTGCTTGGAGAAGTTCTAGTTTGTCATCCAGAAGCTGTTTCTCATGGTCCACCCTGTCCAGCTCTTCTTCAGCTTCCTCAATCTTAATCTTAAGTTTATTGGTTTCGGATTCGAGGAATTTTCGTTCATCTTCATGTTCCCGTTGTCGAGCCTCAAGGTTATCCATGAGGTCCCTCTTGGTTGATTGAACTTCTTGTATCTTATCTGAGCTCGACTGACGCTCTAGCTGTGCTTCGCGCTGCAACTTGGCAACAGTTTCTTTTTCTGCCATCAGTTCAGCCTCCAAAGCGACGATTCTCTGTGCTAGCGCTTTGTCCTCTGGCGCATTATTGGCAGACATGCGACGAGAAGACCTAGATGACCGCCTAGACATGGTATCTGGTCGGGGTGATGCAGGTGACGCTGGTATCTCTGGTCCAAAATGACCACTGATTGGTCGGCCGATGTGGCTTTGTCGATGGAGGAGGTCCTCCAACTTTCGGACACGACTTTCCGATCCTTTTAGCTTATCTTCCAGCTTCACTTTTTCGTCTCGCAAGCTCCGGACCATATCATCCCCTCTCATCATAAAAGAACTACGAGCCATATCGAAAAGACTGCCTTGCTTGAATGCCTTTGCTTTGCGTCTCTGTTGTCGTGATGGTGTGTCGAGGTCTTTGAACAGCTGTTTGAGTTCTTCAACAGCAGATTCCATCCCTGGTTTCCCTTTGAGTCCTCCAATATAAGCTTCGATTTCCTTGCGTGAAACGTCTGGCCATTCAGGCTCTTGACTACTTTGCAAGTTGACTTCAACTCCAGGGGTACCGTCGTCAGCTAAAGCGAGCAAATCTCCCATCGATTTTGCCCATTTTTTCCTTCGACGTTGCTCTTCGTCTCGAAACACGGCCAGTTCTTCTGCTAGGCTTAGGGAATCCGCTTTCATCTTATCACTCCATTCCCGACGCCTTACACACTCAATAAGAATAGAACCGTAGATAACGGGCAGATGGAAAACCTCATACAGTACGTCGAAAACATCTCCTTCGACATCGAGGTTAGAAATCTCCCCTTGAATGCTAGCAAGTCGCGACTCGATAGTAGATATGAACTGCATATGTCTGACAGCGGATTTCATGGCTTGATTCCTCTGTTTGACTGTTTGTTCCAAGGCACCCTGTATTTCCAGGCTCATCTCCATCATCGACGGTAGCAGATCTTTGGTATGATTTAAAGCCATTCTCGACACGCTCGCCAATGCCTTCGACGAGCTAGGGAGTCCCAAAACATGCTCATAGTCGGAACTAATTTTTCTCGCAATTGTTTCAACTTCTTCGAGCAGGCTACTTGCATTATCCAATGGGGATGGTTGCGACGCATCGACCAGCGCTTCCGTCTCAGAAACAATCTCATGCACAACCTTCTCAACCTCATCAACACGGCGGGCAAAGCGTTGAGATATGGAAGACACTTGGGACCCGGCACGCTTTACCTGATCCACATCAACATAATCTTGTAGAGTGCCCGTAGATCGATCTTTAGCTTTCTTTGGAGTGGACGGACGTCGTAGGAAGGTGAAGTCCTTCGTAGCAGGGATGGTTTCGAGGGTTGAAAGAGCACGTTGCCAGCCATCGAGCACCAATTGTTGCTCCTTCAAAAGGTCGTTTGCCCAAGCCTGAGTGTCCTGGAATTTATGCTCTAGATTCCCGACATGAGACTTGAGATTCTCTAGCGCGACGCCAATGGCTCTGTGGATCACGTCGATTCGCGCATTATGGTCGTCGATAGCCTTGTTAATCGGGTTGCATTGAGAGGCAAGGTTCAACGCCCATGCCCGACGTGCCATGTACAAGTCGCGCCATGCCTGTAGGTTATTTTGGTCCGCGAGTCTGTCCGGCGGGTTATCGGGGTTGAAGGGTTCCGGTAAGGGTGTGTTTGGGAGCTCGCCAACTCTATGATCGCTTACAAACTGTCTGTCATACACAAATATTTCGTCCTTGTACGGTTAGCGCATTGTGCGAAGAAAAGTGCACGCCAAGTTAGGAGTAGGTGCGGAGTACCTCTGTAGCAAGCGTTTGTAGTTTGACGTTCTTTCCCCTAGCAGTCATCAGAATCTGCCGCTGGGCGGGTATAGAAGTGTTCCTGGCAATCCATGACCGCAGAGCATCTGGCCTGTTTCACAAGATTATTAGCCAGGAATTCCATAATGGTAAGCCCAGGGTTGTATGACATACGAAGCAAACGACACAGGATCAGCAAGCAAATGCTCACCTGTGTGAGCAATATAGATTTGCAACGACATTCTCCCCCCAACAAACTGTAGGAAATAGTCCTGAACAGATGTTGCGAGGTCTGTCGTGGGAACAGGATGTTGACGTTGGAGGAGATGGGAATACGAGCGGCGAGAGGCCTCGACGTGACATGAGAGCTCCAGGCGGCCGATGCCCCAGTGGGGTTAGCCTAGCCGCCTCTGTGGGGAACTCAGTGCAATTTCTAAAGTTCTGACTGGTCAGTTGGGGCTCCGCAGGTGATGATGCTTAGATAACCGACGTCAGCGGGAAAAACATCCCAAGGTCCGCATAGCAACCAAACTCACTCACCTTTGCGCGAAGCACATGAACCAAGCTGTCAGCAGGTAGATACACACGCTGCGCTGCCCATGGCTCCCAGCAACGGAGCTTTAAATGGGTCACACCCTACGCTGGAAAGTCACGAAGCCTCTCTTGTTGACCTAGCAGCTCATGAATTGCCCCAAGTTCTTGCGCTACCTGGAAAGGAAGCGCAAATCCTGGAACTTTACGATCGCATCCATGAGCAGGAACTGGAAACAGCTTTGCTGTCCCAAGGTATTCGATCCCCGAACTATATTGCAATCCTTGTTCCTAAGGAAAGTCTTTTCGTCATTCATGTTTATTTCTAACCTAGAACAGAGTACGCACAACCGGCATCTGTCGATGATGTCGACAAAGAGCTTGCGCGGGCAGAGCAGGATCTGTTGGAAGCCAGAGCTACATATTCCGTCAGGACGAAGGCGATAGAAGCTGTCCTGATGGCAGACCCGAGCATCCAGTCTATCTACTCGACCACAAGCACGCCAATTTCAAGGTTTGGACATAGCTATTCCCTCTGTTATGCTGTCCTGAGTCTAATGCTTGGCATCCTTTTCCCAACAGAGCGCTACTTCCACTAATCCACCGCCGCGATATTCTCTCCCTGATACATGAAAACCTAGCGCGTTCCCACGCAACCTGCGCGCAGGCACTCTCGAATGCAGAAGTGGAAAACCTCCGAATTGTACAGAAGAACCAAGAGCTAGTCCAAGAGTTACTGGTACTCACAGGCGACGACGAGTCATGGAAAGATGAAATCACAGATCAAAGACTCAAATCTCAACTTGAAAAGGCAGAAAGGGGTAACAGGGACGCCAGGGCGGACTATGTGAGAATTAAACACATCATCAGCGCTGCGATCGTCGCGAGTGGAATTGATTGGGCTAGTGACGAGCAGCTACGAGATTTGGTGGTGGATGAAGAAGATATATGAGGATGGCATCTGCGTTGGGTATTGAGAGTTGAACCAAGTCTGCCAGTCTAGGCAGCATGCTTACTGGTCATGTCCTGATTCTAATAGGGATAAGTCAGGGGCCTTCCGGGCAATTCAGGGGTGCTTGAGGTTGGATTTCGCGCCTACCACAGCACTGCATGTTGCCATGGATCACTACCGCTTGAGAGAGGCTTCTCCAGTTAGGTTGGGTCCCATGGTGACGTGAGAGACAAATAGCTACTCTATCGAAGGATCCCTGAGGGTATTACGCGCGACGTTTTAGGAATCTCCAACCGTCATCTCCACACCCTCCGCTCCTTCGCACGCTGGGCACCTGCCTGCTATCTTCCCCCGGTTTATCAACCCCTTGGGCGCACTCCCTCGCCAGATTGACTTCAAGCCTAGCCCTGACACATTGCTTATCAATCTAATATGGTCTAGCGGCTCTATGATATAGCGAATCACATGCACAAAGGCGATTGGCCATGTACCTGCTCCTTTAGTATAGGCTGGAAGCTTCTGTTCACAGATGTTCATACTTGGCCCTCCAAGGACTTCCTTGTGGCATTTCACCCGAAAGCCCTCAGGAGAACACTGCAAAAATTCATCCATCTTTCAACATCTTCTCGCCATCAGCACAATCAATAATTGCCAAGAAGATAACATCATGTTCTAGACAGAGGGGTCGGCTCCACACCCTGGCTGAATCGCACACCTGAAACATCACGTGAGCTGCATATCATCCAAAAAAAACTGCCTTTCCCCAAAAAAGCCGTTGAGTTTATTATTACGACACCCACCACAACGCCAATCAAAGAGCAGGGGGCAAAGACCGACGACCGCCCACGCGCATCTGAGAAATCGAAGGGGAGTTGATGTGATCACGCTATGCGGATTCCCGCTTTGACAAAAAGAAATTAGTTTTGACTAGATTTTTTTTGATAGAAGGCTCGATTTTTTTTAGATAAAAAGCCACAACTCTCAGCCAGCCCCGAAAAGCCAGTGGAACTCCTGCATATGGACCAGGACCAGCCCCTTCTCACCACAACAAAGCAGAAGACAGACGCACGGTCACGATGGTACAGAGGAGGCTGAATCCAGCTGGTGGATAGAAGGTGCCTACTGGCGCTAAAAAGTTACCCCGTACCGGTATTGTCTGTTTCCCAGCCCAAGCACTGCCACGGTCCTTTCTTTTATTTATTTTGGCTCGCCGCGTAATGGGGTAATTTTTGGGGTCTGTATCATAGATAGTTTACATACAACTGGGCATACCTCGTACTATCGATGTTTCTTAAACGGCAAAGATCACGAAACAGGCAAGTGTACGGATGATATATGCAGATTTCCCTGTTTCTGTTTCAGAGCGCGCTTTTGCAGAGTCTGCTCCATATACATACATTTCTACATTTGCTGTTCCCTTTTCATGCCCTCAGGCCTTTCCGTAGAAATGCCATTTCCGAGTGTTCCATCCATGATGCTCTCTTTGATACAAATAAACACGTGATCTCAGAGCCAAAAATGTCATCCAGCGCTATTATTACCAACCGGCCTGCGGCTGGTGCGGCACATTATCCCAATCGATCAGTTACTACAGTCTTTTTAGTGGCCCCTTCAGACGGGCGTTTCTACTATTGAAGTCCACTTGCCATATTAAATGCGACAATAACCCCACGGAATAATCTGCTCAGCGAGGCTCGTTTTTTTACATTGCTCCTTGGTATGGTGTGCTGGTTAGGTCCCGGAATGGCCGAATCCATCAGCGACTGGAGGAAGGGTGAGGCGATGTATGTACGGTATGCACTTGTATGGGTGAGACATGTCCCTGCTGGAATATGGGAGGGTAGGTGGAAACGACGATACGTGTAAATTACGCCCTGCTTGTGCTCTCATGCAAGAAGTTGGATGGTAAGAAACGGTAACCTCTGCATTTCTGTTCTGATGGACGGGATTTTCTCCTCGCAACTGCGGGCAGGTATCAATAGCTGCTGCACGGCCGAGATATCATCCAGATATGGCCGTACTGTCATTTAATTAAGTTAAAGCAAGCAGGTCCTGCAGCCGCATGTGTCAAACAGACAAGTCAGTCGCGGATGTGCACATGCTGGTTGTAATGATTGGCCATGCAATGATGATAGAAGACCACCGGTGGACTGATCTTTTTCCAGCTTCAAGTGTCGACGTGCAGCAAAACAGCCTGTGGAGGGAGTATGTATGCTTGCTGATTATTTCAGGCGAAAAATACCTGCCGTCGTACGGAGCACAGAGGACGATAGCTGGTTTGGACCTGTCTTTATTATGGGCTAGACTCAAGCGGAGGAATGAGGTAACAAGGATACCTTACCCAGGTTGATTAACTCGAGGGTATCAACACGCCCATCCTTTCTCAAATGTAGTGAATGGGATCCGTAATTCCGCGCCCAGCGACAGCAATACTGGAGGGTTGATCCAGGCAGAGCGACGGTATGGTAGCGTCATAAAATACGCACAGGCTATTGACACTGATTACCACCATACGGTCACCTCACTGCCCACACACTTCCAGCTGCGTGCGTCACCCGCCATACAGCCAGGCGGCCAAAACAACCATTCCAGCAGGAATTGCTGCGGGATTGGCGGTAAAGTTACGTGTAAATAACAGTTCCAAACATAAGTGGCTCTTCCCAGCCATTCCCCCCTCCTTACTACTGGGAGCCAGTCTCACACGCCCTTGCTGTGCCCAGCACCCCGTGCTCTCTGAAGCTGCCTCCCTCTCTCTCCCCTCTCTGCTCTCTCTTTTTCTCTGCTGTCTCTCTCACCCTCTCTCTCCCACCAAAATCTGCCATACAACTTTTTGCTGCCATTCTTGCCCCCTCTACACAAAAAGCCCCCCCATACAAAAAAAAGTACTACAACTTCCTCACCAGGTGAGCTCCCTACTATTTTCATTTTCCTACTCAACCTTTTCTTTTGTTCTCAACGCTCTTATAATCCAAATACCAACAATCTTCCTGTCACTGCAAATCTCGACTTTCTGCTTGTCTGCGCGCTTTCTGTTTTTGAAGTTGCCCTCCTGCTGCCATCTATACAGTTTCACCCTCTATTGTTTTGTCTTGCTCTACAGTTCTCTCAGCACCATTGTTTCGAGCTTTTTCAGTCATCGCAGTCGCAATGCTTGCGACGTATGAGCGGTCGCATCATGGCGACTGCAGCTGTTGTTGCGCGGTTCGCCACTGTCGTCGTCGTGTTTTTGCCCTCAGTGACGCGACCATGGGTGTCCACAGATAAGACTTGCAACCTCGCCACGCGTTTTCGCAAAGCTTCCAACAAGCTGCAATCGCAATCGCGAGGTTCAAAGCATTGTCGTCGCTCTCTCATTCACCATTTCTCCTTGACACCTGCCTTGGCCTTGCGCTTTTGGTTCTACTAGCACTAAACCATCACTCCTTTCCGCTGCGCCAAAAGCTAACATACGCGTCTCAAAGCTTAAAACCAACCTCACATTTCAAGATGCCTAAGGAAAAGACTACTTCCGGTCGCAAAACCAAGGCCCGTGGTGTTGAAAAGAAGAAGAAGGGTATGCCATCTCCCTTCAATGCTTGAGGAGTTTTCGCGCGTTCCTGACAAGCTTCCGCTGCACAGACCCCAATGCGCCCAAGCGTGGCTTGTCCGCCTATATGTTCTTTGCCAATGACCAGCGCGAGTCTGTTCGAGAGGACAACCCTGGCATCTCTTTCGGTAAGTCAACTCTTCAGCCTGATTACTTTTGCGTCTTGCGACAAATGGTCTAATGCCCTCTCTAGGCCAGGTTGGCAAGCTCCTTGGTGAGAGATGGAAGGCGCTCAACGAGAAGCAGCGTATCCCTTATGAAGCCAAAGCTGCCGCTGATAAGAAGCGCTACGAAGACGAGAAAGCAATCTACAACGTATGTCTTCTCACCCCGCTCCTCATTCCACCCCTCTCCCCATTCCTAGCCTCATCTAGCTAACCTCTGATAGGCCCAAGAAGACGAAGACGAGTCTACCTGAGGAGTAGATATCGTCAAAAGCTTCAAAGTCTTCTCTGGTCTGGAAAGGCGTTGCATTTTTATGTTTTTCTTTTCGCTCTATGGTTGCACTCTCAGACTATTTGTAGTTTCTCTTCTCTTCTTTTTTTTATCAGCTTTTTCACCTTGATTTTTCAAATGGTTTCTTCTGGGATGGGAAATGATTCGGTGGTTATTCGATTTTCCGCGCGGGTTCTTTGCTCAAAGTGTATTTTTTTCTTCTTATTCTAATTGAAGGGTTTCTTTCAGCCAAAAAAGATTCCGGTCGTTGAATTTTCCCATACGAGTGTCTGAAATCGTACATAAATGCGCTGTACTTGGGTGAAGCACGCCAATAATCTGATAGCTGGGCGCAACGCTCGCTGAATCGCCAAGTGAAGCAGACGCTCATTTCCATTCCGTTCATCTGCACTTTACCCGCTCACTTTTTACCTCCCTCCATCGCATTGGTATTTCACCATCTCGTACTTTTCTATCATCTCCACCATGACGTCAACAGACAAACGCAGTCGCAGTACACGTGCGTTCTGTTAGGAAACCCCTACTACTTTTCCCCGTGAAACCATTCTAAGTCTTCGCATGTCAGAAGGTTTATCTATGCTCTTAGTAAGGGGCTATGCAGACTTTAGGAGTCCCCGCGTCATTAGAACTGGACGAAGACACATTGAAACGCGCTGTGGTGTCCCATGGCAACGACGAGCTGCGACGCGTTCTCTGGGGGAAATATTTTCCCCGATCCGAGCGGTTGCTATGCAGGGATTTCAACTTTCCCCTGCCTTGGCGCCATCGAAACAGCTCAATCTGCCATTGCGGTGATGACTGCGCCTAGATCGAAGACGTCTATCATCTTGCGCTGTGTTCTTGAAATGTTCGATGGAGGCGCAACATTGTTGGCTCTGACTGAATGGAGCATACGCGAACGTTGGTCCCGGCGATGACTTGATGACATAAAGTCCTTAGAATAAATCAGGGCTTTAGGGTAAATAGATTGATTTCTGGATTTTTTTTTCCCTCGTGCGCTACGCCTACTATCATATCTGGTCGCGTCTCCAGGCTTCATCAACCAGGTTATACTGGTGGGGCTGGATGAGACAGATGGCAATTGAGCAATTGTTGAGTGATGAAAAAAATGTTGGAATGATAGACCTGTGCTGAAGTACTAATATATGCCTTGTACAGTGCATACATCTCTTCAGCGTGTTCACGAAGCTTTCCAGGCACCCGGGGGTGTTATCTATCTCCCAGCAACCCATACCTCCACGGAGCAAGCGACCTAGCAGTTTGCACGAGACAGAGACATATATTCTCCTCCTATCAAGAGCTTTCTAATCGCTTCCGCATAATCCACACCCCATGTCTCTCACCGCAGTCTTCGCCCCCTTCTCACGCGGATATCCACTTCAGAAACCCCCCTCCAACTGCTTAAATCTGACATCTCAACAATCAGATTACGCCAGGTTCTTCCCATCAGCCTTCTTTGTCTTCACCTTCTCCAAATCAATATCTTCAATGACCCGAATCTGAAATGAAAGCAAACCCTAATATTAGCACAGCTACTCAACCACCCCAGGGGCAGGGTATGCATGAGGGTCTCAGAACATAGGCAAGGGGAGTGCAAGGGAGTGCGAACATTGAGTGCAAACCGGTCTTTCAGGACCGGGTGTTCTCCGACGGGCTTGATTCCGATACTTGTCCCACAAGTACCACAGAAGAAATGGTCGACTGAGCATGTGTTGAATTGGTATGTCTGAAGTGGTTTTTGTGAGGTCAGCTTTTGCTCCCTGCATAATATTGAAAAAGGAAGGATGATCCCTCTGCCGCACTGGTGTACCAGAGCGCAGAAAGAACTCCAGACGCAATTTGCGCATTCTTATAGGGCCGTGGATTACCTTCAAGGCCTTCTTACTATCGCCCTGGAATGCTATGTCGCCTTTGTTCGGGTAGACGAGCAGATATCCATTGCGGACACAGATAGAGCCTATGGGAAAACATTAGACACAGGGGAGGAGACTATTGTAATCATAAAGCTTGCTTCAATATAGTAATACACACAATTACATTCCATGACATCCTGCTCATATATAGAGGGTGCGATCTTGAAAGTGAACGAGACGGCCTTGCAGTGGCAGGACCCGTTGTAGGTGACTTTTTCAGCTTCGGGGATTGCTGCTTCCGCCATGGTGGTTAAGGAGTTATTGCTGGTGGGGTTCTGATATGTTTTTTGTTGACGTAGTGGATGCAGTCAAATCCTCACAAGCTCTTTGTCAATCCAAATCCTAAGAAATGAGAAGAGAGAGAGGGATAGAAGGGCGAGGCTCCTCGGTATCAAAGTGGGGATATGGAGGGCTTTTATTTAGCCCAAGAAGAATCATCTACAATACTTTTTTTTACTCGTCCCTCCTCCTATTTACACTTTGCGGGGATCTTGTAAATTTCGTCCGAAGAGATGGTTTCAGAGTGTCTCGTGTGGACTTAGTGCTTATGCGGAGTTAGGCTGTAGTACAATGTTTGAGGCACTATGCTTAGGCAGTACTCTTTATAAAGTCATTCGGAGCTGGATTGGCACAGCGGAGAGAGGGGGAAGAGCTGAAGCTGCCTAGATCCTAGTAGACGCTGGGTAGGGTTCTTCTCGCATCCCCTACAAACCTAGAATGGCTGATGCGGGGCGAAACACACTGATAAATCCAACCCGTTTGCGTTTTTTGCAAATGAGCAGGAAGCCACAAAGTAATATTAGGCTATCTCCGTCAGTATTCCCCGGATACTTGTTGAATTCGGTTACGAGTAAATAGTATCCCTGTATGGGAATCAGCAGAATACAACTCCGCGGGTGGTATGAGTAGATATGTGCGCTGTTGGCGGGCAAGGAGGAGATGGATATCTCCCACTCTAACATACGTATTTGGGGCTGAGTTTAGGGTAAAATATATTTTAGTAATCCTGTTAAGAAATATTAGCACACCACCAAGGCAATGGCTAGACAAGAGAGTATGCGTAGAATATGGCAGACTGCAACAAGCCCTTTTCTTTTTGAAATGTGGCATATCATATTGCCTTGAATTAAATTATAACAATGAAAATATTAATGTCTGGCAGGAGCTCTCCGGAACTCAAGCCTTCAGGCAAAAATGGATCAGGCTTCTCATGCGAGAGGATGAATAGAAAGATTCTACCGTCTATATCAAATCATTATGCGCAATTTTTCAAGTTAGTCTCCACGTACTGCATGTCATTAACTGCTCTTTTTGTTCGTTATCTCTGCTTCAGCGTTGCTCTTTGGCTTCTTCAACTTCTTCCACTCCATCAGCGCACATCCTATTGATGACAGACACGCGACAGCGGTCGTGAGGATAAAGGTTCTTCCCACAGTGTCATTATAGCTCTCCAGGAAGGCGTGCAGCCTATCTGGCAGAACTTTGGCGCGCAGGGAGGTGGCTCCACCAAGTAGTTCGGCAGCGTCCATGGTGGGGAGGAGTTCACGGAGTTGGTCCTTGAGTTGGTTAACGAAAAGGTTGTTGGCTATGAAATCCAAATGGTGCCGCCAAGAAGGTTGGCGAGCACCACGGCCGAAACACCCGTGGGGATATCTTCAGGGCCCAGGGATATTTGGATTCCTGTCATAGGGCCCTGAATTCCAACGCCGGCGCCAATGCCATAGATGACTTGCGCTCCGATCCACAGGGAAGAATGGGTATGGACTTTAAACGTGGTCATCAAGCCGGCGCTAATAGAGGTAAAAATAGTGCCTGCAATCGTGAAGGGAGGCAGATAACCGAGAAGGCTAGCCACCGGACCCAGCCAGGAAACAAAACGTGATCCCCGTGAGGAGTAGGGGGAGAAGCATAACGCCAGAGTTGCCTGCGGACGCGTCTTTGACGCCTTGGAACCAGATTGGCAGGTAGTAAATTAGCACCAACTGCGAGCCAGAAAGGCAGAAACCATAGGAGAGACAGGCGATAAAAGCGCGCCTGCGCCAGAATCGAGTTGGAAGCGTTGCATTTTCCTTTTTACGGTGCTGGTCGAACCCAAGGAAAACGAGACTAACGGCGAAAATGACGAGCAACGCGATGATGCGCCCGTCTCCCCAGGAATAGGTGGTACCACCCAACTCTAGGGCTAGCATCAAACATACCACGCTCCCAGAAAACATGAGACCTCCGGAAATATCAAGCCGTACTATAAGGGACTTGATTGATAGCTTTTCTGGGCTTGCGACACGTGGTGGCTTGAAGAAAATCAAGAACGCAGAACTGAGCGCAAACCCGATGGGAAGGTTAATCCAGAAACACCAGCGCCAGCTGACATGCTGGGTAAGGGCGCCGCCAATCAAGGGACCGGAAACCATGGCGAGACCTTCTAGGGAGCCAAGCATGCCGCCGTACAAGGGCCGCATATGAAGTGGTACTGTGAGGCAGACAATTCTGCCGTGATAATTGGATTAATTGAATTCTTTCGCCGCAGGATATTGGCTATTCATACACTAGGACACCTGCAACGATACCAGCAAAACCGAGGCCTGCAACAACGCGGCCTCCAATGGACACGCTCGACGATTGAGCGAGCGCGCAGACCAACGAGCCAACTTCGAGCAGCAGGATAGAGGCAAGAAAAACCCATTTTGGGTTAAAGATCTTGTACACTTTTCCAAACGATAATTGGGTGACGCCAGTGACTAGCAGACTGGATGCGAAGGGTAATTGCTTTAGTTTTGCGTCTTGTAGCAGCAGGATAATAAGGGAAAAGAGAGCAACAACTTACTAGGAAGAGCCGTACCACCCAACGTCCTTGACGGAATTGAAATCGTCTGATATGCGAGGGATAGCAGTGGATACGATACCCATATCCTACAGCCATTATCAGATATTTTAGCGACAGAAATAGGGTTGAAGGATCTTACTAGCCCACTAAGGACCAATGCTAGGGCTAACGAGGCGAGGACAAGAGCTAGGGGGAAGCCAGTCAAATAATTGATGGAGTCTTCTCCTCCTTCTGTCCCACTTGAGACGTCTGGGTTATGACCTGGGGGCCCATTGCCAGCTGCTGGCGGCTCAACGTTTTTTGGTTCCATCTCCTGAACTATTGAACTTTTCGCCGTCTCTGCCTCACGTGGACTGGTCATAGTTGCAGAGCCATAGGGAGAGAATGCAAACAGAGGTTGTCCCTAAGATTATAGGGTGAAAGTGAGTTGATAGAAAAGAGGGGGACGGAGCAGTAGAAGAAAGCCATAATCATGGCCCTGTCTCACAAATAAGAATAGGATGAGATACTAGTAGTTTGCCACTCATAGAACATGGCGGCTGTTGAAGTTGTACAGCGATTATCCAGCGAAAGTGAAGACTCCTCCCCAAGCAATCTATTATTTTTGGGCGCAAGATGGATCTCTTTCTCAGGTCCTTCCAATATTCCAATGTGGGCTGTATCCAAATGCGTAGTTTTATTAGAAAGTACATAGTAGTGACTGTTTTGCAGGTCGGCTTCAAGCAATTGGCTGGCTTTATTAAGGTGGGTGTCCCATGCGACCTTACGGTATCTGGTTAGTTCCCGGCTTGGCAGTCGCGCCGCGACATCCTTGTGTCGTCATCAAACTGACCCATCGTGAACAAGCGACGACGGCCGTATCACTGACCTGAGAGTTTTCGCGGACATATGTTGATGGAACTCGTCATGGGTGTCGCGGGCTATTTTCCACGGGGATAAGTGGCTCGGCACACAACGTGTAAAAAGGGATCTCTGGTTGTTGACGACGCCTGCTTGGTGTCTAGGGGACCTGGATATAGCTTCGGCGCCATGATATATGGCCAATGCGCTTCTCGTGATACAGGAAGCTGTCATCGCTGAGGTCATCGTGATTGAGATAGTCATCGGACAAGGAGTCGGTAGAGCGACAGGCTGGCCTGCTGAAGTCATTGGTTTTTTCTTTCCTTTCTAATGGAATTTCGTTATTCCTTTTTGGTAACTGCAGGGGCGAGAGGTGGCAAGGGGAAAGCATGCATTGCACAGGATTACTCAAGCATAATCTCTGCACATTTCTCCCTCACATTCTATCACTTATATAATGAGGTTAGCTGACCTAAAGATGGACAGAATGGTCAGTTGGCTACTGTCGCTGATGACTTTGATGACCTCATCTAGGAACAGTTGTACCGGGGCCTAGGGGTTCTCCGGATTTGAAACGTGTCAAGCAAAGAATTCGAGGTCTAGTCAGAATATAAGGCGATAGTCTCAAACCAGTAGTCGTTAATGCAAGTCTCTGAATTGAGATTCGAGTTTGAACTTCGCTCCCCTAGAATCGACAAAGCTAGCTTCCGGCACCCAACCAGACTCGCTCCACTGTGGCTCCCAGTCAATTGACTTTGGCGGAAATGACATTTTCGGTGTTGGCGTTGGAACGGTCGCTGCGGTAGAGATACTAAGCACTTTGCCAGTCAATGCTATTTGGTCTGTCTTTCTTAGGCGTACGCTGCCCAGGAGGAAATCTGTTTCGGTTGGCAAGATCCTAGTGGGGATATGGAACAGAGAGCATGCAATGTTGCGACATATGACACTCTAGAATCGATCACCTTGCGCCTGAAAGAAGATAAATTTACTCGTCAACTTGAACGATCAAATACCGTTCTTGAATACAATACTGCTATAATTTATGGCAGCAGCAAGCCCATTTCTAGCGGAACCCTGCCTCCCCAACACAGTGGCGTTAATGGAGAAATAGAGAAATTTCGGCTCCCATCAAGCAGCGATCTGGCTTTGCAAGTCAGCCGACAGCTTAAAGGAGGAGATTGGGATATTCGTCTCATATACCGGCGGTCATTTATGTCAGACAGTGAGGCTGCGAATGTTGCAGCAACGTTTATATCTATTACCACCAACTACCTCCGAGATCCTAGCCAAGTTGTGGGAAATCTTGGTCTGAGCCAAAGGGATGATTCGCAGATTACATTGTGGAATAGCGGCACCTTTATACGGGACGAGCGGCTAATCTATGACGCGTTCAATGCTCGGGTGAAAGACCACCCGGAGAGGGTTGCAGTGTGTGCATGAGATGGGTCCCTGACCTATAAGCAGCTGATCGATCAAGGCGTGCTGCCCGGCTCATGGGTTCACCTAAGTTTTGAGAAGTCTGTTTGGTGGGTGGTGTCAATACTGGCGGTACTGAAGGCTGGCGCTGCTTGCATTTCACTCGATCCTACCTATCCCGAGGATCGTATGGTTCGAATTGTTCATGCAGTGAAAGCTAAGCACCTACTTTCATCAGTCACAACTGTCAATACATGGACAACGCTCGACTTGAGTACTACTCATGTTAGTAGAGAAATGTGTATCCCCCGCTCTGAGAATTTTGAAACAATATGGCCGAAGGTTTCCCCGTCGGACCCTGCTTTTGCCATCTTTACTCCAGGAAGCACGGGCACGCCGGTTAGGGCCGTTTTAACCCATTCCACAATTTGTACAAGCTCCACAACGATCGGGGAGGCGTTCGATGTAAATCGCCAAACACGAATATTACAGTTTGCCGCCTATACCATCGATACGAGCCTGCAAGACACGTTTACTGCCCTGCTCCGCGGATGCATTCTTTGTATCCCGTCTGAATCGGACGGGCTGAACAAGTTGGACGAGTTTACAAAACAGAGTGCGGTAAACTGGGCAAGTTTGACACCTACAGTCGCTCGACTTATTCGCCCAGTTCGAGGTCAGGAACTGAAGACTCTTGTACTGACGGGCGAACCCATTCCTGAAACGGACACTCGAGACTGGATCCAGTGTGGTGTACGACTCTTCAATGGCTACGGCACTTCGGAATCTACTTTGTGTCTGGCAAATGGACAACTCGGAGTCGTCGACAAAACCTCAATTATAGGCTCAGGACTAAATACGCGGCACGTGGGTGGTTGACCCTGCAGACCATGGACGTCTCATTCCCGTGGGGACAGTGGGCGAGCTTTTGCTGGAGAGTCCTCTCCTCGCTCAAGGTTATTTGAACGATCCGATCCGGACAAGCTCGAAGTTCATCACAGACCCTGCATGGTCTCTCAGAGAAATTAAGGCCCATGGGGACTGCGCTGCTCACCGCAGATTCTATAAGACCGGAGACTTGGTTCGTTATTGTGCTGACGGATCTATGGAGATACTAGGACGCACAGATACACAGGTCAAACTGGGAGGCCAGCGAGTAGAGCTGACCGAAGTGGACTATCATATTCAACAAACTTCCCTGGGTCGTCTGGTCGCTACATTTTTGCCAAAATCTGGACCTCTGCGGGACAAACTTACAGCTGTTATAGTGTCTTCGAACCAGTCTGCGCTCTCCACTTCTGCTCATAGTGGCGGTGTTGCGAGTACCATTCAATTTAAATCCTACGACCCTAGTTTGATATCCAATACCAGAGCCGAACTTCAACGGCGTATCCCAGGCTATATGATTCCATTCTTCTGGGTCGACATCGGCCATTTTCCCTTGACTGCGTCCGGAGAGTTGGATAGAAAGAGGATTTCCACGAAACTTGAGAAGCTGCACCAGAAGGAGTATTTGTGTCTGATGCGTGGTGGTGATGACAGTGGCGTTACTGAATCCGACGAAGAAGATGAGGAAGACGAAGAAGTTAAATTTCTGCGTGTAACTTGTAGCACTGTTATGAATGTCCCGCTTGCAATGGTGCCGTTGGTCAGATCTTTTGGCCTGGATGATGGGGTATATCAAGTATCTTGATGGCCCTCTGCAGGAAGGGCAAAGGTACTCCGGCTGGATCGACACAGGCACGCTAGAGCCACTCAATGCTGTAGATATTAAATCTCGCTATGCGCATGCAATCTTAGAGCACTCAGGTATCCGTTTGATCGAGCCAGAAATATGTGATAATAACTATGACCCAGAGAAGAAGGTCTCGCTACAGGAGATACCTCTTCAGAGCGATCTTGCCCCCTTTGAAGTGTCGCCCGAGGTAGCGGAAGATTATCGAAAACAGCATGGCGATAAAGTAGTCATCAGGACCACGACTCAAGGGTCTTGCACCGTGCAACTACATCCTGGTGCCCAAAGCTTCAAGCTTCAGTCGCAATGTCGCAGGACAGATTCCTACCGGGTGGTCTGCCACACGTTACGGAATTGCAGATGAGATCATTGAGCAGGTCGATCCTGTCACACTCTTCGCATTGGTCTGTACGATCGAAGCCCTTCTATGTTCTAGCGTCACCAACCCATTTGAAGTCTATAACTACATCCACATAACTGATTTTGGCAACTGCATTGGATCAAGCATGGGTGGACTGTCATCACTGCGCCAGATGCACAGAGACCGATTTCTCGATAGGAATGTCCAAGGTAATATTCTCCAAGAGACCTTTGTTAACACAACTGGGGCTTGGATTAACATACTTCTACTATCCTCAAGTGGGCCTATTAGGACGCCTGTAGGTGCTTGCGCCACTTCATTGGAGTCGCTCAATACAGGTTATGACTTGATCACTTCTGGACAGGCGAAAATATGTCTGGTTGGTGGAGTAGAGGATTTTGTCGTGGAGTCTCGTACGAATTTGCAAACATGAACACGACAAGTGACTCAGCTAGAGAGCTTGCCGCGGGCCGCACCCCAAGGGACATGTCTCGTCCGACAGCGTCAACAAGAAGTGGTTTTGTAGAGGCTCAAGGATGCGGTATTCAGGTTCTGGCATCTGCACAATTCGCCATCGATATGGGACTGCCTATTTATGGGATTGTTGCGCACACCAGCCACACACTCTTGGAAGCAGCGGGCATATGTATAGCTCCGCGTGGCTACAGAAAAGTTCCGCGTGGTTAGAAGTCTCGGGCCGAAAGTAGCTCTGTGTGGTTAGAACTTTTAGTCCCATTAAAATACATCACCCTAGGTTTCTTCCCACATCCTACATGAACCTCTTCTACATTCTTCTACCACACAACAAATACTACTCAGTCTGGGTAAGGGGGTCAGGGTCAAGCTCTAGTATAAGAATGAACCACAGGCGTAGGCGTACAGAGTAGATATTCTTGTGGTGAGAAAACGTAGGGGCGGTACCTTGGAGGGTATGGGTGAGTACTTGGTATGAGGAATTTTAATGGAGGTGAAAACACACTAAAAGTTCTAATCACATGGAGTTACTTTCAGCCTGAGACTTCTAGCCACATGGAACTTTTCTAAGAATAACCCACAGGTGTAGATATTCTTGTAGTGGTAGAAGAGGTACATGTGGGATGTGGGAAGAAACCTAGAGAGAGTATTTTAATAGGGTCAGAAAACACTCAGCATGATTAGAATGCTTGGTACAAGCTTTTCTAACCACACCCAGCGTTTCCATAGCCATGCAGAGCTGTATAACCCTATTTTTATGCCGCCGATTCCCTCAACGTATGATGTTGTCCAACTACCGGGTTAGTCATAATTGGATCCGCGGGGCATTTTCGCTCCCCGCCAAACTTTATCTCACAGAAAATTTGTGTGTGCTCGATCTTGCCCCGCCCAAACATTCTTCTAGCTCTCTATCTCTCCACCACAAAGTAATTGAGTACCCGATACGCAATTATGTCGTCCTACGATGAGTACCAGTCGCCATTGGCGTCTCGCTATGCCAGTAAGCCTCTCAACTGCTTGCCTTTTTCGCAGGTCTGCGGGCATGGATGAGGGAACTGACAGCTTCAATAGGCAAGGAGATGCAGAAGATATTTACTGCGCGTCAACGAATTTCGACATGGCGACAACTGTGGCTCTGGCTCGCCGAGGCAGAAAAGGAGCTTGGTGTCTCCCAAGTCACCGATGAAGCGATCGAGGCGATTCGCGCAAATGTTGTGATTAGTGACGAAGCATTCAAAGTTGCCGCCGTGGAGGAGCGACGCCGAAGACACGATGTTATGGCCCACGTCTACGCATTGGAGCAGGATGCCCCTGCCGCTGGCGGAATCATACACCTGGGAGCCACTTCATGTTACGGTCGGTCACTCTTTTGCTAGAAAAGACCTTCAGAAGCAATCAAACTAATGACTTGACTGTCTTTAGTACGTTGAGTCACAGCGTTGGCGTCGTCCACAGCCCCTAAAATACCTAACTAGCTATAGGTCACCGATAACACCGAATTGATCTTGATGCGCGACGCTTTGGACCTTGTCCTTCCAAAGCTCGCCAAGGTTATCGACAATCTCTCACGGTTTGCTCTCAAGTACAAGGATATGCCAGCACTTGGCTTCACGTACGTTCCCCGTACAAACTAAACTTGGTTGATTTGGTTTATACTCACACCAATACGAAGGCATTATCAAGCCGCTCAGCCCATCACCGTCGGACGTCGAGCAGCCCAGTGGCTCCAGGACTTTGTCTTTGATCTTGAAGATATCGAGCATGTGAGGGAGAACCTCAAGTTCCGAGGCGCTCAGGGAACGACAGGCAGCCAAGCATCCTTCTTGGAAATTTTCCAGGGTGACAGCGCCAAGGTTGACCAGTTGAATGAGATCCTTTGCGCAAAGGCAGGGTTCCCAAGCTGCTATGACATTTCGACGCAGACATACACTCGCAAGGTGGACCTCCGGATAGCTAATGCTCTTTCATCATTCGGAGCCACTGCTGTCCGTGTGGCTAATGTAAGATTTATTTTCACTCAAACTCCGATCATGTTTATGCTAAATGATATTAGGACATCCGCCACCTTTGCCATGACAAGGTTATCGATGAGCCTCACGGCAAGGATCAAATTGGCTCCTCCGCAATGCCCTTCAAGTCCAATCCAATGACGTAAGTGAACTTGGCGCTGAGTTAACTCATCGGAATCTAACGTTGCTATATCCATAGTTCAGAGCGGGTCTGCAGTCTAGGACGAAAACTTACCAACCTCTCTGGTAACTTTGCCGACACATTCGCGCAGCAGTGGTTGGAGCGCAGTCTCGATGACAGCGCAATCCGCCGCATGGACATCCCCGAGATGTTCTTCCTTGTTGACTCCATCCTCACTGCGCTTGACCAAGTGACCAACGGCCTAGTTGTTTTCACGGCCAGCGTTCACTCGCAGCTCATGCAAGAACTCCCCTTCATGGCTACAGAGAGCATTATTGTCCGGCTTGTCAACTACGGCATCTCACGCCAAGTTGCGCATGAGCATATTCGAATCCTCTCGAACGAGGCTGCATACCATGTGAAAATGGAAGGTGGCACCAATGATCTCATTGAACGGATCAAGCGGACAGAATTCTTCGTAGACATCCCCCCCCCTGTCTCTTTACTAGCTGAAACCCACTGACATCATGCGATTAGAAACCCATTTGGGGCGAGGTCGACAGCCTCCTTGACCCCAAGCTGTTTATCGGTCGCTGCCCTGAACAGGTTGAGAAATATGCTGGCCCTAATGGCGTGGTCCAAAAGAAGCTGGAGAAGTATAGGCAGTATATCCTGTCAACCGCTACAGCGCAACTTGCGGTCTAGTTAATTTAGGAAAACTACTAGGGTTATAATTTTGACGGCATGCTTGCGCTAGCCGATGAATCATGGAATATAAAAGGGTAACCGATCAAGAGCAGCACATTGAAATCACAAAATAAACCTTTTCTTCAGCACGTCCTTCTTCCCTCACTTACTCAGGGTGTCCTAGGTCCGTCATCATAGGAGAGGAAACACTGGGTTCGAGGACCAAGGAGAGAAGTTAGGCACTGGTATTGGCCCGGGCTGTTAGTTCAAACTTGAAACCAGTGATGGCACATATCTTGAATAACAAGGAGCTGCCAACGGAGTAAGACCAGATACACGGCTTACCCGTAGCTCCAATGCTGTCGATTTGAACTGCACAGCTTCCCTCTAAATCGTATGTCGAAAAGATTAGTGGCCCCAACATCAACGGACCCGTTCGTAGAGAACTGCTTACATATTGACACAAATAGTAGATGTCATCCCATTCAAACCCAAGTAAGCAATGTCAAACCTCAAGTCGCAAGTCGCAAGATAATAAACAGGTTTGAAAATTCAGAGCGATTGGGCTGGCTCGAAGCTTGACCATGATTCATGTGCGGCCTTGGTGCTGGTCAGGCGTCAAGAGGCCCACAGGTCATATGTTTTGCTTTTCCTCTTTTGGGATAGGGACGTATGACTAAGCTAGATCCCCACACTTTGATAGGCGGTGAAGATAAGCACATGCGGCTCCTGACAACTCATACCCGCGGCGGCTAGTTATATTTTTAGGCTCGTAGTCGAACATCACACCTCATGCCCTGCCGAATCTTGTAACTGTGCACCTCGTTGCTAGCTTGCACACGTTGAAGATAGGTGTTTTCATCTGTTGGAAAGATAAGCTATTCCGTCAACAAGGTTTGGATGTATCCCTCGTCGATTCTTCGTATACTGTCAACTGTTGAGGGCATGCCATCAACCCCTCCATCATGAGTTTTCTTGACCTGGCTGTGCTCGTGGAGGGCGTCGCGGCGGGCCATGCTCCTTTTATAATCGATGTTCCAGAGGAAGCAGTCATTATCACTTCTACAATGTCTGAACTCTATGGAATCAGTTCTGTTCTCCGTTCCATGGAAATCGCATATAACTCTTACCAGCGGCACCATTTCAATCGGATCACCCACGATGTAGAACTAATAGTGCGGTCAAGTCTGCGGTACACGATAGACGCTATGGGTGAAATGATTGTTGCAATGAGGGGGGACCCCCAGGGCTTATCACCAGATGCGTTTCGAAGGACTTGGTTCAGCATGCGTGATTTCTTCTACTACCAAGCGGGATATCCCATCGATGTACGCCTTGGATATTACAAGAAGATGTTGCAAGAAATGGATAAGATTGTCAAAGGGTGAGTTTAGATGATGATGACTCTTGGCGGAGCCAAGGTCCATACACCCACAGGCAGTATATTTCAAGGGTGCTATATCTAACTCATACGCAGGGAACTTCCAGATGAGGACGTACTTTCACGGTATCGTGCAAGGGTCAGTGCGCTTCGAGTGACGCAAGATCGTGAATTTGCAGCTGGTGCTGACCGAAGACGGCACTCTTACGGCTATGGGGTTCTACCCCCCGCCCCTGCCCCTCCACCTCCGCCCCCTGCCCCAATTATACGCACACGGCCCCGGAGCAGAACCCCTAGCCCTCCGTTAAAAAGTGCACTTCGCCGTTCAGACCCAGTAGTGGTAACGCCAGTTCCACGGCGCTCGTTCGAGCGTCAACGGCCTTCTCAGCCTCCACGCCTTATTCGTGAAGCTGTTTCCCCACGGGGGCGATCCCCGATTCTTCCACCCGAGCTGTTTGACACCTCCTCCTCTAGTGATTCAGAGGTCACAGATTCCTCCCCAAAGCTCTCCTCCAAAGGTGTTAAACATTGGGCGACAGCCGTGTTCCATGTACCAGTCACGGCCACGGCTTTGACACCAGCGGGTGATTTGTATGTAGCCTCATTCGAACACGTTTTTTGTATCTCCATATCTAACATGTGACAGCACGAAATGCTATGGTACCCCCAATTCGGATGCCTTGGAGCGGCTAGAGAAGGAATATGACCGGCTGTTAGAAATGTGAGTCTTCGAAACGGCTTGCCCTATTAATAAGAAAGCAAATTATGTTGTTAACATATCTCAGGAGTTTTACGGGACAATTGCGGATGACTGTAAGCTTTTACCTACGGGGTATTGACGGGCGAGGAAGGATGCTGTGCACAATCCACCGTTCAAAAACCAGGCCTCTCTACGCTACGATGCCGCTTTCTAGTTTGCAGGTCCACCGCGAGGATTCATGCCTTCAGCTGTGCCAACATCGCCCTTCAAGCCGTAACAATGAGCTGGATATGTGGGCTAATTTGCAGTTCACATCATTTGAGAGTGAGTCAACGTGTTTCTTCCGTTTTTAACATGCTCTACTCGTTTTAAAATCCTAACGGCATTCTAGGATTGGTTGTTTTTTACTGTACCTTTATTGCTCTTCGCGGACAAGACTCCTCGTTTAAATACACGATGCCAGAGGCTGGGCTAGAGGGCGAGAACGAGCTTTTTGCCGCGTGCGTAGGCACCTCTTTATTTTATTTTTTCTTTATTCTTTTGGCTGGCATTGCTATTGCTAATCGCTTTTATAGCCCCATAAGGGATGATGATTACAACCACGCCCTTCGCATTTTACAAGACGAAGAGACGAAAGCAATACGAATTGATGCTTCAGCGCATGAAGGGGCTCTTGAGGGGTGAGAATACCTCCTTGATTTTCCCCCTGAAACTCGATACATACGTCAAGCTCAATTGCGACTAATATTGTAAACAATCAACAGGGTCCCGATATGGACAGCATTCATACACCAACATGTGCGGTCGAAGACTTGGGCTCGGCAGGTAGCCCCGAAGGTGATCCACCTTTCAGAATTAGAACGCGTCACATTCATCAGCTCCGATCTGTACAAACCGCAAGTAACATCGAGCGGCGCACATGTCTTGAAATTTACGGAACGGGCAGGTAGGTTGTCACCAATCTCCCATTCCCCACCTTTTTTTTGCCGTGCTCATGTTGTTCGTGGAAACAACTGACGAAGGGTGTGATATCTAGACGCAGATGGTTTCGTCAAGCTAATTCGTGAGCTGCATCGGGAGTCCCGACGTCGTTGATCTTTACGCGGATAACGTGGACTCTGAATCTGCGCGAAACAGGCCAGCAGCCTGGCCCGAAAAAATAAAACGAACTACGCCCATCTGAACCTTTTCCTTATATTATCAACTACGTTTATCAACCACGACACGCAATCTTTTTATCTCTCTATTTATCCTCTCGACGGCGATTGGTTTTCAGATAAGAACCAAATACGGAATCGAAATCGATGTGACCGTGGATTCGAGAAGCCCTCTTGTTTACCCCCTTTTTTTCCCATGATCATGATTCTTTTGTCTCTCGAACTTCAGCCTTACCCAGCACTTTTTTACTTCGATCCTTTTTTTTTTTCCCTCCCTCAAAATAAAAGTTCTGACCCGTTGTTAATAAGCAAGGCGCAGCGGCATCTCTGTTTGTCTTTTTGCCTTTTTGTTATATCTGCCGTTTTCATGTCTATATTCTTCACTTGCCCCTATTTCTGCACCTACATATACCCCTACTTGCTCCATTATCTATCTACCGCGAAATACATTCTTTGAATTTACGGCTGCATTCACTTTTATGACCGCTCACCTTTCCCCAGAAAAGCAAAAAGAAAGAACACCAATATAAATGCAAAAGTCAATAATTTACAGCCTCTATGTAGATGTCGGCATACCCTCCAACCCTCCAACCTCCTCCCAAAACTTATCAAACTCAACCCCATGCGATGAAAACAACGCCCTAATCTCGCCCAACGCCTTGTCCTGGTCCTCGCCCGTCAAATTTTCAGCTTGTGTGTTCAGTACATACTGCATCAACTCGACCCAGCGGAAAAATAGCTCTTCCTTTCCCATGGCCACAAGCTTGGCTCGGATATCAGTAAGTTTATCCTGCGACAGCGCTTTGCGTTCCGCGCTAGAACCACCCTGCCCTTCATCCTCAATGCGCCAAATCACCCATCCCGTCTCAGACCCACCATACATCAACACACAGGCCTCAAAGTCAGCTAAGCGCAGGCTTTTGGTATCGACGAGCTCATGTGCTTTCAGCATGGCAGAGAAATCCAGGTCCCAATCCGGGTCGATAAGTAGGTATCCCGTCTTCTGTAGTCGAGTTGGGTGTATGGCAGGCACAATTTTGGTTTTTAATATGTCTGAATCCAAGGTTGTCGAAACCTCGAGTGTCTTTCCTTCACTCCATGACCTACTTTGCCGAACGACGATTTCAGCGGGGCGAAACCCGAGTTTCCGGCGCCATTGGGTTGGGCCGGTGATGAAGCGGATGGGCCAAGGTAGGAAGAGGGCGATAAGAAGGTAGTCGAAGAGGAATGTGAATGTTCTCTTGACCACTACGACCGAGATGTGGCCCCAGCTGGATGTTGAAGTATCAATACGGACAGCGTTGTTTCTGCCTAGCATGGCAGCGATGATGTCCGGGTATGTGTATACGCCGACATATATCCTCCATATAATGACGAATATAATAACGAGATTCAGAACCGTGGGGAGAATGAATATTTGGCGTTTTCGTTCTTTTGGGTTCGTGTCAAGGTGGACGATGTAGAATTGGTTGGTCGACAGGTGCTTAGCGAAGCTTTCGAGCGACTGGGGAATTTTTGTGAAGTCCTTTGGGATCTTAGGGGAATTGGCATCTGTGGAGGAAGATTTGGGGCCAGCTTCCTTTTGCTGTTTTGCTGAGCGTTTCGTGGTTTTCGCCATGGTTGCTGTCGCTCTCTGGGATTATCTTGGAATATGGATTTGTGTGTTAAATGAGAGAAATCATATGAATTTCACTCCAAACTCCTTGCATCTATGAGAATATATAGTCCAAACTAAAGCTATAAGCTGTTAGCAAAACGGTTATGCGGTTGTTAGTAGCTCGCATTCGAGCGAGGATGGTGGAGGAAATGGCTTCACCCTAGCGTTTGCACGGATTGATTTAGGAGAGGTTGCGCGGCTGGATCTAGTAGCGAGTGGGTTTCACAAAACCAGCATCTCAACGAGGGACATTAGAATGTAGAAATTGCTCCCAAAAAAATATCCTCTATGCAGGTGGGATGTGGTGTATGTCGATTCATTCCGCCGAGAAGGGGGCAGTGGCAATGATCCCCACCAAAGCTTCAAGAGCTGGCATCGAAGCTAGTCCGCTTTGGGACATCCATACAATTCACTGTTGACGGACGCGCTCAGGATCGCTGCGGGCCACACCTTGCTCGCAGCCCTTGATATTATTATTCAGTGTTGTATGCAAACGACGCGATGCGGCTGTCGCGTATGATGGGCCTTTGGAACTGACTCCGCCATAACAATGTCTACCGCCAACTACGACGCGAACCCGCCGTTCAACACCGATGACCACGAGTATATCCGCGACCTCCGCATTCACAGGCCACACAGTCATGGCAGTATAATTGATAAACTAAGCCCGTCACAGATTCCTATATTAAGTCCACGCTACGGCGCGAAACCCAGAAGTCCGTTTAGCAGAACTAAAACGCTCACGAACGCCTTTCAAGCCACGGGGAATGAACAAACAGGTGGAAGGAGCGGCCAGAAAACGCCCCCCAAGCGCACGATGTCAAGAGGAAGGAAAACTTCTATCACGTCGCTTATGTCAGAAGTCTCAAGTCCCCCGCCGGGAGAGCTTATTGAGACATATCGGCGCATCAACGATGCGGATAGTCTGGCCGATTTTGTTGCGCAGGACGATTACGAGGTACCATACGATCAGGCGCGAGCGGCTGACAGGATACGACACCATTCCCCCAGCCCTGGCGCCAGAAGATATGAGATGGAAGCTGATGCTGCTGGGAATGCCTATGACTCTGACATGAGCTTTCTGGAAGATGTTAGCGACGACTCTCTGCGAGAGAAGCTTGCCAGACACCAGCGAGATGAAGCTCGACTTAAGCGCGCAACAAGGAGAGAAGCACCGGTCTTTAGCAAGGGGAAAGCTGGGTTAACTGCAGCTTTCGCCATTGACAGTTTACAACGCCGGGCAGAGGAGGAACAAGAAGATGAAGAAAAGAAAGAAGCAGAACATCCTCCCGAACCCCCGATAAATATCCCGAGAACATGGGGCGAACGTGGAAGGGTCTCGAAAGATTGGTTAAGCGTCAGTCGCGTGAATGGGAATGGATATCCGAAACATGATTCTCCGCCTCCGCCTGTTCACGATTGGGAGAACGATCTGGAGCTTACGGCAAGGTCCTTAGAAATGTCTAAGAGTCCACCAGTCCGGAACAGTGTTCTCACCTGGGAAAATACTCAAAGCCCGATGAAACCGAACCACACGACAAGAGAAACGGATGGAATTATAAAGGAAGAACCTGATGAACATATAAAACCCTCCACGGAAGTCAACCTTCAAATCTCCAACACACCAGCCCTCGTTCAGAAGAGTTCCAGCATGGAAAAGCCCAAGCTCAAACCCATGGCAAATTTCGACAGCCTCTTTGGGATATTTACAAGAAGCAAACCCGATACTTCTACCCCGAAACAGAATCAAGCAGACCATATCCTCAATGCCAAAACCCCTAAGGCGCCAGGGGCATATATTGAAACACCCCTCACTAAACGAGTTCTTACAATGCCTAAAGATCTCACCAAGGACACCGCTCCTCCCAAGAAACAACCTCCTCAGCCTAAGCGTCAACCCCAAAAGCCGACCGTGAAGCAGGAAGAGACCAAAAAGACAATTCCCCCCTCTAAACCACAAGCAAAACCCGCTCGACCAATTCGCAGAATCCTTGAGAAGCCCAAACTACCAGAGAATGGGGTGAAGGAATTGATTGAGAAAGTGCGCTCAGGAGAAGAATCTGACTTACTTTTGGGAGAAGACACGATAAATTCACTCCTCGCCGATGGATCTAGTTTCTTGGAACTAACCCGCGGCATACAGCCCGAAAATGGAGATGAGACGACAGATAATACCAAGGATCTCAACCTACCCGTGAAAACCAACGAAGCTACAATCGACCGAATCACCGTCAAACTACAATCCCTAGTCCGAAACATACACGAGACCCGCTCCGGCCTCACAAGCTTGGAGAATTCTATACCCACCTTCCTCTCCGCCGGCATGGCTAAGGAAGCCAAGAATGACAAGGGACCCCATCGACATACAACCACCCCCTGCGATGAATGTGGTCTCTACGGTGATGGCCGCTCCTACGTCGCAATCCCGCTCCCGCGTCTATGGCACCGCCATCCGACCTCCAACCACCTCCGCCCCACCCGACTTGGCTGGATCACTCTCCTCTTCTGCGTCTGGCTCATTACCGAACTCACCATGTGCGAGTACTACTGCCATCCGCTCTACGCCGAGGGGTACGAGGGGTATGGCGTGGACCCGAACGCCCCGCATCTACCATTCGTATTACCCACCATGCTCTGGCGCTGGTCGCATCTTTCTATCATTTTGAAACCGCTGTGGGTAATACTCGTGGCGTTGTTTCGGTTCCTGGCGCAATTGTTCGGGTTCTGGGACGGCTTTGTTGATTCACCACCCCTGGAACCATCTCCGTGGCCTGATGCTGGGATATTGAGTTCTGCGTCCATGCAGCCTAGCGCTACTACTACTGCTCCTCCTGTTCTTCCTACCTTTGCGGCTATGGATGTTGGAGCTGATTTGGGAATAGGACAAGATGAACTTGTATAGCCATGTTTTTTGTTTTTCTTGTGCATAATGGGCGGGGGAATTATCTGTTGAAAATGTTGCTTTTCTCGTTTTTCTTCCCCCTGTTGTAGATGTTGTCGATCTCACATACCCTGTCTGCCTTTTTGTTTTATTTTGGCTTCCCTTGTTATTCTTTATGGAAGTGATAGGAGTTGTTTATTGGATACTGGTGGTGTTTTTGAGCAGCTCAAAGAATGGAGTTCAATTTCTAGCATGATTACTGTGTGTTTTATTTTTATTTTTTGTGTTATCTTTTTGACAGCTTAGGGGGTTCTTTAAGGGGTGGTGGATAGTTCACACAATATCTTAGCCATATGAGAAACAATGCTATATGATTTTTATATTTTGATTGCTCAGAATTTGTTTTCCAGCATCAGATCCCAATCTGCAACTACCTAATATCAGGAGAATTGGTCTCAGTGATCCAGTTTTTCATTTTTTGGAGGACTGCTCGCCATGAGAGAGGTTTACTTAGCCCCCTGGATATAAAAACTATGTCTCATCTAAAACCGATCTACCGATCTAAAAGGCTGTCTAACAAATATACAGACAAAAGAAAAGAAAGGATGAAACAAAGAGCACCCCCAAACAAGACCACTGGAAGCTAAGGGCCCCCCTTTCCCTTTTATAAGAAATACCCCAAAAAGTGCCAACATGATATCCAAAATAAAACGAAAAAGAATTCATACACTAAAACAAAACACAATCCAGCCATCCCCCAATAAAAAGCGACCAACGCCATCCCCACGAACAGGAAAACACACCCACAATTATCTTGTCACAGTCTCGCGCGCTCTGCCTTAGCCATCCACTTACTTATCAGATCCTTCTCACCCTCGACTCTCCAATCTCTCCCAGCCTTAAGCCTCTTCTGCACCTCTTCATCACTCAACTCGCCCAGCCCCTCCAAATCCTTCATCTCTTCATTCTTCCCATTCCGGTCGAGGAACACCGCTTTGCCCGTCCTCTCCACCCGGCCATGCACAGCATCAACACAAAACGCCGCCCAAGTTCGAAAACACCTCTTTGCGGCGGGGTTATTGAGGAAAATCAACGCAAAGCAATGCGGCATACCCTCAAAGTGTTCGAGCGTGACGGTCCCGCCCACCCGATGGATCTTGCGGGCAAGGTAGAATCCTTCGTCTTGGAGACTTTCCTCGCCTATCGTGATGAAAATCGGTGGCGCGTCTTTCCAGATATCACTAGGCCCGGCGAGGGGTGAGACGAGCGGGTGGATGGCGGCGCTGGCGTAGGCGTAGAAGTCCACACGCGGCGGGGAGAGCGGCCAAATTGCGTCCTCAGGGAATGGGATTGGTGTGAAGACGGAGTTGGTGTCCTGGTGGGGAGGTCTCAGGTAGTCGAATTTGGCGTTCGCGAATGTTGAAGGTAACGAACGGGTTTGGTCACACCAGGGACTGCTTGTGGTTACGCCCGCTGGTAGTTGAATAGGGATGTCCTTGCCGTGGAATCGGATTGTGCCGTCGGGGGACATACGACGCAGGGCAAGCAGGGTTTGTAGAAGGGCCAATGAGAGGCCTGCACCGGCGGAGTCTCCAGCAAATACGATCTTGCCGGCGGGCACGGGTGCATGTAGAGAGCCTTCAGGCGGGGAGAGTAGGTATAGGTATGACACAAGCGCATCGAGCAGCGCAGCAGGGAATGGGTTCTGAGGGGCCAATCGGTATCGTACAGAGAGGCAGCGACCGCGAGTTAATTTCGCGAGTTTAGAAGTTACACTGCGGTGTGTGCATGGATCCATGAGGCTATAGGCGCACAAGTTGTATCTCGAATCAGTAACGCATTCCCACATCCACACAGGAGAATTCGCCCACAGGCAAAAAAGCATGACGCTCTCTAAAAGAACTCACTGGTATGCACCGCCATGGAAGTACAAAATTGTAAGATCCTCGGTAACTTCTTCCATCAACCTCTCATATTTCACCGCCTCATCGACATCAGGCTGCGAGGCATCAGAGCGAACTCCCGCTCGATAACCCGTCCACTCCGCCTCAACATCCCCGATTTCAGGCACATCATACGACTCGTCACCCTCCTTAAGACTATCAATAGCCCTGCGCAACGAGTCCAGCGCATCATTCTCCGGTGGTTTCGGCATCGTGATCTTCGACACCCACATCCGTCCCTTGATCCCAGGATCCTTCATGCTTCCCCGTTGCGCCTTGCCCGGAGGCGATGAATAATCGAGATACGATCGGATCAATGCGACGACGACTTCCATGCGTAGATTCTGTTTTCGCGAGGCAGGGGATATGGAAAGGACGTTGAGAACGATCGTTTTGAGGAGCATAGGGACCCTTCGAAGAAAGGCCGTCAAGGCCGCGACGCTGGGTTCGACGTTCATGCTCATGCTGGGCGCCGGTATTCAGCACGTAGAAAGCCTTGAAATCTGCGTTGGGGTAGTTCGAGGATTAAATCAGATCCGATGCGCTCTCAGTGGCGCGTACCTTTCCTTCTTTGCTTCGAGGAAGTTCGAAATGTAGCGCCTGAGCTGACCAACCGTTGGAGTTCCAACCAAAAAGATGCCTCGGCTTGTTCCAAGACTCTCCAGCTCCCGACCCTCGCACCTCACATTAACAACGCCTTCGTGTTGAATCCCTAAAACCACGTTGTATCCCAGAGTTGAGGCCATGCTGAGGATCATGAATAACCCTTACTATCTCGTGCGATCCACGCATTCGAAGCAATATTGTTGTTGCCTTGAGCGCGACTGCCGCACAATATGTGTTATCCCAAATAGGAATGGACCTGATGACGTAACTAGAACTAGTGCCAATTAGCACAGTTTCTAGAGTATTTTATGTCTATGGGAAATCCCCTTCTGATTAGGTTTTTCTGAACCTGAAGTTACTATGATTATAAATGTCATACATTCCCAGGGTTCTCAATAAATAGATTACTGACACAGGAACAGCTATCATAGATAGCACCTTGCTTCTCTCCTTGTCCTACCAATATCAGACATAGCCAGCCACAGCGACGAACTCCAACGGGTCCGCTTACTTGATTTGGCCTAGTTACCAAGCCGCTATCCCTCAGTTTATGGGACCGTGTAAATATCTCAACGTACTATGTGTGGAGTAAAACCTCTGTCGTTGTGGAGGCCGGAATATAAAGGAGCTGCTAGCATTTATGCAATGAAATAAATGTACAGAGTTACTAGAGAGAAGCTGAAAAGTATAGTAAGCTAGTAAGGTGGGGGTATCATGGTCTTGGACTGCATTTGCGCATATCAAAAGTTCTTACCTGCACTAGTAACACAAGTAATATTACATTACAACAGGGGTGCTTAGAGCCTAGTCAAGCCTAAAGCCACCACTGCTCCGTACTCTGTGGCATGGTTGTGAGGCTGTGATGATGCCTCAAGGAATGGAGATACTTGATTCCGGAAATGATATTTCCATTCATATTACTAGCGCTGGGCAAGGACTTTTGATATGCACCTCCGTGTAGCCTAGAAACTTAAATATAATACTCAATAATATGGGGGCTTCCCACGGGCCACAGGCTCAAATGGGTTGGGATAAGCGTGCCCATTGCGAGTTCAAATTTACCGTGGCTAGCTATCCCTATCATAAGCTGACATTTACGAGCCTGGGCTATTCCCCTACCGGGTACGGGATACCGAGTTCTTTGGCGATAATGGACGCAGCTTTTTCGCTCACAGCAAGTGCGGTCGAGTATGTGTTGGCGGCTACATTCCCAGGGCAAATAGACAGATCTGCAACAGGTTACCCGTCAGCCATGCAAGTCCCAGGTTAGTACAACACCTCAAACAAAACTTACCAACGACCTTCAACCGTGAAACCCCATAGACATTCAGATCCTTATCCACTACTCCTCCATTTTCTCTCGGTTTCATGGCACAAGTGCCCATGCTGTGCCACGCCGTATGGGCAGTTTGCCGGATGAAGTTCTCAATAACTTTGTTGTCTTCCTCCGAATACTCGATCGGTACCGGGTAGCCATGAATTTTGGATGCTTCATCCACAACCTCAGGATTCGCTTTCGAGTCAGGTGCAAATTCAGGATGTCCAGCCTTTAGCGGGCCTCTGTAATCTGCTAGTCGGCGAGCAATTTCCCGCTGCTTCTTATATCCCCATACCAAGTTCATTGCATCCACTGGATCACTGAAGAAACCAGAATCAAAGTTTGGAGGATCAGCAATGGACCGCCCGGTGATATGAATTGACCCACGCGAATATGGGTAAGGTGGGTAGGCCCCTGTGGTAAAATATTGACCTACTGGAACGGTCGCATGATTGCCGAGGAACCCTGCGCCCAATGCCATCAGCATTAACGGACGGGTTTCCCGGTCTCGGAAATCTCGATGCCATGCCTTCTCTAAGTCGACACCGAGGTCTTTGAGTTCATCTTCTCTTGGTCGAATCTTGCCAAAACAGTCAATGCCATTCCAACCTAGGATATGGCGATTAGGAGAGCTTGTTTTCAACTTCAGAGCATCCGCCAATGATAAGCGCCCACTAAGTAGGCCATCCAAGGTTTCATATGGGGAGGCAGCGGATATATAAGGATAGAAGACGACGTTGTGGTCTTGGTAGTTCGTGCCAACGCCACTGACTGCCGAAACCAGCGGGATCCCTAGGTCTGAGAGCAGTGATTCATCGCCAATCCCAGATCTTTCAAGAATTTGCGGGGTGCCAAAAGCACCACTTGCAATTACAACGAGTTTTCTCGCATATGCTCTCTTCGGCTCACCAGCAGATGATCCTGCTGTAGGGAGATACTCCACACCGGTCGCCTGGTGAGCGTCGTTGAAGAGTACACGGACAATCGTTGATTCCGTAATTATTTTGAGACCTGTATTCGCGGCATCCACAATAGGGTAAATGAGCGTATGAGGGACATCTTGTCGTCGCCCTGTATGTTGATCGATCCACTTGTTCCAGTGCTAGAATATATGTTACTATATGACCTAGGACGAAGATCTAGTCGCGGGTTCAACATACACCAACACCATGCGATGTTTTGAGGTTTTGGACGTCTGGAACCTTCCCGATGCCAAGATCTGCACACGCTTTGAAAAAGTCATCCCGAAAGCGCTTTTCGGTATAAGTACCCCCTGACACACTGAAGTCGCCTTCGTAGCCGTGTAGTGACTTGTCGATCCCTTCAGTGGTATCTTGAAAATTCTCGTACTGGACGGAAGCATCCATGATTAGCCTTAGGCCACACATCATTCGACGTGATTTACCTTCTTGAGAAACGGAATCATATCCTTTCCCGACCAGCCTTCTGTATTCCAATCATCAAAGTCGGTTTCCTGAGCCCTGACATAAACCATGAAGTTGATGGAACTTCCTCCACCAAGGGCACCGCCGGTCGGGAAGATGAGCTCCCTTCCACCCACATGCTCACTAGCATTCGATTTGTAGAATTTTGCAGTGTTGGAAGTTGGGGCAAGGTTTCGAATGAAGAGAGCTGGGTTGACGACCTCAGGATTATCTCTGACATCGATACCAGCCTCAATTACGAGGATTGAGAGGTCGGGCTGGGCTTTCGCAAGGCGGCCAGCAACGACGAGGCCGGTTGCGCCGCCTAGACATTCCAACGTCGAAGGTTAACCGCAGTCAAAGGCAAAGGAACGTTGTGAAGACGGTATATACCTCCTGCAATGATGACATCCACAGTATGTGCATCCTCACGGTGTTCTGCCATGGCTACTATTCCAGATGTGAAGATCCCTAAGTCCAGAGATCAGCTTGTTGTATATATGCACAAAAGGAATGAGGGGCACCCAGGTTGGATGTGAGAGCACGTCGCTTGTGTCTTGCATGGCAACATACATAGCCCGTGGGTCTTTAGTTGTTCCCCAGTTGTTCAGCTGCATCGCTCATGCAACCTTGGAGCGTAATTATGCAGTATGATCGCCCAAGGAAAGAACAGCCATCCCCACAGCCAACTGTTTTGGTTGAAGTACTACCTGGGGATGTACATGTATAGTACATACCCACCATGGAGTGGCGAGGGGCAGTACTGTATACATCACCAAGTAGCGCCGTTCTTCAACTTGCTACATGCATATAACGAGATCCCTGCTAGATACTACGTACCTAAGCAGCCATGTTATGTGCCATGGTATTCCTACACCGGTATAGTCGAGGCTTCAGTTCTCAATCCTTGTAACTAGTAAGAAGCCGCCTTTGCGAAGTAGTTGTTCCCATAATTCCCTTTCAATGCTAGACTTGCTGCCACGGCACTCTTTGGGGCAGCGTCTCAGGAAGGAAGAAAGGAAGCGAGAAAGAAGAAATTGCAAACAACACAAACCACAAAAGTAGTTCTTACCATCATGGCTAGTATAGTAGAAATGGAGTTATTCCAAGAGGAAGCTGGAGGCTGAAGGCGCAGTCACATGACCTGGGATTGGATTCCTCCGGTCGGCGAGTCGGCACTTGGCGGAATGTGACATCATCTCGGGCTCCTCAACCCCCTGACTTGGGGAGCATTGATTAGAGCCTCAAGCAGTCGAGCTTCAAAGAACGCTCGTATCCAGATCAACTCCTTGTGTACTATTCGTCGAGCTTGCTCTGCTAACGGAGGTCCGGCCAGTGCTGTGCGCTGATCGGGTCAACTTTGAAGCTCAAAGGCAGCCAAACCACATACCAAGCCTCCGCAATGGCATGGTCTTTAAGGTATCGTCGGCGGTTGAGGATACCGATGGCTGAGATTGAGGGACAACTAGCAAGAATGTCGTGACGATGCATGATGAAGCACGACAGTGGAAGCATCAGATGAGAAACATAAATACCCCGTGGAGTGCCCTGCTGGCAGAGGTTTAGTCCATCATCATATTTCACCAGATCTATATTAACTCAATCAAACAATACACGATAGCTCTTCCTCGAAAAACTCATATCCTTGATATACCTTCTCATCTTGTTGTCGACGCTGAAACTACAACTTCCTACTACCTCCCAGCCATGTCTCAGGCTTTCAAGAATATTGTTGTTGTCGGAGTAAGTAGTATTCTTCTCAACTATGTTCGACTTAAGGATGTTAACAATATGTTATAGGGAGGACTCGTTGGGTACGTTCCATTCTCAGCTCAGAGAGATGGCGATCAAAGCTGTCAAGAGTTGCATTGGGCTGACCGGGTTTTCTTTACCCAATTAGTTCTGCCTTAATCCAAGCCCTACTCGACGCTCCTGAAGGGTATTCGGTTTCAGTCCTTCTTCGCGAAAGCTCTGAATATAACCCTCCAGCAGGTGTCTCTATCATCAAGTCCGATTTCACAAACGAGTCCCTTGTCAAGGCATTCAGTGGCCAAGACGTTGTAGCATCTACTATTGCGCCGGCAGCACTCCCCGATCAGATCAAGCTCATCGATGCAGCAATTGAGGCTGGCGTCAAGAGATTTATCCCAAGCGAATATGCAGGCGACACGCGAATAAAGGCTATCCACCCACTCATTCCCTTTTCCGTCTTCAAGTTTCAAGTGTTTGAACATCTGGTGAAAAACCAGGATAAGATCGAGTGGACTGTTTTTGCTACTGGAGCCTTCGTAGACGTGTAAGATGCACACCTTCTGCTATCATCCGGGCGGGGGATGGGGTGTCTTTCCGCACCTCAACCCATTATCTGTTGCCCTCTCATTGCAGCATCAGAATGCTAACATAAGTTCCCTAGAACCCTCAAAACTGGGTTTCTTGGCTTTGACATTGCCAACACCACAGCCAAAGCTTGGGACGATAAATACGCGGATGCCACATTCTCCGCGACCAGACTGCCCACGGTCGCCAAGGTGGTAGCCCAATCCCTATCCCCGTCCCTCGCACCCAAGACCGCCAACCAGTACATTTTCGTCCGGGAGGCCACTCTGTCCCTACGAGACCTCCTTAGCGCGCTCGAGAAGGCAACTGGTTCCACCTTCACGCGCAATGACGTCGACTTCGCCTCTGCTGCTGAGGAAGGCCTTGCGAAACTCAGCAGAGGTGACGTGAGTGGACTTACCTACATCGTTATCAGTTACTTGATCAATCCGCAATCTGCGACAGATTTTGACGCGGCTGGTGTGGTTTCGAACCACTTGTTTGACTTGCCTGAGGTGGAGCTTCAAAGTATAGTTGATGAAGTTGTTGCTGAGGTTAAGAATGGAAAGGAGGCTTGAGCATTTGTTTCATACTGTTTAATATATAGGGAAGGACAGGGGGGGTTGGAATATCCGCTATAGAGCTTATAGATAAGTTTTAAAATATGTTTCTAAGTTTCTATACCAATTTCCTTTTGTTTCTCAAAAATGTTACCGTATAGAACTCTGAATATTAGCTTACTAAAGACTTAAAATGCTCTTCAATCCTGGGAGCCATACTGTGTACTTCTTGTTGCCTTGCCAGCCTTCATCAGTTAAGCATATATCTGAGCGTAGAAGCGATGATCATTTTTTCTTTCTTCGCAAGGTCCAAAGCATATCATCAACGCCAATCTCCTTCCCAGACAGACTATATATTAATATCATCATATACACAGAGACTAAGATAAATAGGCGCCTATATCAATCAGTGCATAATAAAACTAGACTCGCCATAGATCATCTAAGCCACCACCGTAGCGCTAGCACTCAACGGTTGCGAGAACTTTACCTCTTTCTCTCTAAATTCCAACCCCGAGCCTATTATCCCCTTTATCCTCCCCGAAACCGTTCCAGCCAAAACGCCAACTCCAACTATACCCCCATCACTCGCCTCTCTCAGAAAAATGCTTTTACCCCCTTCTTGTGGACCGCCCCTCATAATCAAGCGATCAACATATCGCTGCACAGTCTCCTTGTAGCCCGGATAGTGCTGGATAACACCGCCTGAGAAAGCTATCACCAACTCCTCCGGGCCAGACAGCCAGTTAGCGTGGGAGGTCGCGACTTCACCACCACCACGACGTCTTTGACTACTAGGAAGCGGAGAACCCCCAGTTTGCGGGCGGTTGGCAAGTTGGATCTCGCCCGTGCATGCGAGGAGACCGACGGCCGCAGAGGCGACTAAAGACGCGGAGCGCGATTGAACAGCCGACGCCACGGAACGGAGGATCCCAGCCGTTGCAGCTGTCCATGTCCAATTGCTCGATGCAGGCGGTGGAAGTCTTTGTGATAAGTCCGCCACGAAGTCTTCCACGGGCCGAGAGGGCGCAACAACATGGGATAAAAACTCAGTCGCGATCCCATCTTCGTTGGCCAGCTTTTCCGGGAGAGAATGCGGGGAAATTTCCAAAATACGAGTCATGTAATCGTATGTGATGACCCGGACGAGTTCGCCGATATATCGACCTCCAGTCACGTACTCTAGTGGTTGGAAACCAGGTCGATCGCAATTGGCATCGAGCGCCATGTCCCACTGCGTGACGATATTTCCTTGCTTTAGAGGCGGGGTTAAATCACTGAGCGTCCATTCGGTGCTCACAAGCGCCTCCACAGCGTGTGGATTGTGCTTATAAAGGTGTCGGGTCTTGGATTGATGGAGGTCAGTCAGACGCATGGGGACCGTTGCATTGCAGCCAGACCCAACAATGAGTCCCATCACAACGCGACTGTTTGGGAGCGAATGAACTGAATATGCGAGTGAGGCTAGCGTTGCCACGGTGTCGTTTATCATCACTGATATTTTCAACTTGGGAAGCGCATATCGCTTTTGTCGTTTTGTTGCGGATGGCCCGGCATCCTCACTTGAGCGTCGAGTATGTCGCTCGTATCCGTCGAGCAGGGCCTGGCGGAGATTCAGATCAGAGTTTATTGCGAAGCCTTTGCCTGTGGGCATCAAGATTGCCTCTTCAGGAGAGTTCTGTCTGGGGATATTGTCAGCCAAGCTATATAGGGGTTGAGTTTCGAAATATGGTGCGTACTATTCAGGGGGAACGCAGGGAATGTGATCTTCAAAACCTACTTTATGGGAAAGCAAAACGATACTCCTATTTCCAGCGCACTAGGAATATCCTTCTTCGCCTCGATATCCGAGTCTAATCGGTCTCTCACAACTTCTGCAATACAGTCTCCAATCCAGGCAAACAAGTCTTCAGCATGGTCTCGTTTGAGATGCCGCTCGATAAAGAATGCCTTTTCCAACACCCGCTTTACCGGCTGCCGTTCCGCATTGTGATGTGTTTCAGAGTCGCCGCCTAGAAGCTCGATAAATGCCACTCGCAGGTACGAAGGTCCCATGTATACAGCTAGATATGTTCCTGTTTCGCGCCCTGTGGGTAGATGAGTAATGGGTGTGGGAAAGAATTGCTGAAGAGAGTTTATGGCATGGTCTTTGTAGATGGTGGAGGAAAGGTAGGCGAGGTTGTATAGTGTCTCATCGTCTAGTCGCAGCGGTTGCAAGAATGACTGCAGTTTCTCGTCTGCTTCATCCTTCTTCCGCCGTATGCCTCTCAAGGAGACTGGCTCCTTCATTGTTGCAGTTGCAGATTCAAGATGGCACTTCAGCTAGTAGTCAATAACACTGTAAATAGGGAGCTCCAGTGATCCGCGAGCTAATATTCCAACAACCATAGCTCATAGCTCATCAGTGAAGGCCAAAGAATACGACAGCTAGGCTGGAGGATGGGAAATACGAAATATGGGCTGAGTCAGAGGGCTTCTGATGTGATCCGAGTCTGCTTGTTGTAACGTCACATTCCGATATCCTTGGCATCAATATTGTCACCCTTAAATTCCCTGAATCTTTGAGTTTGACAGTGCGGAGTATCTCTCTCTAAAAGATTATTTTGTCTTCAACATATCTGCTTTCAAGAAAATGAACTTTAACTATAGACTATCTCATGTAGCCGATTGCCCTTTTACTTAGCAGCCTACCAGGAGTTAGCAAGACATTGACTACAGAGGGTTTACCAGCATCTTGAGGTGGTCCTCTCTTTACACAGTTGGTTTCTCCAATAACGAAGAAATCAATCTCATTCCTAACAAAGTCAGGTGTGTGCTAGTGACCTTGATACTGAAGCAGACTATATGGAAGAACATTTCTCTTGAACCTAAACCAGAAGGAACATGGAAAGCGGCTACGACGTCATTAGCGATACGCACATATGGGAGGAATACGGGCAAGACAGTTAGGTCACCGCTGGCTCAGATTTCCACATTGCCAACAAATCCTCCGGAATGCCCTTATCATGCTGGTTTGTAACCTTGTGTATCTTCAAGACACTTTCCCCCCGGTGAAGAACCAGCGCATATTTATCCGGCGGCGCGGCCCTCACCATCTCCGCAATCATCTCGATCACTCGAACCAATTTCCTCAGCTTCTTCCTGTTGGCCTTCTCCCATTCTGCGAGTTTTCCTTCCCGCATTAAGTCTCTCTCCGTTGCCTCTAGAAAGTCCCCGTTTCTATCATAGTGGCCTGTGCACAACATAGGAGTTTGCGAAAACCACAGCTGAGCTACGTTTTTCGAAGTTTCCAGTTTCTTCCCGACCGGGCCAGTTTTGATCTCGACAATTCGAGACGGCTCGACGAGATATCCTCCAGTCAGCACAGTGTAACTCGTGGGGGTGTGATACTTGTCGGACATGGTCATTGTTCGGGGGATATCTCTTTGGGATCCTATACAGGCATCGACTTCAAACCGAACAATAATCTTGACCCCTCCAAGAACGTAGCGGATGACTCGATTGTGCATCACACTTTCCCTAACATCATGGGGTTTCCATGTCGATGCTTTTTCGAATTCGTGACCATAACCTGCAAATTCCTTGACAAACCTCGTACCTTTCGGGGTCCAGCATGAGAATAGAACTATGGATCGAACGACCTCAACGTCAATACGTAACGCGCTCTTGCTACCACCAAAAAAAGCCAAGAGTAAGCGAAGATTGCGCCTGTCCGTAACAAGGTCGATGTCTTGATATTAAAATTGGGTTCAGTGGTACTATAGCTCTGAGAAGCGGTTCAATCGGGCAGTGGGGGAATGTGTGACGGTTCGGATCCATCACGAAACTCCCCGCATCTTGCTTAATCTTCTTCGGTTCGGTAGCGGGAGCCCAGACCGATGGAAAACCTAGTTGGAATTGTGGGCATCAGTACAAAGTAAGGGGAATTACCACACAGTTCGACTCGATCGTGAGCATATTCTCACCAGGGACGACAATGGTCCTCTTGTGCTTGGGGAGTAGATTGTATGAGGAGAGAGTTGTTAAATCTTCAGGCACAGTAGAGGCGTCAGGCTTTTTCTGTATTGATTCAAGAGGTATCTCTCCCAGCAATCCTCTCAAGCCCTTTAAAAGAGGCGTGGATGGCATCTTGGTATCTGGCCCTGGCTTGAAAGTCTTTTATAAGATAGTTTTTACAGTAGCTTCAAGCTTCCATTTGTTTGCCCCCACCTGGCAATGATCCAAACCCAATGCCAAGGTTGCCAAGAACATTCGAGGCTTATGGACGGATTACGAGGATGGATTTCATTCACTCCAACCTCTCTTTTCAGGTCTCAGGATGCAGGCTACTCTCAGTTATCACTTGTGTAATTCTTACCTGTTCAGCAACTTGAAAATGAGAAGGTTGCGGATAGGACCCATTTGCAGCTCTCAGCGACAAGACCGACAAGGTGTCCGTCCAGCAGGCTAAAATTGATTGCCTATCGCAATCAGCCTATCCCACCAGCAGCTGGGCTTCCATCCCTGTCAGTAGGAGAGCAATATGATGACTAACTGCGGAGCCAAGAACTTGAAGACTGCTTGATGCTCCACCCTGCTGCCAATGCTTCCATCCATATCATACAAACGCAACTGACAGCGACTTTGGTCCCTTCTACACCCTTGCGGAGAGTTCTTACTGTTTACCGCCAAGCGCTGGTCTGGGTTTAAATTTTCTTCATACATGCCTCCACGAAAGCTTAAGACAAAGGTTCGTTGCTGTGCTTCTACGCTTTGTCCACTGTCCATTGCTGAGCGAGCGCTGTTTCTAGGCTGAGGATTTGGCCCGCATCCGTAACAATCAGCGAAAGTGTCGGGAACGCAGACGAGCATACATTGATGAACTCGAGCGGAAAGTCACAGAGTTTGAAGCAAAGGCAGCCCGAGAGGAGGCAGAGCGGGAGAAATTAACACAGAAGCTCCTTCGGGAAAATGGAATGCTAAAGAACTTCATTCTGTCTTCTGGTGTCAGCGAAGATGTCCTGCAGCAGAGACTCGGAAATGTGCTCAGTGATTCAAATATAAATGAAGGGAGCGCTCCCATCTCGATGCAAACACCGTATACAACACTTGGTTCTGGTATATTATCGGAAAATGTGACAGACTTATGGGTCAGAAACCGCACTTGATTGTTAATTTACACCCGTTCTAACAGCATGCAGCCCTCTAGTGAAGTGACACCGAGCAGCTTTATTGATTTCTTCACGTTAATTGGTGAATCAGAAGATGCGACCCTAGATCAAGAACTCTTCAGTGGTATCGATCAACCTGCTCTCGACCTATCTGCCCTTGACCTACCTATGTCTGGCCCTGTGGTCGAGGTTTCCGATTCTGAGAGAGCGGCTCGAATTTTCACCTCCACAAATACCAGGAATTCCCAGGAGCTTGGTCCACCAAAGTCACCCCAACCCACAACTAATGAGGCGACCGAAAGCAGTACTATGCTGTGCTCCGTTGCATATAGATTGATTATGCAGTGTGGTAGAGGCATATACGACGACCTAGAACTGGAGATGAAGCTTCGGCACGGTTATAGGAAGGGCCGCACTCCATTTGAAGGTTGCCGGATCGAAAATAAAGTTCTGTTTTCTGTCCTTGCTGAGATCTCGTCGTAACCGCCGTGGTTGATTATTAGTCCAATCCGAAAGCACTGCTATTGCGGCTCATCCGTTCTGATTGCGCTTTTCATCTTACCCTATTACTCACTGCCTCCAGCTACGCCCCAGAAAGAATAGCGAGCGACACGAAAACCAAGATCTGTCCACTATTGTGCGGCGGAGGAGAGATAATGCGATGCTAGATTTCCTAACGTTACTAAAGATCATTGATCCACTGGCTCCGCCCTATTCGGACATGCAGAGCCTGATTTTTTTTAACATTTCGAATACAGTTATATTGCGAGCTACGCAACTAGCTTCAGTCGCGAAGATAGCTGCATGTGCTAATTTTCACGTGGTACTTCTGACACCGTTGGTATACCTAACGACGGATGCGCACTGATATCGATCCATCGTTCTAGTTGTCATGCGAAGAAGGCCGCGATATTAAAAATCTCAGCCCCGGCGCTGTCGCTCGTCCTTCCATTGCTTATTCAGCAATGGTGATCCACCTCAGCCAATAACAATGCCCCAGTGACATATTGAGCAGTACCCAGGTCCACGAGCGTCGATTTTAAATGCACGTCTCCAGCATGGCTTGCAAGCTTATATCTCACAACATACACTGCGATGAGACACCCATTGTTATTGTCAGCAGCGAAGAGGTCTCAAATTTTCCTGTTCCCTCGCCCAGCCCGCCCCAGCAGTGCCAGAATGACACACTCTATTGCGTTACAGTTGGAAACCGACACGAACTCCCAGCGGGAAAATATCCAGCCTCTTGGAAGACGCTCGCTAGCTTTACAGCAGGCCGACGATGACCTCCACGTTCGCAAGAAATACCGTCCGTTCCTTACTGAAGAATGATGGCGATTGGGTACAACAGCTAGAGTTGACAACGGCCATGGATATGGCGGCAGAGGACATGCAGAAGACGGGAGAGAGGCTAAAAATCCTCGTACTATATGGGAGCCTTCGGAAAATGTTCGCGCTCTATGCCTGACCCCTCCATTGAACCATTCTATAAATTATTGCCACTGCTAACACTGCTAGGCTAGATCTTACTCACGTCTTGTGGCTTATGAGGCCTGTCGTATTCTTTTTTCGACTGGGTCGTGATGTGCGCGTCTTCAACCCGGAAGGTCTACCGGTCAGAAATGACACAGATCATGGCCACTCGAAAGTACAGGAGCTCAGGGGGCTCAGCGCATGGAGCGATGGCCACGTTTGGGTGACACCCGAACAGCACGGGAACCTGGTTAGTGGCCTGCCTGCCCCTCAACCGTCCTGCTTCCAGGAAAACCGATTGTGCCGTTGCTAACTTTTCCGATACTAGACTGCCGTATTCAAAAACCAAATCGACTGGGTCCCCCTTTCCACAGGAAGCATTCGCCCTACACAAGGTCGCACACTCGCCATCGCACAAGTCTCGGGCGGCTCGCAGTCCTTCAACGCCGTAAACTCTCTACGCATCCTCGGACTCTGGATGCGAATGTTCACCATCCCAAACCAATCATCCATACCCAAAGCCTACACACAATTTCCCGACGAAGCCAAATCCGGAAACCAGAGACTCATCCCGAGCGGCAATAGGGATCGCCTCGTAGATTGCATGGAGGAGTTTGTGAAATGTACGATTTTAATGAGACCGCATATCAAGCTGTTTGGCGATCGGTATAGCGAGAGAACTGAGAAACAAGCCAAGGAGGAGAAGGCTAGGGTAAATCATATTTTAAATAATTAGACTAGATAGAATTGATTTTTATTTTTTTCCTTATTCAAACAAAAGGCATGCTTTGCATCCCAAACACCTAGTGAATAGAAGGGTGCGAAAATTGCTTAGGCCTCTCGAGCCAAAATCAAATGTATTAAACAACACACGGAAGGTTGATTAGGTCCGTGAGTCCATGTAGCGCTCGATCGTGGCTTAAGTAAGAAGAAAAGAAGGCATTTTGCAGGGATCAGCCAAGGAAAAAGGACGGACGGACTCGTTCTGTCGTGCGATGGACGATGGGGAAAAGGTATGAATTTAAAAGATACATACATTCTACGTGATGGGCGCTTGAGGAGATTTGGCTCCGAAAAGGAAAAAGAATAATAATAATAATAAAGATGAAAATAAATAAAGAGAAAGAAGAGACAAAAAAAAAGGGAGAAAGAAACCAAATCAAGAAAAGAGAGTGTGTAAAAAAAGAAAGAGAACTGAGGTATTGAAGTATTCAGAAAAGTATCATGCTCTAAAAGTCACAGGTAGAAAGCAACACACAAGCAGACAATTTGAACTATAAAGGTTAGAGACGAATAGAAAAAGAAGACAACCAATTGAAAACAAAGGAGGAAAAAAGGAAAAGGAAGAAAAAAAGAAAAAAATGCAAAGGTAGGTATCTATAGTTACAGAACTAGTCTGTCATGTACCCTCCATCGCCCCAATCTACCAAATCCGGCCGATCGTCTCGTTTCTCTATGAACTCCCACTTCATCGGAATCAGCGGTCCTTGTCCAATTACCATTCCAGCAAAAGCAACCTCCAACTGGAGATCCGCCATTCCCACATTCGCACGCACCTCATACTGGAATTTGTCGATACTCTTTTGAGGTCGGCGGAAAGCCGCGCGAAATCTCCTATGTTTCTTCACCAGCGATGGGTTGTCGCGTATCTTTTGGGTGTCCAACCTTACTTGAATTCTCTGGAATACATTGGCACCACCCCCTTTAATATCCGATGGGAGACGGTCAGGAGATAAACTGGACATGGCAAATTGAACAGTCCAGGTAACTTCAGGGCTGGTGGCATCGAATAGCCGGTAGAATTTCTCAGCGATCACTGTATTTCGGTGGACCGTCTGGCTTTTCTTGATAAACCAGTGGATCTGATTAACAGCATAGGGCCTATCGTCGAAAGGGCTCACATTAAGGTGCTTATTCCAGAGAGAGTGGATGTTCCCATGCATTGATTTGTTGAAAATAATGCCGAAGGACAAGGAGCTGCGTGGTTGGAGGATGATAGACTGGCCGTATTTTCTTGTATGAACGCGATCAATTACAAGACCACAGCAAACTGCCAATTGCCTAGTAGGATCTATTAGTAAATGAAAGGCGTGATGAACAGGACACTTTAGTTTACGCACGGGTTCTGAGATGTTAGAATATGCTTTGCATCCTCGCCAGTGCCATAATGTTGTCTGATGCGGTTCTGAACATATTCAGAGGAACCAAGACCTCCCGAAATGACGAAATGAGTCTAGTATCCATGCGTAAGCCGATAATTCCGCAATTAACCAAGTAGCTAAATCTGACATACCACTTTTTCCTCTTCTTCTAAATCCCGCATGGCCCTTAATTGCTCGTCGATGAGAGTAAAAATAAGTTCAATTTGATCGTCGAACATGGTGCGGATCTCGTCTCTGACCACTCTTATAGTTAGTACGATGAAATGGGCAAGTAAATTGTGACGGGGAACTTGTGATATCAAACTTGCTTTGCGAACTCCATCATCCCATCTACTATCCCTGCATTGACGTCATGGAAGCCTACCCCCAATTCTGGAACGGTAAAGTAGAAGTTAGAGAGGTCCCTCTCTATACGCGATCCGAACTTGGTCTTAACTCCCTGAAATTCATCACTTGCTGCCATGTCGTGTGCCGCCCATGCAGACAGCGAACCGTCCTCTCCGGGGCGGTCACGAATAAGACGCAAACGCGTCTCAATTGCATCCCGGAAGGCCTCATCAATCCTTACAGAACCAACCGCCTTGGCTTCAAAACAGGTTAGGTTAGTGAACTATACAAATACCTCAAACATGTTAGAACATACCGTCAACTTTTCCAAGCTGTCTGAATCTTAGGATCTCCTCTATTTTTCCCGAGCTTGCCTTGAACTTATCTATGGCCACGACTTTCACAACTGAAATGTCCTAAACACACAATGTCAGCATATACAAAATCACTGATCCTTGAGCATATCAACCAGAGCAGTTCATACAGTTGTTCCGCCTCCAGAATCGCATACAAGAATAACATGTCCGGGTTTGAAGCCAATACTTCGGGAATGATGTGGCGCGGTTTTGCCGCGTGCTTCTTGGAGCCGAAACCATTTAGCCGTATAAGCCGCCGCTGCCATTGCTTCTGGCATTTCAATCCTCACAGAATGCGACTCGCTCTTTCCAAAGCCTGCCCGTCGCACTAGGTCTCCAAACGTATCAAGCACCCCGGGATCAGTCCATGTTGTGGGAAAGCTAAAATTGTATTCCACGTTGCGCAAATCCCAGTCAAGCGGCTCGGCGGGAGAGATCTCATTACTGATCCAAGGGACGATGTATTCGCGCAGCGATGTCAGGAAGTCTATGAACCACATTTGCACATTTTCTTCGGTCAAAAAGCCCGCATGTTGGCTTCCGGCTTCCCTCTCGCGCCGAAAGTCTGGATCAAGATCTAGTTTGAAACAGTCTATCACACCCATCCCACGATTAAGGTTCCAAAGGGGAGGGCACTCAAATCCCCACTTGAAACTACCTCTACAGCCGGCACGATAACAAAGTTGTGTGGGAACTTTACCCGCGACTTTATCATCATTGCCCGGCCACGTGCTTACCACGTACGGGAGGTCCATGTCCAAAGTAGAATATGAAACTCCTAGAAACGAAAACCTCACATAGGAGACCAAAATCAGCGGCTCGTCCATATTCGGACACAGAGAAATTTCAAGGCACAAAGTAATAAGGCAGGTATATCAACACTTAAGACTCCCACGCTTAACAGTTCCTAGGTTCCAGCACATACTCCAAGAAAGAAATATGAGCACAAACCAGTAAAAGTCAACCCCAAATCTATCCCCACGATAATCATGTCTGGAAGCGTGTCAGGCAAGGACAAGGTCAAGCTCTCCGCCTCGTCTGGTGTCTCCATTGTCACTCTTTCTTGCAATAAAAAAAGTCGCAAATGTGTATCAAATCTCGCTTGATGGTGCATTTCAAAGAGTTATGCCATTCAGTAATCCCTCAGAGAATGATCCTAGCACGTTATATCAGTGGTTATACAGCTATTAGCGACAAGTAGATACACCACCACAGAGCCTCCTACGTCACGGTCCTTCGAAATTAGACGTTACACCTGGCAATCTGGAGTATAACAAGGCTCGATAAATGCCTCCAGTCACAGCTAGTAATTAGGTTGGCAACAAGTTGTTCCCTCGTGGTTTAGATCCCCGATACGTCATCCAGGCGGTGTGAGATGGAACTCCCCGCAAAAATCATCAGTAAATTAGCAAATTTTCGAATTCTACAGTTATTCGCTGCAGTAAAACATCGAACCCGAAACGAGGGGCAGCCAGTGCCATGGTGCTGGCGATATGCAAGAGCGCCACTGTGGGCGAATGTCAAGCTGTCTGACAGCAATGCATAAACGGACCCCGGACATGCCGGTTGGATAATACAAGGCTATCCAATCCTTGCCCATTCACGGTGTTAAACATGGTGAATGTAGTAAGCAACCGAGTTGTGGACACCAATCATGTAGAACAAGGACAGCAATCAACCGGCTGACGGATTAGACGATGGAGAAGGGTAGAATGTTGGGACATCGATGCTATTCAACATGGGAAGGGCCTCCCTGAGTGGATAAATTAAGCTGGCTTGGTATGACGCCGTCCGCCCTGTTCTCACCTCATAATCCATAGTGGTGAACAAATTTGTACCCAACACCCCGCAACATAGAATGCAGGCGGATTTCAATCTTGTCCAGACGTGTTCTGCTATCGCGTGAGAACTCGCGTGCCTATAGCTGCCGTGAAGATCACCGCTTTTAAGGTCACAAGATCTAATCTCTCCCAGTAGACCGGACTGCAACCTTGGTAACTGCCTGACTGGTGTTGCCAGCGACCGCGAGGTTGACTGACGTTGAAGCAAAGTTCAGGTCTGTATGTACCTATCCGTGGGGAAGAAAGTTCCTCGCGCTGCGCTAATCTCCTTTTGGACATAGTCTTGGCATATCGATTTTATTCTCCATCAGCCATGAAAACCCCCTCAGAACAATGTCCCCAAATTTATAACTTGGAGTAACAAGATCTGGTGATTATACGGCGTCTATTACATCAGCAAGGACATTCCGGTTACTCATCCCGAAACTGTAGATATCCCATGGAGTATCTAATCCGCTTCGCGCAGACTCACGAGTCTTTTCGAAAGCCCGAAATAGAGGCTCTAGCCGCGGTCACGGGAATTAAAATCGAGCTTCTGGTGTACGATGACGCTGTATGTTGCCATGATTTGGCTGTTTATGAAATCCCCTATCTTTCGATACATAATTCCCTAGCCACTGCGTCCAAATATAGGTACAAAACTAACCTCGTTCCAGTCACCATTTTGCATCATTAAGACCCAAGATGAGGCGTCTGCACGAGCCCTCATAGCTCGCAGCGTTTTAACAAAAAACGTATACGAGGTCTGGGGCCAGGGGAATACGTACCCCGAGTTACACGCAGATGTCCAGAGAAGAACTAAGGAGAAATGGTCGACATATATGGATTCATCCTTTAGATTCTCGGTAGACACATATGCCGCAAAACGGGGCCCCGAAAAGAAAACTGAAATCATTCAGTCATTTTCATATACGGGCTTTAAAGGCCAGATAAAGATGGTTAACCCCGAAGAGGAATTTGCAGTTTTTGAAGAGTTCTCTCTGGAGGAGGCCCATGCATATCACCGAGGCGAGATTTCTGAATTTCCCGACCCGAAACGGCTCTATTTCGGAAGATGGATTGCTCAGGGCGGCAGAGACATCGTGGACAAGTACGACTTGAAAAAACGAGATTACATTAGCACTACGTCAATGGATGCCGAGTTGAGCTTAGTAACTGCAAACATGGCACTGGCGGCCCCAGGCAAAGTCTTCTACGATCCGTTCGTGGGGACGGGGAGCTTTTGCGTAGCTGCTGCACACTTTGGTGCTGATGTGATGGGCTCTGATATCGATGGAAGAAGCTACAGAGGGAACATGTCTAAAAGAGAAAAGATAGGCCTCGTTGCAAATCTCGAACAGTACGGTCTAAAACATCGCTATCTCGACGCATTCACGTCAGACTTGACAAATACGCCAATCAGAGACTGTCAATTCCTTGATGGTATAATATGCGATCCTCCTTATGGTGTTCGCGAAGGCTTGAAAGTGCTGGGCAGCAAGGAGGGGAAGAGGAAGGAGATCGCTTATATGGACGGGATTCCCACTTACACGTAAGATTTACTTTTGATATTTTGCAATACTCGCCCTCTAGCCAGATGCCAAGCTAACAAATTTTATAAAGAATGGAAGGGTATATTGCGCCAAAGAAACCATACAGCTTCGATGCCATGCTGGACGATCTCCTCGACTTCGCAGCACGGACTCTCGTTGAAGATGGAAGGCTTTCATTCTGGATGCCCACAGCTAACGACGAAGCTGCTCAATTAGCAATACCAAGCAACCCATACCTAGAATTTCTCAGCGCTAGCGTCCAGCCTTTCAACAGCTGTAAGCACACTCACACTTTAAATATAATCTCAGCTTGCCCTATTTGCTAACTATACCAACAGGGTCCCGGCGTCTTCTGACGTACCGCCGGCGTGCAGACGCAGAGGTTTCGCAGGAAATGGAGGATCGACAAAGGGATGCCCCGATAGAAGGAAGTGCAGACGAGTTAAATACATTTAGACGGAAGGTAATTCAGCGAACCCTTTTTTTCCCTACCTTCTCATATTTAGCCCCCTTGACTAATATTTCTCAAAGTATTTCCGAGGATTCCCGAGAGTACACATGATCCCAGATGGCAAAATAACACGTTGATAAGGAAAAAGGCTCTCGGAACACTCTATTCTCTATCTGGAGACGCCAATCCAATGCGACCAAGTGCTTAAAAGTACTTCAACAAGGAGTCTCATGTCATCGCCAAAAAGTTCATTTGTAGCATCAACAAGAATCAAAAGAAACAAGCAAACATCCGAAAATAACGCCAAATATCTATAACCGTTCCATCCGCCTTACTACATCACCACCATCAGAAACACCATCCAAATCTAAATCAACGCCCTCCTCCTCCTTTACCCGCTGCACCTCCTTCGACAATTCAACGCGCAACTCCCTAACCAGCTCCTTCGCCTCGTCATCATCCAGTTCCTGACGTTGGCCTCGCCCAAACATTATCCAGCCTCCCTTAGTTGGTGGTGAGAGTGGAGCAGTCGAGTTCAGGGGTGGACGGGGGATGATGTGGAAATGCACGTGTGGGACAACTTGTGCTGCCCGAGCTCCTATTATTATTGCATGAGAATATTCTTCAGAAAAATCGTTGTCCCCGTAGAGAGAGGGATTTTACAGTCACATCCTCGATTAAAAATAGAGAATAGACAGATATGAGGTTATGAATTAAAAACGAAACAAAGTATGCAAAGAAAAAATTCTGATGTGTAGAACAGACATTCAAAAGAAGAGGGGGGAGAACATACCATTATTCTGCACCACATTCCAATTTCCCGGATCTTCTCCCCTTGCATCTGGTCCCTGTCCCAAAACCGTCCTAACAACAACCCTCGAAAGTATCGGCAACCATTTGCCCAGCTATCAAATCCCTCTCATTAGTAATCAGTATCTCCCAATACTACACCACCCCAAGCGCGAACGAAGCAGTAACCCTCAAGGCAGAAAGCAAAAAAAAAGAACCCCCCTCCGCATATGTAACGTACCTCCGCCCCAATCCTCACCCCAACATCCCCAATCTTCTCATAGTGATCCCTAGGCACGACCAGCACATGGCCCCTGGTCAGTGGCATAATATCCAGAAACGCAAGGACATGTTTCGTAGATAAGATCAGATATGTTTGCGGTGGGTCAGATATCTTTCGAACTTCTATCGCGGTGTTTCCTGGTTTCTCTGTGGGGAGTGAGGAGGGTGGGAGGGGAGGGTGTGAGGATGCGATGGCGCAGAAGGGACAAGGACAAGTTGGGGACGGAGAGGGGGAGGGTGAGGACATGATTTTTATTTACTTTTCCCGTTTCCCTTTTCCCCCTTTTTCGAGGACAAATTGCTTTTTTAATGTTCGGGATAGTTGTTAATTCAATATGCAACGGTCCCTCACTGGTTGACTCCTGATGACAGGAGTAAAAATAAATGTCCAAGCGCAGGATATATATAATTATTATACCAAACACAAGGATTCAAAATACTGAGGTTGAATGTAATAAACGCTCATCAATAAACCGCTCGACTTTGGTTCGATATTTTTAGATAATATTGATAAATAAGCTGAATCCCACCCATAAATAGGATTAGAATGGGGGTTTCTCGGCCATTCTCATTTGGAATAATTGCGCCGAGGTTATTGATGTGACGTCCTCGCCTGGGTTGCACCTTCCTGAAACACACTAGATTTGAATCTTATTTTGACCGCACGATTAGTAATCCTCTACGCTGACTGGACGGATTGCTGCTTCGCAAAAAAAGGAAGCTTCAATTCGATTTATCAGTTTATCCATCTACAGCAGGCAAAAGACCCAAAAAAAAGGACGAAACAAGCTCACGAGTTATCAAAAGTTACGACACCTAACTCCTCTTAAACGCCAACCCAAATACTTAGCTCACAGAAAGAAAGAAAAAGAGGAGTAAAAATTTACAAGACATCAGTGGAGAACGCAAATATAGAATAAAAGGGTCAACGAGGCTTTTCACACACAAGGGGAGGCGGGCCTTTCTTCAGGCTTTGCTCTTCTCTTCGCTCGTCTCAAGTTCCTAGCTTCCTCCCCAGTGTAGAAAACAAAACACGAAAGCAAACAGCCAAAAGCTGCAAAATTAGACCAGAATCTACATTGAAGCAGAAGCTCTGCGCAGCAGTTTTGGCCCTGTTTTGCACGTGGATTGGGGAAAAAAGAGACAGAAAACCCGCCAGTCAGGACATGAAGCAGAAAAAGAATATAGGATATAAACTGGCTTCACGACTCCGACGCCGGTCTCGCCCAGGAGAAGCAGGAGGATCCTTGAAAAAAAGTAGAGACACAAACAGCATTAATAAAAAGAGGAGAATAGCAAAAGCAGACAGGAAAATAAACACAGTAACACATGCTTTCCAAACCCTGACTCATGTAACACCGCCGATAGAGAGAAAGCCCAAAAACCCAAAAAGAGGAGGCCGTCGAAGAAGGGGACCAGATGCAAATAAAGCTTAAAATAGACAACGGGATATAAAAAGGGGGAGGCCAGTAAAGAGTAAATCACATGCTTAATGATACCCATCATAACAAATGCCGCACATACTCCATCATGACACAAACCAAAGCGTAAGAGTGTATTGTGAGCCGGCGTTGTGGTTCGAAGATTAATTGGTCATTATACCACAATGTTTTCCGGAACACAGGCGAAGGCAAGAACAGCTACGGAATGAGCCGCTATTGACTGATTTTGGAGCTGCTGGTGGTTTCTGTGGACTCGTCGTCATTGTCGCCGTTGAGGTAGAGCTGGTAGTACTTCTTTGCCCATTGACGTGTCACAATCGAAGCTAGAGAAATGTTTATTAACAAAAATGTAAAAACACGCTTCGTGATTGCCAAAACATACCTTTCAAGAATTTCTTGCTTGCATACTTCTTGAAGAACGCCTCGTGAGCGACTGGGCGGTGCAGATAATCAATCATGAGCCGGAACACAGGCATGATCTCTTCTTTGGTGTACCCTGCATAGTGTGATAGTGTTGCGTGCTAGAGAAAAGTTAGCGTTTGGGTTTTGCCAATCTTCAGGATACATTGTAACTTACCCAATGGCCACGATCCAAGATCAACCTAGCGAGGTACATGGCAGCAGCAGCGACGTGGCTTTGTCGGTAGCACATGAATCTATGGTCAAGAAGGCTGATCTCCATCAGGTACTTTCCGAGCGTTCTGGTTTGGATGTCATAGTTGTCCGCCTTGGATATTCTTCGCAAGAAGTTCATTGGGTTTGGATAGCTGATATCATAGTTCAATGTGGCAAGCACGTGTCGCTCTGCGTCAAGGATCTCCTTATCCGAAAAGGTCTCATCTGCAACATGGCTAAAGTTGGCGACGTGGGGTGATAGGACTTCCTCGTACTTGGAAGCAATGAACATGGCAGTGACACCAACGAGCTGCAAGCGATCCAGGGCAACAACTTCAGCGGAGAGGAAACGGTCGATAATGTTAACAGCCAAGAAGAGAGTTTCAGGAAGCAGGCGGAAACGGGTGTGGACCTCGATGAGCCAGTCGACGAGGATACCGCGCATCTTCCACTCCAGCTCATCCTGATGTTCCATGTAATCTGGATTTGGCATAGTTGCAGGCTCCAACTCCTTTAGGTAGTCGAAAATCTCGACAACATATTCAGCAGTCATAAGAGGATCATACATATCCTCTGCATCGAGGTCTGCTATCTCTTCTTCCTCGTCGTCCTCCAAAGCCTGTGTTTCGCTCTCTAGACCTAGTATGCGTTCCTTTTGCAGTTTGACTTCCTTCTCGATGGTCTTCTTCTCGAGTTCTACCTTCTTACGTGGCGGTTCTTCGCTAATTGCAGATCTTTCGGTGTGGCTGGACTTTTGTGCAGATGGGCGTTTCATCGAAGTGCTGCCTAGAGCGCCAGCACCGCTCGCAGACCGCTTAGGTTCCGAAGTTTCGCGTTTGTTGGCATCCTTAACACCCAACGCAGATCGTGCCGTATTGTTTCTCGTAATTTTCTGAACACCACGACTCTGGGTAGTTGCTTTTGATGTCAATCCAACGCGGCTAGTAGTTGCTTTCTTCCCTTCTTTGTTTTCTCCAGCCTCCGGCTTGGTCATATTGCTCAAGTCGCCAAGTGCTGCGCGTTTCCGTGTTGCTGCAGTGTTGGGAATATTCGAGGACTTTTTCGATTGTAGAGCCTGCTTGGTAACACCACTATTCCCTTGGGCATCGGGGGCAGCGAGGGCAGCAGCCTTAGCTCGCGTAAGGCGCGTAGTAGTACCCGCATTTTCGTCATTTTCATTGGTGACAGCACGCTGTCGGAGACTCCGTGCCTATGGTAATCGGTTAGTGAAAGTCAATGAATGGTAATGGCGTAGTGGTGAGAGCCCAAGAGCTCGACCAGAGAGGGCGAGCAATGAAACACGAGGAGAGTCACTTACCGGTGGCATCGCAGGCGAAGATATGTGTTAGAAAAACGCGCCTACGTGAGGGTGAGGAGAAGTAGACGTGATAAGTTGAGGTCAAAGTACGTGCAACGTTTCGTCCGGTCAGCCCTATAGCGCCATTGAGGATTAGCAATGAACGCGATGTATCGTACAAGGAAGGGGTTGGTACCCGTCGTATTGACAGTCTCATGAGAAGGTAGCTTATTTGCTCAGTCGAACAGTTTGCTGAATAGCTAATCTCTCTGACGAGTTGGAAAGCTTTGTTGTGATTGAAGATAGGGATCAACAAGATGTTTTGTTGACGCGGTCGTGGTTGTGGTGAATGATATCGTGCTTCGGAGTGAATCACGTCAAAAAGTCAATTCCAATGTGCAGTGTTGACTTGCTAGTAGTGAAAGAGTCAGAAACAGCAGCGTCAAGTAGGAAGGCTGGTGCGAGGAAGCGTGAATGTTAGTGCCGTGGGAGGGTAGAAGTGAGGTGAGTCCGATGTGGACGGGATGGAGATGGAGATGGTTACAAGTCTCGTCAGCACGTCAATGTTTGCCCTACTCTAGCGCGGAAACAGACGCCAAGCTGAAAAGCCAATACCCCACCGAGACCGAGCAGCCCCCCGACGCGTACAGAGAAGATGTATGTAATGCGGGAAATGCCAATAGACAAAGAAGAATGGAATATGGGATGCTTGATATCTGACTCACATAGAAAATCGATACGATGGGTGAATTGAAGACTCGATAAGCAGTGAAGAGAACCACGGTGGAAAGGACGAGAGTGAAGAACAGTTGTGAGGAATTTGAAGCCAGCGAGAAAAGGCCAAACTGAAGAGGAAGCGCCGTACAGAGTGGTGTGTATGCAGCAGGTCAGAAGGTAAGGAAACAAGAGGGAAAACGCAGGGGAACGAGAGTAAATACCCTCGTTGATGTGGTTTCTTACGCGGTAATACCCCTGCGAGCGAAATATGGAGCCCAAACAAAGGCGTTGTCCCGGTAACAACAGGATTTTCGTGACGAAATTTACACGCTTGCTGTATTACGTAAAGGTATTGAAACCACACGCGAAGCAGTCACATGATATATTATGGCGGTGCGTGGCTGAGTCACGTGGAAATGTGCGCTCCAGCCACACCACGAACTTTTCGGCATTGCACGCAAGAAGAGTAGTTGAACTGCACAGGATGACAAGCTGCCACCATCAAGCTTGGGTGGACATCGCCAATTGCAGTAGAAGGACATCGACTTCCCTCATCTTGGCTTGTCCGAGCCCGCAAGACATGCATTGAGTCTTTCATCGATATTTATACCGTTACCCACCCAGTTTTCCAAGACAACTTTCCTATTGCGGAGCGCATCTCTCAGAATCCTCGTCCTCGTCCTCCCATTTCACACATTTCACCATGCTCCAGCCACGCGCGGCGCTGGGGAGCCTACGAAACTCCTGCAAATGCCTTTCGTCCCTCGCCGCTCGGTCATTTACAACCGTCCTACCGCTACGTACGCAGGCTGCAGTATCGGCAGCCCCAGAAACTGATGTTACTTTTGCTCCCCCGCCAGCTCGAGAAAAGGGCGGCATCCAACTCCGGACATACAGACCAATTACTCCCGGTCTCAGACATTTGCGGCGACCGCTAAATACTCACTTGTGGAAGGGAAGGCCAGTGCATCGCCTGACCTTCCCCAAAAAGGGTCATGGAAAAGGTGGACGGAACAATACTGGTAGAATCACCGTGCGGCATCGCGGCGGTGGCCACAAGAGGAGAATTCGCGTTATCGACTTCACACGTGCGGAGCCGGGCCCGCATGAGGTGGAGCGAATTGAGCATGACCCCGGCCGCACCGCACATATCGCTCTCCTCAAAAGCAAGGTGACAAAAACGCAAAGCTATATAGTTGCGGCGGAAGGTATGAGAGAAGGCGATGTAGTCGAGAGCTACATGGCGGGCATTCCCAAGGATCTCTGGGAGACCATGGGCGGTGCAATCGATCCTGGTGTGCTAGCTGCCAGAACTGCTTGGCGCGGAAACTGCCTACCTCTTCACATGGTTCCTGTTGGCACGATCATCTTCAACGTCGGTCTCCGTAAGGGGGGCCCTGCTCAGCTCTGTCGAAGCGCTGGTACATTTGCTACTGTCATTTCGAAGCCGAGTGAAGAGGACCTTCTTGCAGATCGACAGGCCAGAGCTGGAGAGAAGCCCCTCATCGAAGCTGAGAAGGAGAAGATCCGGAAGCTCGCTCAGTTTGTCACTATTCGTCTTGCTAGCGGTGAAGTTCGACGCATCCACAGAGATTGCTGTTCCACAGTTGGCGTGGCTAGCAATGCAGACTACCAGTACACCCAGCTTGGTAAGGCGGGACGGAAACGTTGGCTGAATATCCGTCCTACTGTTCGTGGTCTTGCCATGAACGCAAAGGACCATCCCCACGGTGGTGGACGAGGCAAGTCCAAGGGTAACGTGCATCCTAAGAGTCCTTGGGGTCTACCGGTAAATCATCTCATCCTGTCTTTTGATCCGGTTCTTTTGTACGAACCATCTGCTAATATAAATAATCATGATAGGCCAAAGGAGGATACAAGACCCGCCCCAAGTGGCGCGTCAACAAGGCGGTTGTTACTCCTCGACCACGCAACCAGGGGAAACGTCGCAGAGGATACAATTAAGGCGCATGAGGTGTGGGTGTTTTCTGCAACAGACGACTGTTTATGTACAACGCTTTTGTTTTTCAAATCTCTTGTATTTGTACGATTATTGGTCGAGTCACGGTCGATGTTGTCTTCTTGATGAGTGGCACGCAGCAGAGGCGTGTCATGGCGAAGCAAGGAGATACAATGGTCTATGAAAATGGTGCTATGGACGTTACTACATGCATATAACAACAGTCCGCGCATACCCTTTCCGTGACCTTTTTTCCCTTCTATTCGACTCTTTTAAAGTGCTGTTAATTTGCTAGTTACAGGATAGACATCTTTGTTTTGTATATCTGCCCGAATATTCTCATTTCATGTATGAATAGTTCCTTGGGCCATGGCCTACTTCTACCACTATGCAGCGCCTAACAGTTAACATGATTGCCGTCGAGGATCCTTTTACAAAACACTCAAGTCAAGTATTAATTTTTGCAGCTCGCTAACGTGAAGCAAGTGCCGAACTTTATCGGAAGGAATGAATAGGCTCTTAAGTCCGCGCGCCGCGCTTCAGAGAACTTTCTAGAATCCTTGCCAATATTGACCTCTCAAAACACGGCGGGTTGGGGGATACGAAGCACCGAGCAAGTACTCGGTGCTCCGTAGAAGAGTACATATCTGCATGTGCATCTTGGGAAAGTTCAGCTGAATAAGAGCAAATGAGCGTATTTCAAATTAAATGCCTGCGTAGTTCAGATGATGGGGCCAAGTACTTTAATTGCTGGGTCATCTGCACGATGAGGTATGGCCGGGTGCTTGTCCTCACCACCAGAGCTCGTATTGCCTAAGCCTCCTCCACCACCGATGAATCACAAAATGGTGGAGGTGCACCAATTGGCACAGAAGCAACCGTGCACCTCGTGCCTTCGGGAAGACCGTTCAAGTCGCGGATACGGGGAGAGAATAAACCATCAATCAAATGTAGCACATTTCACCTTGGTACATAACTAGCTGGCCAGCGTCAAGTTTCAACCAACCTTCAAGCCAAAAAAATCCCTGTCCACCAAAAGGCGTCCTGCAGGCCAATAGATAAACCCCCTACTAGCCGCAAAGCTAAAAGCCATAGGCTAGACTGGAGACATCAGCCGAAGGCAGCAACAATTATTTCGTATGCGTCGAAGTTGGGAGCCACCATTCGGCCTTCTAGACTACAAATTAACTCCTCAAACGTGTCTTAATAATCACTCTCTATCGCCCCCAGCCCTGTTTTCTTCTGCTGGTGGGACTCTAGCTCTCCGATCTATTTTTTTTCGGGTTTTATTTTGCCGCTGGTAGCTCAGTGAAAGGAAGTTCTGTCTCCTGACGAAGGGGTCTGTCTCTCTTCCTGCTAAACGAGGGGAACGAGTTTTGAATTCCGCTATACGACACAAAACCCACACGTCATATCCAAACACCTGGTCACACCTTCGCCCAAACCCTCCGTGATGGAGGGCGTTAACTCCGCGACGTCTTCACATTTCCCCGAGTGGCGGTCTGACCGACAGCCGCCGCTTGCGCCTTCTGACTCGAATACCGCATCGCCACCTTACCCCAGAGAGATGAGAGGCGCCGATGCAGAGGGGCGAGGAGGCCCCGCAACAAATAATCTGGGGAATGCAGATGCGCAGAGCGACGGCAATAATCGCGACTGGGTGCCCCGCCCAAAACGTATTGCTTGCGTCGTGTGCAGGAAGAGGAAGCTCAGGTGTGATGGGAAGAAGCCCAGTTGCGGCACATGCGCGCGATTGAGCCACGATTGCGCCTACGATGAGATGAGAAAGAAGAGCGGTCCTAAGCGGGGATATGTAAAGCAGCTGGAGGCACGACTAGGTATGGGCAGATTATACATGTTCAGGCGGCAATTGAGAGAAAGCTAGAGCTTGGTTGGGAACGATGATGGCTAACAGTGGATGTTCACCCTTTTGTGCCCGGTATAGCCCAAGTCGAAACCCTCCTGAAATCACAGGACCCGTCTGATGCGACTGCAAAACCAGCCGCGCCTGCTGAGATGCCTTTCAGGCCACCGGTGCAGAGTATCTCTGCGGGAACTCTACCAAACGGTCCAGCAATGCCCAAGGATACGATGGATACAGGAATGTCGCTCCCACATCAGGACTTTGTGGACCTTGTCGGCCAAATGCCCGACTTGATTGAAAATCCTAGTCCTAGCTTTTCATGGGAGATGATTGGTCTTGGGTTGGAAGAACCACTCCCGTCCCAAGACGTCATTGATGAATTGTGCGTGGCTCATATTGTTCAAAGTCGCTCTCTCGCATTGCTAACTTGGGCTCCACAGGAATGAGATATACTTTCAAAAGGTCCATCCGTCACTGCCCATGATACATCGTCCCCGCTACTACGCTGCTATGAACCTTGCGCCAAATATGCGGCCGCCCATAGGTCTCCGCTATATGATGTGGGGCCTCGCCGCATTAGCTACAAATAAATATATGGCTCTACATTCGCATTTTTACCAGCGGGCGCGCAAGTATATGGAACTGGACGAGATGAAGGGACTTGGTGAAGCGATGATCACTGTAGCCCATTGTCAGGCATGGTGTTTGATTGCGAGCTATGAATTCAAGCTGATGCATTTCCCCAGGGCTTGGATGAGCACTGGCAAGTCCAGCAGACTTGCGTTGATGATGGGCCTGCATCGTCAAGATGGCGCAGGCCTCGACGTGAAACAGTGCCTTCCACCTGCCCGGGATTGGACTGAACGGGAAGAAAGGAGGCGGACTTTCTGGGCTGCGTTCTGCCAGGATCGCTACGCCAGCACAGGCACCGGCTGGCCAATGATGCTAGACGAACGAGATGTATGCTTTTTTTTTTGTGCTTCCCTCTTTTGGGATCTCGAAGCCTTGCAGCTAACCTTTTATAGATTTTAACTAACCTCCCGGCTAACGATGAAGCCTTTGTCAACTGCAAGCAGCAGCAGACGCCAACCCTCGCAGATATGCTAGCACGCGAAAACGCGTCCCAATTATCTTCATTCGGCAGCATAGCCCTGCTTGCGTGTTTATTCGGCCGTAATCTCCAACATCTGCATCGTGCAACGGTCAATGATAGAGAGTATGATCTTAATGGCGAATTTTGGAAACGCCATCGTGCGCTGGACAACATCCTTTTGAATACATCTCTGTCGCTCCCCAGCCATTTACGACTTCCAGAGGGAATTAATGAACCCAACGTTATCTTCGGCAATATGTGTATACACACATCAACGATTTGTTTGCATCAAGCAGCCATTTACAAGGCCGAGAAATACAAATTACCGAACCAAATATCTGTGGAGAGCAAGCGACGGTGTATTATCGCTGCAGATCAGATTACTAACATCATGAAGATGATTAGCCATATTGACTTGGGAACAGTGAGTGTCCAATGCTATCTTGGCGCCTTGTAAATATGCTAATATTCCTCTCTTTTTTCCCCTCCTGTCTAGATGAATCCCTTCCTTGCATTCTGTCTCTACGTCGCAGCTCGAGTTCTGGTGCAATATTTAAAATCACGCCCCGAGGACGGGACTGTCCGCTCATCTCTACAGTTCTTACTCTCTGCCATGAACATTCTCAAACAGAGAAACCCCCTTACGGAGTCTTTCCTTGCACAACTAGAGATTGATCTACAAAGCAGTGGTCTAGATAATGATGGTGAACTAGTGAAGCATCCAAAGGTCTCGGTAAGTTTTGAACATTACTCCCGTTATAAGCCACGAAACAAGTACTTACTGGCTGCCTGTGGAACAGAATGTTGAGGGGATTGAAGACGCCGGTTGCATTCCTATATTAAACTTCTCAAAGGATGATCCCAAAGAACAGTCCGGGAATGCTAAACGCCGTTGCCCGCTTGGGATAGATGTTACACCACAGCAGCCAGCGGACTCGACATTCGAAGCCGTGCCTGGACAACATGCTTCTTTCCAAGGAACCACATCATCCTTAGAACAGTACCTAGTGCCACACCTAGCACAAGACCAAGTGCAGTCCCTGGTGATGGAGCTGGACATGTCGACAGAGGTCAGCACGGGAAGCGACCGCATGCATTCCTATTCCGACCACACCACTCCATCCACAAATAAAGCTTCCTCAAACAGCTCCTTTTCTCCACCCCACGCAGATCAACCTTCCCCGAAACAGTTCCAGCAGCAACAACAACCCACCTTATACCCCCCCACTACCACCACCACTACATCCTCACAATTGAATAACCTCCCACCTACCACCAGCACCAGCAGCCCCCCCGGATACACAGCATTCTTCACTGGCAGCGCCGACTTTCGCGAAGAGCAATCCGGGTTCGAGAACCCATTCTCATTCTCCTCTGGATGGGACGTGCCTCTCCGTCAGCCACAACAAGAAACAACACCTTCAACATCATCGGCATCAGCATCAGCATCAGCGCAGATGCCTTCAGTTACTGGGGCTGCACCACCATTTGGTGATATGACGTGGCCGCAAACACCAAATGTCACGGGCTGGAATAATTGGCAGTCTTAGGCGGGTGTATATCTCTCTTTCTATCCTTTTTTCTTTTTGTGGGGGACGTATTTTCCATATTTGTGTGTATGCTTCTTCTTCTATCTCCCCCCCTCCCCCTATACACAGTTATAAAAGAAACATGAGAAAGCACCTATTGTTCCCCTTATTTTATATATACCTATATATACCCTGATGGATGGCGCGTGTTGGACTGAAAAGCTTTTTTTTGCTGGGTGTTTTTTTTTGGGGGGAGGGGTGTGCCCCTACAAACTGCGGGCATTTGGGTACATACTAGGAAAAGGAGGATGTGTTAAACTTGTGAAGGGTTGGTTTCTTTTTGCCATATACCTCTTGGTGTATTGTGTTTTTGGTTGGGACTACTTACTGGTTTGTGAAAATGTGTTGTGGGTGGCATTTGGGTTTACACCCCCCCCCCACCCCCTTTTTCTTTTTGTTCTTCTCTCAACTCCCCACTCTCCTGATTTTTGTTGGATATGATAATGATACATCATTATATACACACACAGCACAGCACATACCTATGTTTTCAAATTTTTTGTTCTAGGGAGAAGAATGTATGTATTGTATTGGGGGCGAGTTCTATATTTATATTTATATTATATACCCTACTCGATTTGTTTTTAAGTCTTTGCTTGAACTAGGTTTTCTAACTTTTGCTCAATGCACGCTTCCTTTTTTTTTTCCCCTCAAGATTATGTATTATTACTTGGAATCTTTCGTGAAGGAATCAGCATCGAAACCCGCAAAATATTGGGGGACGACAGGGTCTTTTATTTCTCTCCCTCTCTCTTTTTTTTCTTTCTTTTTGATTCTGGGGGGGTGGGTAGTATATATTCATGATTCCTTTTTGTTTCTAAAGTACAGAGGAGTAGGAATGAGAGAAAAATGCAGGCTAGGAGTTAACGCCGATAATTAAGAGACCGCCTTATCCCACGAAAAAAAAAGATTTAGGTCGACTCTCCGTCTCGCGCCTAGCTCCATTCCCTGTCTAAAGTAAATGGTGAGTGCAAAGAAAAAGGAGGTTTTGTGGGGGGATGGATGATTGTTGATTCCCTTCGAGTCCCTCTGTTTCACGGTTTCTTTTATCGTCCACTTCGATGGTTCGTTTCAATCATAAAAAAACAAGCAAAGCCCTATTCCCATCTATGAGAAGTCGGTTTTGTTGGGTGGGAAGGGAAATCTGTTCACTTTTCGCCCGCTGCGCCAACAATCCGCAGACCCGCGGTAGTCGAGCCAATGCCCTCCGCCGTGACAGAATACGCCAACCAGTAGCGCGACGGATGCCACTCGACGGCAGGGACGCTAATACTCGACATCGCCGGCAGTCCACCGACCGAAGGGCCCATCCCGTTCGCAGCCCCACCTCCTCCGGGCGTAGGGATCGTGAAAACGCTCTCGCCCGTTTCCGCATGGAAGATTTCCAACCCGGAGCCGCCGCAGCCAGGCTCGTCGCAGGCGCCCACGACGAATCGCCCGTCGAAGCTCCAACTGACACCGCGCACGGCGCCACCGTTCGTGCTCGAGACAGTACGCTTGCAGATCCAATCTGTCGTGTCCCAGAGAGAGATTAGTGCGTCGCTGCCGCCGGTCGCGAGGTAGCGGGCCGTCGGGCTGAGGGAGACAGATAGGCAGGAGGAGGTATGTGCATGTAAGGTGTGTAGTGTGCTGAAGGAGGAGTAGTCGATGATTTTGACGGTGCCTTCGCCGGTGGTTACGAAAAGGGTGAGTCCGTCTGGGTCAGTGTTGTGTGCGAATGCGGTACCGTTGGTCTGCACGGATTGAGGCTGCGGGGTCAGAGCCTTGAAGGTTGTGGTTGCTGGCGCTGTTGGGGTCGGAGCAGGTGCGGTCCCGTCTGCGGGCTGGATGATGACAGGGGTTGAGGCAGATTCCACAGAGATAGGAATCAGAACGTCATCCTAAGTAGGGAAAAATAGAAAGTTAGTACAGTACATTAGTTGGTGCGTGAAAATTCTCAAGTATGGAAACGTGAGATCCAGCACGAACCTTACGCCCAGCAACCAGAACACTACCATCAGCAGACCAGGACAAAGTAAAAGCCTCTCCTCCAACATCAATACGACTAACGCAGTTCTTCGAACGCACATCCCAGATCCGAACAGTCCCATCGCTAGAGCAGCTCGCCAATTCGGATTCTTTGATCGGGTTGAAGAGAACTTTCTCGATCCCGGCGGTGTGGCCGCGCAATTCTGTCGAGTACTTGAAGTGCGGACGATCGGGGTTCCAAATTCGCAGGGTACGGTCAGCGGAGCCGGTCGCGATCAGTCCTCCAGTGGGGTTCCATGCAAGGGAACGAATTCTAAGTGAGGTAAATGTCACCAAAAAAATGTTAGCTTTCCAGTAACTTCCCAATAAATGAAAAAGGGGAGTCCCAGTAAGGCAATTGAGTACATACGTGTGAGTACCCGGCCCACGCGACGCCGGATCATGGTATGTCTGCGTCTTGTACGCGCCAAAGACCTGGGCAAAACGATCCTTGGGGATAGTCTTGCGGGGAGCTGGGGGAGGCATGGCGAACGAAGACTGTGGCAGCTCGCAATATACTGCGAGGTAGATTCTAGGGTCGAGATCGCCTCTATAGAGCCCGCACCAGATCAAGCGGTCATATTCGTCGAGCGGCGGGGTGTTTCGACGGGCTGGTTGTGGTGGGTGCTGGATTGAGTTGAGAGTTTCCGCATGGTCAGTGGGAGCAGCAGTGATATCACCATCTTGATCGATTGGAGCTTGGGGTGTGGTGGTCGCTAATTCTTGCCCTGGCTGGGGGAAATCGCTTTGGTTCTGGGCCATGTTCGGCTAATATTTCCTCTTGGCCCCAACAGCCTCTATATCGCTGCGTTTGAAGCTCAACTTTCTTGTATGTGAAGGTTAACTCCAAGATAAAGCATCCACTGGTTTGCTCCTCTAGTATTAGGCATGGTAAGGAGAGGAAAGAGAAGTTTTGTCTCTTTTCCAACTCTTAGTCTGTTTGCTGTGTGTGTACTCACAGGAAGTACACAATCCTCACTGAGCCTAGCGCAGATGCAGCAGCTATTCCATTTTTGAGACTGTGCTGTCAAAGAACAGTTCATTGTTATGAAGAGTTGTGCAGACCGTCAGGAGGTTCAAGCAGATGTTCTAGGCTTGAATTGGCGGTAGGATACATAGTAGGTAAGAATGGACAGTGCCGCTGCCAGGCATATGGGACTTACCTGGGTACTTTCTCGTTTGCATTTGTACTACACTCCTGCTCCTGTTCCTGCAGATTATGCAATCCTTAGAAAGCAGGCGTCTACAAGAGCAAGAGAAGGAAGAGATTGCCGCTATGCAGATGAGCAAGAGAAATACCTACATGTCTATAGATCTACGCTAGACCTAGTTTCCTGAAGATAATTCAAATCGTAATTAGGGAGAGGGCACTGTTTTAGAGCTCTCTCTGACAGAGATGTAGGTGCAAACATGAGCCCTCTCTTCCCGAGCTCCTCATATCTAAACGCTGTTTGACTGTTTGAGCAGCAGATCTAAAAAATAAAATAAAATAAAATAAAAACAAGAGAGAATCTGGGCACCGTAGGGCTGGCGAAGCTTAAATGAACATCAAGTCTTGGCTTTGCCGCTAAGTTCTGCTGCTCCAACTGGCGACACTCCAAGTCTCCAACCCTGACAACAACTTAACTGCCAACAAGCACCACGCCCCTGAGCAAGAATCGAAAATGTTTGGCTTCGAGGATGCAGAGTCCCAAGGGGAAAAATGCTATACTACAATCAGCAAGTTCCAGCCATTCATAGACCCAGAGCAGCCACCCACGAAAAAGGCTCCCTTTTCAGCAATTCTCAACCATCCATTCATCCATTCTGTAAGTACCACAACGTACAGGAATAGTTGTATCCTCAAAATCCTCCCAAGTATCCAGCATGGTGAAACATCAATGTGACTGATCCTCTATATATAAAGGCAGAATTGATCCTACCAGAAGAAATTTACAGCACTTCGTGGGATTTAATCGCGAGTAAGCTCGAGAAGTCGAATTATGCTAAAGTCATTATGCCGCTTTCAGCTCTACTGGAGCATGACTTTTTCAATACATATATAAAAGTTGGTGGGTATACTATATATTTTTGTTTTCCCCCTTTGAAATTCTGTTGCCTTTTCACGGCCACTTGACATTTTGTATGGTCTGGAATTAATCGGAATTAACTGGAATATCTTGGCTTTGTCTATAGGAAATATTCTCATGTTATCTGAAGGCCATAGTGGTGTGGACAACGTGTTTTCTCTAAAAGATGGTATGTTTGAAGTTATGATTCTTCAACGCTTTTGATATTTGTCATCCCTGTCTTATGCATTACCTTAAGGTGTTCTTCGACTCGAATTAGATAAAAGCACCTATGAGCAGGCGGGCTTAGTAGGAAAGCCGGTTCGTAGTGGAGGAAGGAAGCACATAAAGACAAGATACGGTATGTACGCGCAAATCACGTCTTCCCCCCAGGGGCTCATGAGCTAACGTCCTGTCTCAAAGCTGTGGAACTAAATCTTCGGCTCCCGTCTATGCTACACGGAAGAAAAGCATTTGACCGGATAGTATGGGCCTTTAAGAATGTGCTGAATCGCTCTGTTTCTTGGGTCTTTTGCGATCTAGCACCGACTCCGGCTACTTCTGGAGAATGTCAGTTTGCGTATTCACCTACACCTTCGCAGTTCTCCTTTTATTCTAACTGAACCGACTCAATTAGCTGCACCGATTAAACAACACCACCCACAAACCATAACATTATCACCACTGCAAACGAGCCTCGAGCGCATACTCGTGCCACCAATAAGCAGCACTATCCCACCACCCAGCGCCGCCAACAGCGGTCAAGAATTCCTTCGTGAATCCTGCGAAGAACTCGAAGAATGGCTTGCTCTCGTCTCGCTCAACTCTCCTAGAGTGAAAGCTGACGACTCCATCGATCCATATCTAAGTCGATACGACGTCCCCAACCGCGATGAGTGCGTGTCTATGGACTTGGTTAGGGTTTCTTGGAAGGGATTAGTTCCTTCAAAGTGGATTACGCAGCTTCTCATAGCAACAGTGTGAGTTTTAAATGATTATTCCTATTTCTTTTTTCTTTTTTTTTCCTCGAAGGAGAAATGAATTCATGACCTACTGACGCCACTATTCTATTTTGTTACAGTCGACAATGTCTCTCGCATGCATCTCCACAGGCTTGGTTTGCACTTTCTTGCTCCGCTCTAGCAAGGGATGTAGTGGATGGCAAAAACGGCTACACCATCCTCTCGATACCCCCAAGCGAGGTGCAACAGGAACCCGCGGCATCCGAGTCAGCCTCTTCTAACGATCATCGTCAGCAGCGGCAGTTTATTTGCTGGGAATATGTCGGTTGATTTTTGTGTTTTGGTCTTTTAGGGTCGCCGTGCTTTTGACACATATATATTGGTTCATTCGATTTACTTTGGCTGGAAAATATTCTACTTCAATTTTCCGCGTAATTTATACTTGTTTCCACCGAAGTGGAAATTCCCATCCCCATTACGTTCTACCGGTGGGATATAGTAGATTTATAGGTAGATTGTACTGTACATAGACATCCGTCCACAATCCAAAGCAATGAGAAGTCTATTGAAGTTATATATCCTAGTCTTCTAAACAACCGCAACATGCCCAGCTGTCATAAAAAAGACTTCAAACCCAAAAAAAAAAAAAAAAAAAAGGCCATACTCCAAAACCCCATGGAAGAAGGAGAGTTTCAAACCACCCACAACTAGCCCAAAAAAAAAAAATAGAAATAAAAATAAGAATAAGGAGCCCCTTTTATAAATGACGAAATCACATCAGTCCAACACAATAAACTCATTAACCATATCCCTCAGCACCGGTCTCTTGCGAAGAATCTTCTCTCCATCCAACCTCTTCCCACCCATTTTCTCCGGCTGCTTAAAAAGCCCCTGGCGATTCTTCGCGGGACTTAGCACGGCACGAGATTTCTTCTTCAGCGGACTCACGGTATTATTATTCATCATCATCTTCTTCCTAGTAGGACTCGGCGTCGCCGACATCCCTCGTCTCTTCTTCTCCTTCTTCATCATAGGACTCAACTGTGTGAACCCGGCCGCATCCTGCTCCTCAAAAACATGACTCTCCACCGCGTCCGGCGGTAAATCATACGTCCACCCTTTCCCATCCATAAGCCTAACAAATTTCCCCAACAGCTCATTCCCATCGCGCAACGTAGTCTTGCTGCCAACAATAAGTAGCTTCGTTCTCGCGCGTGTAAATGCAACATTCACACGGCGCCAGTCACGGAGTAATTCGCCCACGTTGCGTTCAGAGTTGCTCCGCACACAGCTCATGATAATGACTTCCTTGTCGCGGCCCTGAAAGCGGTCGGCGGTGTGCATTTCGAGAGATGGGAGGTGGTGGCGCAGCTTCTGGCGTAGGAGGGAGAGTTGACTGCGGTATAGTGTTACGACACCAATTTCACGCGCGGGGATCCCCACGGATATTAGTGCTTCGACGAGCTGGGCGCAAAGCGTGGCTTCTGTGGGGTTGACTATGCGTGCGCCCTGGGCGGAATCTTCAGCAGGTGGGGTTAGTAGATCTGTGTTGACGAGGCGAGCTTTGGCGACGGGGTCGAGGAGATCGCGAAGCCAGCAGCGGCCGAAACGCGAGCCGAGACAGAGAGAATTGGAAGTTGCGGATACTTTGTGGGTGATCGGATCCCCATGATGATGTTTCAGGTCGTTGAAGTTGGGGATTTTCAAATAGTTCGATGCAACTGCTTTAGTGCCGCATTTGAGTCGCCCAGAGTAGATGAGCGTGTTGGAAAGCGACATTATATCCTCGCACATACGATACTGATGCTCCAAGGTAACGACTGAAGATGGATGAGAGTCACAGAGCGACTTGAACAAGCTCACATCTAACCCGTTCTGCAGGGCTTCCTTGTTCTGCACCAGGGGCGGCAGTTGGTAGTGGTCACCAACAAGAATAAACGTACTCGCCATGCGAATTGGTCCCAAACATACAGGCAAAGTAATTTGCGACGCCTCATCGACAATACAATAATCAAACGTGCGGCTGTTAAATATAGGATGATTGACTCCCAAGCACGTCGTCGCGACGATTTTGCAGTTCTCATACGAATCGCGCAGTTCCTCCATCGTCTTCTTACGGACGCCGCCCAGATCAGCAAATTGCTGAACGTCTGGATGGACCTTTGCCGTTGCACCTAGTCTGAGCGTTCGGATATTATCGTCTCGAATTTTCAGGAGGATATTGTCCACGGCAGTGTGAGTGTAGGATGTCAACAGTACACTCTTCCCCTGAGATATAAGGGCGCGAATTATATGAGCTATGGTGGTCGTTTTGCCAGTTCCCGGCATTCCGAGAACCAAGGCATAGTCATTTGCGCTCATCACCTTCTCAATTGCTCGTTTCTGGTCGACATTCAGTTGTGAATTGTCACAGAGCGCCTGTGTCGAGGCAGATAGTTGCTTGAAGGACGGTGCAGCATTCTCAATAATCAGCTCTCGAAGCCGCTTAGCACGAAACTGATACTTATCCATCATGCAGATGAGGTTATTCCTTACGGTTGCCATACCGTTACTGAACTCGTCCTTATCAAGTCGGTAAAGGTTCGTATCCTCGGTATTCTCAGGGATTATAGTCGACTGACGGCCTCCTTCCTCGACAATTTCCATGATCCCAGTAAAAGATTGGTTGTGCTGGGCATCAAAGGCTGCGCTTTTAGTTCTAGCATTATGCAGTCTCCGATCCACCGCAACGGTGATCCGCCTTGGACTTATATGCGTGACATAACCGTTTGAAAGGGCAAAGTGGCCTTTCTCATCAGATATGACGATAGGTTCGCCAACCGTAAGCTGTGATTCAGTAAAAGAAAACCCGGTAGGAGCTTGAGGTTTGATAAAAGAATAGCGGAATCGGTTAATCTTTGGTCCATCAGGGTCTTCAGATGCGGAGCCGGGCTCGATCATAATGTTCCCAAAGCAACGACCAACCGCCTCGCGTTCATTGCTAAGCATAGTCCATAATTCTCTGCGGAATTTCATCATATCCTTCTCTTCCAAAGTCAAAAGCGTATCCCACTTTTCGAAGAAGACTTGATGTGCCGCCGTGAGATGGCCAACAATTTCCAGAAAGCTGTTGCCCATACCGCTTGTCTCTTCGTTTCCGTTGTCAAGAAGCTTATGGTAAGTAAAGCATATCTTTTTCGCATAGCACTGATTGCAAATACGTGGTCGCTGGACCATGGGAGGAAGCTTCGTCCGATCGACAACGAATGTGGCGAGCCTGTTGCGCTGTTGAATCATCTGGCGCATCTCATTCCTGATCGCTCGAACACGGAAAGTCTTGGATATTTCAAGGTAATAAAGAATCCCAAATGTCACGTCAATATCTGCATGATCCGTTAGCATTATCAGGGGCTGTGATTCGTCCAGGGATGTGGCTGCATACCGTAACGATCTGACAGCAACAGAGAATAAAGAGCAGTTTGCGCTCTATGAGATTCATTTGCAGCTTTCCTGCCAGTCTTGAGTTCGAAGGGTACAGTAAGGGTTTTCAAGTCAGGTCCATCTTTGACGGCTACTTGAACTGTTGCATCGACGTTGCCCTTCAAGCCGTACATTGGTGACCAAATGTGCTCTTCGACCTCGAGAAGTTTGTTAATACTGATATGCGAGGTCGTACCATTCTTGTCTTCCATGCTGGAATCCATCTGTTTTATAACCGTCAGTCTGTTATCCATAAAAGGCCAAAAGGGAATAGCCTTACCGTGGGTTCGTATCGCATGAAAACCGAAGCCCAAGAACTCAATGCAGGCATTTTGGTCATCAAATAGTCTGTAGCTTCTGTTATCTCAACCTGAACCTCATACAAATTCTCCACATAATTTTTCAAAACAGTATCGATAAGCTTGCCTAGCCAGTCCAAATCCCATCGATTTACCTTCATCGCCTCCTGAAAAATTTCGTGGAGAATAAAACCATACACTTGTGGCTTACTGGCGTCGACGCTCGTTTTAACGCGATCTTGAAGAACGGCGCGACGCAGACATGTAAAAGATTCCGCAACGGTGGTGGCCGAGATAAGGTGGTCAGGGTGGAGGACGACCATGTTATTTGTGTCATCGACAATGCATTGCCCATTGGCATCGAACTCGCCGATGAGATGGATATACGAATTCTTGATGCATGGGCTGTCGAACCACGTTTCTCGTAACATGATAGCGCGGTTGAGTTTTGCTCTTTCATCTTGCACAAAAAGAACCTACCTTCGCATTAGCATGTCTATCCCAGTTCTAGAGAATACGGAGAAGTGGACACTTTACTTTCTCAAGTTTTCTCTGACCCTTACCGTTCACGTACGATGTTTCAGCCAAGTCAAGGATCAGATATCGTTTAATTGCCTGCGAACATTTACGGTTCTTATATAACTTCAGTAAAAGTACCACACGACATAATTCAGTACATGGGAGTACCAACTTGACTTGAAAGACCTGCGCCACCTGTCTTGAGCATTGCTGCATGCTCGATAGCCTCCACGTCGATATCATCATCAAATTCATCATCATCATAATCATCAAGCATGACCTTATCGCCTTTGAGGAGAGCATTGCTATCTTCCGCGATCTTAGGCTTTGTATCACCACATTCAGCGCCAGTATTTTGTGGAGCCATTGATCTTTCCCCCTTATCATAGCATACCGTATCCCCTTTAACATGATGCTCCTTGGTGTCGTAATTAGCAAGTAATTCATCCATACCATCCCCAAACTCGTCATCGCTACCGTGGAGCTCATCGAGGCCGTGTCCTTGTCGTTTTGGAGGCGCCGGTTGGAAATATTGGGTTTCACGCTGGTTGCTATCACTTTTATTCATCTGAATCGACACAGCATTAGGCAGTGGAGCAGCAACCGTGTGGTTTGGCTGGGGATCCTCCCCGTTTGGGAAGGTTTGTTCGGCAGCACTAGGACCGCAGGTCCCCGCAAGTTGTAAAAATTCATCGTCAAGGTCATCATCGTCATACTCTGAGGAATAGCCAGCGGGATAAGGCTTCCGGTCAAGACCAGCATCTTTAAAAATATTGTGGGACTGAGCGGCTGTGGTCGCCTTCGAAGGAGTGTCTAATGGAACGTTTTCATCTACCGGCTTCGGCGGCGATGAAGGGATCTCTTCAATGTCATCTGGTCTCTCTGGAAGCGGCGTAGAACTGGAAGGGCCATCGACACCTCCTCTTGGGGTTTCCAACATAGTCTCCTGGATCTTCTCGACCAGGAGGCTTATTCTAGAGGATTTCGAACGCCCCGTGTCAAGCAAGGTGCTTCGAGAACCGGCAAAGGCATCCCGCACTTTATTGACCTGCTTGTCATTCTCGATTTTCCGTCTCTTCGCATTAGATACCGGCCAGTCGATATTGCAGCTATTTGTTCTTCGCAGGCCTTGGTCCTTGCTTCGCTGGACACCCGGTGTGTGGGGTGAGGAGCCTAGGAGCGAGAACAAAGCTTTGGAAGGGTCATCGCCAGGATTGACCTCGTTTTTGCCAATGTACTTGCTCCAAAGATCAGCAATCATATCTTGTTGCTGTGGCGTCTTTATAAGCTTCTGTAACGATTGAGGATCGGGCCGCACGTTTTCGGACCCTCTATTCAGCGGGGAACTGGCAGGCGATGCACTTCTATGTCGTTTCCTTCTTCGAGTGGCCGGCGTCGCGGACGAATTGCGAGGATCTGTGTTCTGTGGTTCATGCTTCCAAAACACGCGGTCATCAGGAGTGGGAACCTTTCCCGGGGCGTTAATAAAGGCGTCTTCAGCATTGTTGATCAAGTCAGCTAGCGGAATCCGATGAGCAGGCGTCTGGGGTGGCTCCTTTTCTGGTTCGATCTGTTGCTTCTGCGGCTCACCGGGAGCTGGGTTGGTTTCCATGTCGTGACTGTCAGCGGCTTCCTTATCACTCGTCAAACCTGTCTCGTTCTCCTTTTCCACGAAAGCTATGCCATCGTGCTTAGTGGTGGTTGCCATGATGTTGAGCTGTTGATGGTCTGGATCAACATAGCAAAACGCGTTCAACTTCGACCTTGAGGCAGATGAGATGACAACGCCGTCATTGGTCATGAGGGCTCTGTCCAATCACGTACGTTGGTTGAGGGTTGGCGGTGACATGATATGACATGCAGGCTGGGGCTGAGAGCGAGCAGGGGGGAAATGTAAACAAATGAAGCGCCAACCGACAAACGAGACACGACAAGACGCGTCGCTGCCAAAAACACGACTCGACACGTGCCCAGCCATTATCACATGACGATTACATAATCCGGCTATCAGGTGACACGCTATCCCCAGAGTTTCGATTTAGCCGAGTCCCCGCGAGAACAATTTGCCGAAGCCGCGCCTTACCATCAACTGTCACCGAGTTCGGCGTTCGCAAGCTTTTTTCTGCTGACCAGTGCTTGGTCCAGGCTGTCCGGGTGGGAGACATCGGGATTTCTTCGTTTTTCCCCATTTTATTTCCCCCCTTTGCCGCAATCCGCCCTACCAGTCCCCATCATCATCCTTGCCGTGCTTTTCGCTTGACCGCTTCGCCTGTCGTTTCTTGGGGGCACTGTACTTTTTTTTTTTTAGAAAATTTTCTGCAATCTTCTCTTTAACGTCTCTTACTACAGCGTTTAGACTTCCCTGTTCAGTTTATCTGCCAATTTTGTTTATTGCAACATTCGCGTCTTAGAAATCTACAAAAATGGCCCAAGATCAGCCGCCTTTGCCGTTCGCATACCAGTTCGCTGCTGGTGCAGTGGCTGGTATATCTGAGGTTCGTCTGCGAGTGGTTCTGTCGTCCTTCCTCTGGGTCAATTGACTAACGAAATGACGTCCCATAGATTCTTATTATGTACGGCTCCATTACCCGTCGTGAGCGCATGTGAAGGGTCAAGACGAAGTCAAGGCTGACAATCTATTCCAACCAGGTATCCATTGGATGTGGTGAAGACAAGAGTGTATGTGCAATCCGGGCAGTACTTGCGATGCGACCCGTACTGACGCAATGGTCAATTTAGCCAACTTCAACAGGGAACCGCAGCTGCGGGAGAGGAGGCATACACTGGCATGGTTGATTGCTTCCGCAAGATTGTCAAGAATGAGGGGTAAGTCGCGGTATGGAATCTAGGCGCAGGTGGCTGTCGGTTAACGGTGTGTGCGGTATCGTGCAGTTTCTCCCGACTCTACCGTGGTATCACAGCTCCCATCCTGATGGAGGCGCCCAAGCGTGCGACCAAGTTCGCAGCAAACGACAGCTGGGGAGCCTTTTACCGAAACCTGTTCGGTATGGAGAAGAACAATCAGCCCTTGGCAATTCTCACCGGTGCAACAGCTGGAGCAACTGAGTCCTTTGTCGTCGTTCCTTTCGAGCTCGTGAAGATTCGGCTACAGGATAAGGCTTCTGCGGCCAAATACAATGGAATGATGGATGTTGTGAGGAAGATAGTGAAGCACGAGGGGCCTCTAGCATTGTACAACGGCCTCGAATCCACACTATGGCGCCACATTCTCTGGAACTCTGGATACTTTGGATGTATCTTCCAGGTCCGCGCGCAACTCCCCCAGGTAGAGGCAGGAAACAAGGGCCAGCAGATGCGGAACGATTTGATCGCGGGTACAATCGGTGGAACAGCGGGTACAATCCTCAACACTCCTATGGACGTCGTGAAGTCGCGTATTCAGAACACCACCAAGGTCGCAGGTACCGTGCCCAAGTATAACTGGGCCTGGCCAGCTTTGGGTACCGTGATGAAGGAAGAGGGCTTCGCCGCCTTGTACAAGGGATTCGTTCCCAAGGTGCTGAGACTCGGCCCAGGTGGTGGTATTTTGCTTGTTGTCTTCACCGGAGTGACCGACTTCCTACGAAACCTCAGGGACAACAAATAGATATCCCTCGTGCGGCTAGCATCTGAGTGAGACCTTTCAGTCAAGCAGAAAATGGAAGGTGAACTTTCCCCGCAATATGGGTCGAAGGCGTATGATCTGAAGATGCAGTTTCACGATCACGCTATGTGTCACCTTTGCCATATCAGCAGCATCTACGCCACAGCGGACGTCTCCCTCAATTACCCTTCGCTCCCGCAGACCTTCCTCCACACATCCGGTGACGAGATACCTGACAATGAATGTTATCGCAAGAGATACCCATTTACCGAAGAAGCCTACTTACCAAACTACTTGATCAACCGTTTCTCACCCACTTTTTTCCCCCTTCTGGTTTCCTTTTCTGCTTCTCCTTTCGGTTTCAACTCCTCCTTTTGCTTGGATGCGGTTGGTGCGATGCACCCCTGTATAACACCTTGGTCATATTTTTCTGTGTCTTTTCTTGGCAAAGAGAGAGATATATCCCTTTCTTGTTTTTCCCCCTACATGTGCATTTAGTTCTTAAAATATAGACAAAGACAGCTCAAGGCGCCTTTTCTTTTACTGTTTTCTTCCGTTGAACAGAACAAGCAAACAAACAAAAAAAAAAACCAACAAGAGCAAATCTTATCGACAAAATACCCAGCCCTTGCAATATCTAAAGCGTCGATCTTAAGATCCCAGTCATCATCGCCCAACTTGTGGGCGAAGGGGGCAGATTTATCCTCCGCCACCACCCCAAACTTGCAAACCATTCCATCCTCGTCAGTGCCGTCCCCTTCTCACATATACGGAAGAGCCAAGTTATTACCTCCAGTGATCCCCCTCTCACCACATATTGTAAATCCAGCTGGGCCTGCCTACAATGAAGCTGTACGGGTACTCAGTGGGAAAGGGGAAAAGAAAACAAACAACCACACGCCATATACAATAAGTAACATAAACGCAACAATCATTGGAGTTCCAAAAAGGAATCATACCAAATATCCTTAAACTTGTCACTGCCCAACCTACTTGGAAACCCTTTCCGCCTTCCTTCCATCCCTTCCTCCTTGAATCATTAGCACACACTTGCCATTTCATACATTTACAAGGAATAGATCTTTGTTTTCAGGGGCATGGGAACTTCGATTGATATTCCCCCTATGTTTTGAAAACAAATCAAAACCTGCAGGAAAAACTGCTAATCAGGAGGGAAGGCAGAAGGACATGCAAGGGCAAGCAGGGAACAAGATCTAAAGCCTATCTCTCTGAGATGATAATCTAGGGAAAATGATCATCAGTTGCCAATGAATCAGATATTCTTTGACTTTCCATATACCTTGGTTCTGAGCTGAGATCAAGTAAATGGCAAAACCAGATCCAAGATCTTTGACAGATGATCTACAAGTATCAAGAACTATACCTCTATCCAATCAGTAGGCCAAGAACCAAGGAGAAATGCAATGCTGATCTTTTTTTTACTCATATACTCTAACATCTGATTAGATCTGGGTGTTTTCCTATCAAAGTCTCTCAAAGGAGTCTTTCCAAGACATGCTTGAAAGGGGCGCGCAAACAAATCAAGGCAAAACAAGTATAGTAACATCAGGACCAAGGAATTCCATATCTATAAATATATCAATGTACTGTACAATATTTCCTCTTAGTCTTACTTCCAACTTCTTGATCTATATCCTGCAAGCAAAGTCTCGAAGCTAAAGTAACCAGGTTGAATTAGGGAGTTAGCAAGGCGAAGGTGGGGAAAGAAGTACATGTACATACATAGTGCCCTAAAAGGTCACAGCTTTTTTTTTTCTATTTTTGCTTTTTTTTCTTTTTATATCACTAACTTTGCTCTCTTCCAACCCCCCTCCCCTTCCTTGTTTACTTCACCTGATTCAGAAACTACCCAGAGATCCCTTCACAAGCAAATCCAAAAGCACAAAAACATCAAATAAAACATGGGAGGTTATCATTCCCTGTCCTTTTTCACTTGTTATCTCCTCCCATCTCAGCTATGACGTCACATCCTCTTCGATATCTACCCATTGCTCTTAGCGCAACTCCAGTTGAAACCCCGCATATATGCATCCCTCATGCGATCCAACTAAACCACTCCGTCCTCCCCCCCTCCATTCGCTCCCTTGGAATTTGGGGGCTCTCCACTTCTTCTTTCCGTGCTAAACTAGCCTATATCGATCTGAAGAAAGAAAAAAATATCCAGTATTACACTACCTGTTTTTTTTAGCCCGTGTGGGAAGAGAGAGGGTGTGGTGTGTGTATAAGATCGGCTTTTTATTATATACTAGTTGAATGAAGTCTCCGCGGATTATTCAAGAAAATGGCGCCTTTAAAATAAGCCGAGGGGGAAAAATTGGATCAGCATTCCCGTCAAAAGCCAAAAAAAAAAAAGAAAACCGCCGAAAAATACGAACCTTTTTCATCACTGTGCAGTGAGCGGGCCGGGGGGGGGTGAACCTTGAAAGAAAGCGTATAATGTAATGCGAGGCAAAACTTACACGGGTTTATTGCATTGATTGAGCTAGAGGGGGGAAAGCGGGGGAAGAGGTCCCCTCTAACGAACTTGGAAGAAGCTATGGCAATGGCATGGTGCTTGGATTGGGGGCCAGAAAAGTTGGTTTTTAACGAGCTTTTCTTTGAAGTATAGCCTGCTTCCTAAATCTATGTACGGAGGATGCATGTGCGGTCTGTTTATATACTCCAGAAAATAGGTATATTATATCTACCTAGGTATTTACTTCCAGCTATTAAAAAACCAAACACAATGAACAAACTCCATACATACATACAACACACATCTACAGAACACGGGCCTCCCCTTCAATACTACCTAGGTATCTAGCTTATTAACCCCGAGAAGACCTGCGCGATGCAAAATAAACGAGAAGACCCCTCCTTCGCCTCGTGGTAAGCTAGGGCACATACATACTTGATATATCCTTGAATTTGCCCGGGGGGGGGGGGTTCGTTTATTTTCTACGGAGCATTTTTCTGTTCCACGTTTCTCTCTCCCCCTAACCCCGCGCCGAACCCTTTATACTCTATGATCCCTTCATCTCGCGTATTTACCTAGGTAGATAAAATAACATAGAGGGATAGGCGCACGTCCCCCCACCCCCTCCCCCTTTCAACTTTTTGTAAAAACCTGAATAAAATTGCTGCTAATGCCTCTTTCATTCAGAGCTATATATATAAATGAGATACTTACATTGCCGAAGTTAACACGATCCCCGGTCCCTGGTTTCCTTCAGCTGTAAAAGCCGAGATATACATTAAACTATCAACATATCTAACAAGAAACAGCAAAAAAAAAAATGTTACATATAAGATGAGATTGAACATAGCAAACTTAGCGCTCTGTACAATCTCGAAGTAGCGAGAAGTCCTTCCACCCACAAGAAACTATAAAATCTACAAGAAAAAAAGGGGCAAAGGGGGGCCGCGAAGCAATGTTAACAAAGACACTTCTACTCTACATTAGAATCAATTCTCCCATCTCCGTAAAGAGTTCGTGTACCGCTCCTCTATCCCATCGATGCGGCGCAGGGGTCTTGAAACGCCTGCATAACTTATACATCTCTATCTATCTACGTAGTAATCCATCGTATTCCCCCCCCCCCCCCACCAAGTAACAAAAAGCATCCAATAAATAAACGTAACGAATGAGAGAATGCACAGGGATTTCCCCCCCCAAGTTTCGAATTACCGTAATGTATCGTATTATACATTACCAATAATTACAAACTCAGTTCGGATACCAATATATTATTGCTGGCATAAAGAAAAAATAACGAGGCAAAAAACTAAAACTGAAAATTAAAAAGAAAAACAGAGAAAGGCGCAGTCAGAGAGCAATTTGAGAATTTGGGATCTTTTTGCTTTCAAATTAGTGATACATACACACATCCCCTGCTCCTGAATGATTGATCATCATTATGATGTGTCTTTATTCTTATGCTAGATATAGTGGTTATACATGTCGGGAAGAAATTTCGCAGAGGGGAGGGGGTTTAGAATATGAGTATATTAGTTAAATTGTCAAAAGGAATGCATATATGCCCCGAGTAAATAAAACAAAAAGTAAAAATCTGCAGAACAAAACAAAAAAGGAGGGGAAAAATCAAAACCAAAATATGAGATTGGTGGGCGGGAAACAGAAAAAAAGAGCAGAACAAGATAACAATATGTCAATCATGCCCTCCAAAACCCCGCGCGCGCGGCTATGACGAACCCCCTAAGGGATTGTCAGCCAAAAGGCGGGTGGCAGTGTTGGAGAATTGATAACAAAGGAATGCCCATGTACACACCACACCAGCAGGGAAGGGAGGGTGTAACAAAAAAGACAATGTCAAGAAAAAAAGGCACGTAAATCAGCGAAAGGGGGTATCAATCTCATTGAAATGTTTGTAAACTGGGAAAACTGCAAGAACAAAACTACATCTGGAGACACACAAAATGCAGGGGGGAAAAAGGGAAGTTAGATAACATGCAAAGAATCGAAAAATCCAAGTCAAATGGCAAATAACTGCAGCAACAGAATGTGATAAAGTGCTCCACCAAGCCACCCCGGTATTATTATGTAGAGAGTATAGGGTAGAAAAAATGGGCCAAGAGAGATAACAATATGGTAGTAGAAAGGAGATATTAAAAATATATATGAAAAACATACAAAAACCAAAAGTCAGCGGATAGGAGGAATATATGGCAAACGAATTCGAAAAGCTCCGAAACGAAAATTGCGAGGAAAAAAAGGTATCATCAGGCCCTGCCATAAAAACGCCCTCCCCGAAAAACAACTAGGACCCACCCCGTGGGGAACGACGCCGTCCATGCAAAAGTCATTTCAAGTAGCCTCAACGGAACAAGGGAAGAAAAGAAAAATATCATGTCCCGAAATCCTTAATTCATATCCATGGAATACTCATCTTCTTCCTTAAAACTCATTCCTGCATGGCCGGAGCTGCTCCAGAATTGTGGCTGGTTAGCACCACTGTTGGAGCCACTTCCACCACTTTGCAACGCGGGACTCAGACTCTGAGGACTGGGCCCGCCGACATCGGGCTGCGGTGTAAGACGATCGCCAGCTATATTCGTGTGTCTTGGAACACGAAGCCCGCTACCAGGAGCCCGGCTGTAACTGAAGGTATTGGCGTCATTCTTGTCCATGGCATCGGTAAGTTCAGAACGCATGCGCTTTTCTTCTTCAGTCACTTCAAAAGGCCACCTGCCGCCAAGCCTCGCGATTTCCAGACGAAGTTCATCTTCTTGCTGGAATTTGTTGTGGAGCGCCCACATAAGGTCTCTTGTCCATCCAACAGCCCCGTTGAGGATATCACCCTTGTTGGGTCCCTTCTCTTTTTCCTCGATAGGAAGACCCATTGTGATATTTCCTGCGGTCGCCCGCCGACCACTACCGCCCGCGAGAAGGGAAGTGGCTGCGTTGGTAGGGCTCATGCCTGTTCCCACCGATGCGGCAAGAGCAGAGTTGTTCAGTAATTGCTTCCGGATCTTGTCATCCTCCAGGCGATGTTGAGGGACGAGGTGCGACAGGTCCTGGATGCGCTCATTGATATTATCACGTCTCCGTCGCTCTACCATGTTGTGTGATGCTCGACGGCGACGTCGCTTCGCCTCTTGTGACTCTAACTGAGCATTGGTGGCATGGTGCCCATGTACCGAATCGACCTTGGCTGGTAACGAAGCATGCTTACCAGAGGTCAGAATTTCTGAGATACCGGCATGATGGGGATGACCTGGAGACGAAATGGGAGATTCCACCAATGACTGGGCGCTTCCAGGAGTGCCGTCCCACTGATTCGAAAGGGTCTTCTGGTGGCGGTTCTGCATACTCACGGCGCGGATGGGTTGGGAAGGGAAACTCCCCGAGTCTGGGGTCCCAATATTAAGACCTGCCATATGGGGGGTTTTGGGTGTCATCGGGCTTCGAGCGTCGGTAGAATTGCGATCGATATGGAGCGATGGCCGGTTCTTGGTATTGATGTAGTTCTGGTCATATGCATTTAGATGTGGCGAGGCGGCTTGTTGACCCATCGATCGGAACTGGTCGTAGTTGAAGTTGCTGCGGATAAATGGGCTTTGGATAGGAGCGCCCTCTGGTGTATTCGAGTAGACGTGCGTCATCTGGCCTTGGTGACTCATGGAGATGCCTGTTGGCTGGCGTTGCTCTGGAACAAAGTTCAAGTTTCCGTCGCGCGAGACTCCATTTTGCCCGTTGATTTCCAAATCCAACAGCTCTGCTGTGTCGATGCTTGAGTTTCCATAGTTGAAACTTGAGGATAGGTTCTGTTGCGAATTAAAGGGGTAGGACATGAAGCCGCTATTTTGCATCGTCAGCTCCGAGGGGTCTATACTGTCGTTAAATTGTGACCCAAACGATGGGCTAGGTATTCCGTATCCCGAATTCGACATCATGAATTGGTGTGGGTTATTACCCTGGTCGTCGGGTTCGCTTTTAATGAAAGGTGTAGTTGAAGTTTCGGCCATCTCCGTTTCTCAAAGAAAAAAGGTGATGTCGATATCGCGCAATTATCGAGCGTGGGGAGTGAATTTGGCTAGCGGAAAGATAGGATTCGCATCGATCAGCGCAATAGTTGCGACTATAGCATATAAGCGTTAGCGATGGTGCTTAGCAAAGGATGAAGCCGGAAAAAAGTGAGAAAAGTCTTGGCCAACAAGTCGCGCGGGAGAAAAGTTCCGGGTAAAATCATGCACAAACCTTTAGTCAAAGCTTGCTTAATAAGGCAAATCACGGAGATTGTAGCAGCGGGTACTAAGAGCACAATATCCTTCTCGAGTATGCGGTCCGTATGGAAATAACAACTGTTTGCTGATGCGCTGGCGGTTGCCTCGGAAGGGTGTGTGTTCGAAAATAAGCAATCGAATCCTGTTGAATAGTTGCAGGATTGCAATCGAAGATCAATGGGCCTTATGGATGAAGAAGCGTGTGCGACCTCTTGGGTGTGTACGAGCAACGAAACGGCCTAGAAACTTGGCAGTCGGTTCAACAAACGATTGATGGCTAGCTGAATATTGATCGTCGCACGACCGATGTAATATCGCCGAAAGAAGAGGTTGTAGAGTAGGCACAGGAGGCGGAAAGAAGCGGCTTGTCGATTGATAAGGAAAATGTTCTCAAGTAGCTACAAATAGGCATCCAGTTAGCATATCGCGGTAAAACGCAGCTTAAGTAAAAGATGTTTCACTTGCGACGGAAAAAAAAGAAAAAGAAGGGAAAAACAGCCCAGTGCTAAATCCCGCTAGAAGCGACAGAAAGGCACGGTGGCATATACCCTCTGTCTTTTCATGGAGGGGTAATGCGAAGATTCTCCAGCCTTCGCTTTGGTGGATGAAGCCAGAGAGAGCAGGGAGGATACTGCGGATGGAGCGGAACAAAAGCTACATACCTTGTCGAATTTGGAAGGTGAGCGGCGCACAGCAGATAGATGAGTCCGGATAAGGAAATCGTTGATGTCACAGAGCGTGAGGGGGGAAGTCGATGGTGAGTCGCGGGAACGTGCAGGGCGCCAAAGGTGGCGGCGGAGTCGACAAGGCTGTAGAGAGAGGGCGATGTGGATATTGTGTGTGTGTAAGCGTTGTTCGAGGGATGGATTGGTCGCAATAACAATTCGCAATCAATCGTAGAATGATGGGATCGTTTGATTATCTCTTAGAAGTCATGAATATGTTTCGAGAGAAGACGGGATATCGCGGGGTGCAGGGTTGTCGATGTTCATCGCAAGTGGAAGAATCTGAGACCGGGGAGGAGTCAGAGGGAAAATGAAGGAGAAAAGCGAGGAGCTTGAAAGGACGATGGACAATGGAGTGCAAATGGCTGTCCAGGCAAGTAAAGCATGATATGTTAGGGGCAGTTTCAGCTGCAAGGAGAGGATGCCAGGAAAGGAGCGGAATTGGGGGCCAGCAGCGAGGATAATAACTAATGAGCACGGCGGAGAAGAGATTGATTGACTGATTGACTGATTGATGGTGATGCAGCGAGAGAGGGAGGGATGGTCGAAGCACGCTAAGCCCAAAAAAAGACAGATAGGCGAAAAGGAGCTAGCACGCTTCTGGGCGGGATCTCGGGCTCCGTCTGTACAGAACAAAACCGTACCGAACAGTACCGTACGGCACAGCGCAACCCCGGTAGCTACCTCTTGGCTTGCTCGGCTCCTCCCGCGGTGATGCGCTGATGTTGCCGCTCTGGCGGTGTGTTTTTGTCTTGTTTTGTATTCCGATTCCGGTCTGGTGGGTGCATCCGGTTTGAAAATGTGCTGAGTAGCAAATCCCAGGTTGACTGTTTCGTCTCTAAGTACTATATAGGGATCACAGAGTACTCCGTGTAGGGAATGCTGGAAACCCCAGTCGCCGTTGGAAATGCTCGGATAGCGGACAAAATTGGCCTGAGAGCGGGGGGCCATCCGGGGGGTAGTGGTCGGGGTATACCAACTCCGCGTTGGATGCGCCAATGGGAACAAGAGAGAATCGGCCAGGAATATATATGCAAAGCGGAAGCGCGCTTTGCGATGGATATAGATGGATATATAGAAAGAGAAGAAGACAGAACGATGACGAAAAAATACGTGTACTTACAGCAGTTTATATCGTCGTTGCTCATAGACACGAATGTGGGGTTTTCCTTCCAGTGCGACACTGGAGGGTTAGATGCAGAGGAACAAACACCCGAGGTTGGCGAGGCACTTCTGTGTTCCCTCGCTTCCTCCAGTTGGAGGCTGGACCGGACTCTATCGTGACGTCGAAGTGCGAGACCAGTGGAGAGCGGAGACTCGATGGCGTGTGGATTTGTAGTCGTAGCTTGATATGCACGGTCTGATAAGAGATGCACTATATGCGCTGTCTCCACTCAAGCGGGGAGGGGTAATGTCTGATTAGATACGATGAGAAACCAACTTAATGTGGACGATGTCGCCGTATGTACTTACCTGGTAGCAAAGCTCCTCGAGTAGCAGCAGCAGCAGCACAGTTTGCAGAAGATATGTACTTCCGGTTGGGTGGAAGGGTAATTTAAGGAACAACGAGCGGGAGCGTTCTTTGCCGCGCAGTCACGAATCAAGAAGACGGAAAGCTCTGACGAAAGATCTTGCGAACAGCGTGGTTTCTTTTCGAACAAGGGGAGCCTTGGATTCTCGAGGAGGAACGGCCATTTATCATCTTGTGAGGCGCCCTCCTGCAGCTCTCATTTGATATGTAATGACGCTGGGGTCATGCAGGGTGCCGATCAGAATACGATCCACGCGGGTGGATTTTTTCGATTTTATTTTTACTTTTACGCCTTTTTGTTTTTTTTTTCTTATCCGCGCCCCTCCCTGTACAGATGATGACGGTTGGAAATCGCGCTATTATTCAGTGTTACAGAACGGAGTTTGCTATTTTTTCCTTGATTTGCCCTTGTCTACACCTACAATGTAGGCAGGGGAAGCAGGAGGGGGAGGGTAGTTGCTAAACAAGGCGAAGTAAGGGGTGCATAGGAGATAGGGAGGGTGGGTTGTAGTAAGCAATCCCATGAGCAGGCATCTATCAGCTGTTGCAGGCAGCCTGGGCAATGTGACTCACTCAAGAGCAATGCGAAGCAAAGGTTGGAAGGAAATCGTGCAAATGTATGTACATGTACCAAAAGTAACGGACGTAGTATACAGAATGTTGGGTGTGTCGGCGCTGTTGGGAGGGTTGGTGAAATGACTTATAGTATGGTGGGTGTGCTGATTCAAAGTACCCTCAAAGGAAACTTGGAAGGTGGCTTTACGCGACGCCATAACAGGGTTCTCCTCATCGATGGCGTTATATGGTGTGTAATCCTCAAGCAGAGTACATAAAATAAAGAGGGGGCGGGGGAGACGCACTTGGGATGGTAGTAGACAGCCCTGAGCGCACTACGAGAAGCCACATCGGGGATTGTAGTTCATCTCTATCTCCGCAGTTCGTCAAGTGGTTAAATGGATCGACAACATGGTTCAAAGCATGGATCTTGATATCAGGGCCATTCAGCGAAGCAGGATGAGACTGGGGTGGATATGCAGTGGAAAAAATAAGCTAATAATATGCCATCTCGATGCATGTATGTACGATGCATATTTGCTGGCGATAGAAAAGTAGGGAAATGATACAAGATCTATGTGGTCGATACTCTGTCACTGACAGAGGCACATCCAGGAAATAATAATAATGCATACTTACATCAACCAAGCGTTTATGGTTGAGGGGGTGCTAATAAATGTGTCACCTGGAACAACTCTGGTACACTTATTAGCAAGCGCATGTCAAAGAAACCATCAATTTAGCGTTCTTCTTGCGCGTATCTGGAAAGGCTCCTCCAATCCAACACCAAGGAAGAGCGAGCCAAGCAGACTCGGCAGCCACATGCAGAGACATCTCGAAGTAATCTTGGGGCTGGTTTTACTCGTGCTATGTAACTGAGGCCCTATTTTAAGTTTGGGGCACAGAAGTACTAGCGCAAGTCCGTACAGTGGCTTGCGGGTTCGAAGAATTATTAATAAGTCCATCCATCTGAGCTCAAGGATGGTGGAGGTGTGCCCTCCATGGTACGTAATCCGTGATGCCGCGACAGCGGGAATCCGACGCTGCCGAACGATCCCGGCGAGCCCAGCGGATACACGCCTTTCCCGCCCCGCAAGCTAATTTTTATATTTGATATCCCTCGAACTGGGAAGAAGCGCACTGTGTAACTCTCGGGATAGGGCCGATAATGTGGAGCATGGCGGAAGTGCATTCCGGAGTATTATATTGGGAATGCCAAGGTTGGAATTTTCATGCGATAATAAAATTACGCAGGGCCAGTATCGGCTGTGCAGCCATGTGAAGAAGGACTTCCACATCCAGAGGGATATACATCTCGTTGAGTATTCCATCTGATGGGCGCTGATGGCGGTTGATTCGACCTAGCTTCAGCGAATAAAGATCCGCCTTCCTGAACTCCATGGAGATATAGCTCGTCCTTCTGTCCTTGAGATCCTGCCAAGCGTAGTGGTTGTTCTAGTAGCCGGGCATTCCGTTCGGTATTGCGTTGGACGAGCAGTTGATAAACCGGTTTTGACCACACCCTTTTCGATCGAAGCATCTGTTGCACATGGCATGTAATGATTCCCAAGGCCCTGCGCCACAGAAGGCTGCGTAGGTTATCTAGCTGCTTATTGGCTTACAACAGCCGATGTCTCACAGGATGGTGTGGACACGACTCTCAAGCGGCAAATAAACAGGTTCTTGTGCTCATTTCTTGAATGGGAAACACACAAAGTGTGAGCACTGTGAGGATATTCTGGGAATAATGTAACGCTAGTGTTGCTCCAGCAGAAAGCGTATATCGGATGGGATTCCATTTTTGGCCGGTATGGGATTGGTTTGAATTCTCCTCGCTGGTTTGCCTTTGACGTCTCCATTAAGATAGCAAGCTAAATGCAGGATAGTGGAGCGAGGAGTCTAGGTCCCGCGATCGTCGTCAGTGGTTGCAGATTCAAGGCAGGGTATGGACATGTCAAGAACGAATAGCAGTTCCTCGTGCGATGCATATCAACTGTGCAAATCCCAAAATCCTGGACAGAACGGAGTGCTCCCGTCTGGTTGAAAAATCCTACCAAGCCTTGATTGCAGAGAAAAAGGATGCAGAGCAGCAGCCACTGCCAACCAGTAGAAGGTGCATAACAGCTAGCTGCAGCATCAACCAAGTGGGGAATATATTATTGCCTTGTCCCGAAATGGAAATATAGAGGACTCGGGCAATTTACAATAACAGTTCATACAAGCACGAATGAGAGCAATATATGTAAAGAAGTATTATACTAGATACTATTAGCAAAAACAGCCAAAATGTTGTTGGATGTAAGTATGAAAACAGCCTGCTCGCGGGAGCAATGTATACATACCACAAATGTCCCCTGTATAGAATGAAGTTCCTTCCACGTTTCCCTTTCACTCAAGAGGTAGACTAATAGATTCATGGCAACCTTTGTTTTCAACAACATCCGTTCTTAAAAATGAAAAATATAGATGATGGAGGTAATGTGTTCAAGCAGCAGGAGAAAGATATGAAGGGTTGTAGTCAAGAAACTGGCAATATTGCACTAAATCTAATTCCCTTTCACTTCCACTTTGCACCTGTCCTCTGACAATGCCATCCTCCCGTTTAGCATTCTACGAGCTGTTACAAGTCTAGAGTTTAGCCTGACCACGGTTGTTCACCCGTGCCGGCATTATGTCTCCGGAGAACGGAAAGCAACCGTTTCGACAATTCCTGCCAATTATTGCAGGTGAGCTTCATCCAGAATTTGAGTACACCCCGTACGGGGATTACTTGTTCGAAGTATACGGGAGCAATCCTGATGGGACGCTTACTGTGAGCGAGTTCGAGACTTTTCAACAAGAACGACGCATGTATGAGCTGTGTATGAGCTGCGGGACAGTACGCTCTCCTTCTTCCCCCAATCTGATCCTTCATAGTGAACATGATAATTACAGAAAGAGGATGGTATCAAAATCCCTGCACGGCCCATATCCCCTCCTCCTCCTTTTCCGGACTGGAAATGGCTAGCCACCCATTCCGAAAGAATAGCAAAGTTAAATGAGCTACTGCAAAGCAAGCATAGGCACTATGCCCTCCCTCACTAGGACATTAAAGCCGCACGAGAGTACTACAGGAGATTTGAGAACCAGAATGAACTGTACGAGTGAACTTTAGTGAGACTCATGGATAGAAAGCTTGTTGATATGCCATAGATGCCCGATACTGCGCTGCCTTGGTTTGAGGTAGGTCTAGTATCTCTTCGCCCGCTATACCCTAGCTGCGGAAACCCTTCAGGTAAGTATAAAGTGCTATGTACTCGTCAAGGCCTACCCAGTACAGGGTGTAATCAGCAATTAGTAGAACAATCACCTCCTGCCCAAATGTTAGCAGCTTATCTGATGTGACGCAAACCGCTACATCAACTGTATCCTGGAATTTGCACTTTTAATACCATATTTCTGCCGCTTATATGTTAGTAAGGCCACTAATCCAATTTAGATGGCCCATTTCAACCAATTATGATGTCATATTTTGCTAGCAGCAAAACCACCCTAAAAATACAAATTCCATAGACCAACTTAGGGTGAGAAGCTACGCGTATCAATTGCGGCCCCCACAGCTTCCCCACGATTACTAAGCCAAGAACCCCGGAGCCTCAACCTTAGCCAAACTTCATGCCATCAGACACCCAGCCCAGGCTGCCCAGCAAGCACTTTTCATGCTGTCCGCATTTCTAACTGCTTGAGCTACTACACCACGAGCGGTTAGGTGCAGTTTTGGTATCTGCTAACTAACAAGGGTGTTATCATTCTGCCATCCCATGCCTGGCGATTTTACTGCCTCTCTAAGCTTGCACAGCACCTAATTTGACCCTTCGTTCTCAAACATGTTCTCCTTGGGCTACTAGGTACGTTGCGTCTGTGGCTTGTGCGAAGGGGCCCCTTGAACCTTTTTTGGCCAGACTTTGATCTGAGTTTCTCTTCGTATGGGGTCATCTGATACTAGGTCCTTAAAAGTTGTAAGCTGATTGAGCTTCTCCAGGCACACCATTTCGCAGACTCTCCCCATCGCACACCTTCGGTCAACCGACTTCGGTACCTCCCTTTCGAGGTCCACCTTTTTTTTCCCCTAGGAGTATCAGAGTGCTAGAGGGGGTCCACCTACGCCATTACATCATACCCCGTGCTTCTGTTTACATACACCTCTTCATCGTTCCCCGTGCTGTGTGGCCCACTCCCACTTCGACCAGGATCCCACCCCTCCAACTGCCTGCGACATGGTCATCTGATCTTTGATCCCTACCTCCTAGATTCTGTTGCACATATCATCTGAGCCACACACACACTTTGGGTGGGCTGTAGTTGCGCATCGCGCTCTGAGCTTGTCGCGGTCCACGTACCGCGTTGAGAAGCGAACGCGCCGACCACAACCTAGGATCGCGAAATACGTCATAGTTGTCACTCCATTCGGAAAATTAAAAACAAGAATTGAAACTGAGAGGAGGTGGCTGCGACCAAGCAAATACACTGCCATCTACCTACACCCACCGCGCAAATGGCGTCCGCCTCGTTTCGCGATTCCATGAACTCTTTGGGGTGGACGCGGACGAATACGGAGACTAGACCAGCCACTACTGGGTCCTCCTCGAATTCAGTGCTATCAAAATTACAGTCACTCAACCCCTTTGCTGACGGGGGATACGTGCAACTTCCCGCACAAGAAGCCTCTGCAGCCCCATTACCTGCTCCGACAAGACGCGAAGAGGAAGAGGGTTGGTTTGCCTGTGAGTCTCCTGACATTCTTCAAGACACCTCTCTGTTTGCTTATGATCACTGTGTGGTCTATGACGCAGGTGATGTCTTATCAGTTCCTGCGTCCTGATGGGTTTCACATGCATGGCTGCTACTGTTTCACTGCCCTCCCTTTTTCAGGGTACGCAGTGGCAGACTAGCCTGCAGAAAATGTATTTTGGCTAGTCCGAAAGGCGCTGACAGTTTTCGGTTTTTTCAATTTAGTAACAAGATGGGATCGAATGCTGATTTTTGCTGGGTGTAACATCGGAGCTCTCGTCTGCTTCGCAATTTGCATCGTTATTATACTATTCCCCCCACTGATGCTAAACCCCCGCAGATTTGCGATACTGTAAGTATATCCTGTTTCATTGCTTCGTCGATGCTGTTCGCCTATGACATACCTTGTCGAGACACCGTCCCGTCTTTACAGGGATTATAGTCTCAACGGCGGTATGCCGCCGGTTTAGCTAGCCCACCCGTCAAGAGCTGGGGTTGTTTACTTGGCATTTATTTGCATACCCCGTTTGCTTGACTTGTCTTATCCCCCAGTGCATTGATCGAAACATCTCAATTCACATCGCTATCACTGTTATCGTCCTTGTTTTTCGTTTCCAGTTTTCATGAAAAGCTAACTGTTTTGTTTCAGTTGGTCTTTCGGATCTGCACTTTTCCTCACATCTTGGGCAGTCCTCATGGGACCGGTTCCGTACGTCAAGCATTTGGTCTCGGGAACCCGGCTTCCTTTTACTGCCGCCTACTTTACATCTATTGCATGCACACTCTACTTTGCTATCGGGGTAAGTCGGCCATTCTTTTTATCCTTGTCTATCATTCTCTATTATGTCGCATTCTATAACGATGTTCTATTTTTTATTTTATTTTGCCTCCCCTTCTATTTGAGTTTCACACTGTGGATGTCGTACCCAACCCTCCTGATGCACTGAGGGTTGTGGTGGTGGAATATCCAACTATCCATCGCACATCTACCCCGTGCATCTTTCCTGCGCGTCACCATCGCGTTTTACGTAGACGCTGGCCCCTGCATCCCCACCCCTATTCTCCCATTTCCCTTCCATTCATATCCGCCTTCTTCCGCGGTTGAAGAGCACCACCACCAGGCAGACACAGTCGCCCTCCACTCTCTTTCCACCCATATGTGTGTGTATACGTATACTGACCTTGATATACTCCTCCACCACACAACAGCTCCGATCGAACATTCTGACTCTCATCTCCTCCATGTTCCAACTCACAGCCTTGATATGGTATCTCGTCAGCTACTTCCCGATGGGTAGTTCTGGTCTAAGACTAGCTGCACGCGTTGGTGGGAATAGAGTCGCTGCTTGGGTGACTGACTGATTTGAGTGGGAACTAAATGGGGGGAAAGAAAGCATAGCGATATATATTATCTATATGGGGAAAGTTGTAAGTTTGTATACAAACCATTATTTTTTGCTCTGTTTCAGCGTTATTGCAAGTGCAAGCTGCGGAACCTTTTTTTTTTTTTTGCCTTCCGAAAAGGATGATGGATGCTCTTGGGCCATATATCCCAGCTTTAGCAAAGAGAGTTCTCCTTTTCTTTCCTTTCCTTTCCCTTTACCGCCTTATCGTCTATTTTGAGCGTCGTGTAATGATTAGATATTATCCCTTTTCTTTCTTTCTATCTCGCAATACCCACCATTTTCATAGGAGCATATCATATGCCTTTTTTCTTCATTTCTTTTTGGCTCTAACGATGCTAGTATGCTATGTCATACTGTGTAAAAAAAAACATAAAAAAGGATAGAAAGGAGATTGTATTTCGCCTTAGATGAGTAATTTCGCTTCAACAATAAGAAAAAAAAGAAAGAAATAGGGAGAGAGAAAGGAGGAAATCATGGCAAGCCAGCAAATAGGGCATCAAAAAGAAGAGCTCCGTCTAATCCCATCCCATCCCGCCGCCTATCGATAAATATCTCAAGAGGGGAGAAAAGAAAAAAAGAAACCCCAGTTCATAAAATCCCGAAATCATAACATACTTCGCAACCGTTCATCAAAACTCCCCCTTCCCTTCAAGACTGAAATGCGGGGTTTTTTTTTTCACCGTCTCATAACCTCCCCAACCTGGCCCTCGACGACTTTAACAGTCGGTATTTCTACCTCATAGATACCATTCTCGGGAGTTGCACCCTCTTCCAGCCAGCGCTTCAATAGGTCATTGCTCTCCTTAGGCTTGACTTCTGGCGCGACAGTACCGACCGTGATATGCGCGATTTCGTTGGCGCAAGGCCACGGGGTGGCATCGTCCACATTGCCAGGCACAGCACCCGGTCGCTGGGTGGCAGCTTCGCGGGGCAAGATGCGCACGACAAAGGTCATGATGCGCGCGTCCCAGACGAGTCGCTCGATGCGGATGCGTGCAGGACCGAGGGTGGGAGTGTGGTTTGTGAAGTGCCCTGATGTGTCGATTTGTTGTTGCAGAGCGGAGGTATAGAGGTTTAGGTAGTGCGACCAGAGTTTTGGTTCGTCTTTGGATGAGGCGCGGTGGATCAGGGTTATGTGGAAGGAGGGCTGGATGCGGCGAGAGTTGAGGAGGTGTTTGTACAATTTAGACAATTCGGGGGGTGTGGAGGGCGGGAAGAGAGATGAGAGAAGGGAGGTTATTTCATATGTGGGCACGGAGATGTTGAAATAGTCGACTCGTCGCGCGAGGTAATCGGGGTCCGGTGGAGAGAAGTTGTTGGCTTGGGTGGGTTTGCCTGCTTTCTTCTGACCGCCGCCGAAGCTGAGATCATGTTTCATTTCCACTGTGTAGTCGCTCATGGCCTGGGTGACGGCGTTGTCTAGATCTGCTGATGTTGGCGATTTCCCATCGAGCAGTTTCGGGTACGAAGTGCGTAGGACGGAGACGATCTTTTCTAGGTTTTCACGAGAGGATGCCGAGACGTCGAGATCGATGACTTCGTCGAACTCGCAGTCTGGGTGGCGCTCAGCATCAGCACCCTCGAATCGGTGGAGGAATCCTTCCATTATGCCAATGATCTCGTCCGGTCTCTTGCTTGCCGCGCGGATGGTTTGATGATTATCCCCGCGCTCAAGAACCCGCTGCTGAGTGACTAGTCTAATCTCATCTAGCATATCCGCTTTGGGCTCGTGGACGTAGTGAAGAGCGATAAATCGTGCCTCTGGAATCGATCTCCTCACATCACTGATTATTTGATGCCTTTCCCGCTTCATGTGGTTGTTGCGATCCGCGATGACTACTTTCCTTTCCATTAGATTATTGACTAGGGCGTCGGCAAACCTCTTCGGGCGATTCTTCTGCCCTTGGATATTGTCGTTTTGGACGTGGCCCCATCCGAACAGGTTCACAAGCCCAAGGGCCACTGTCGTCTTACCGCATCCAATCGAGGCAATAGGAACGATGACAACATCCTGGGCCACAGGCGGAGCGGCATCCCCCTTTTCTAGTTCCAGAGCGATGATCTCAGACCCCTTGAGTCCCCTATCCCTTAGAAAACCATTTCTCATAGCAATAATGCCATGGTTCTGGTTATAGAGCCTTCCCAAATTTGGATTTTGCTGTAACTGATGCCTTGCGTACTTCAGGTACTCTTCCGTGATAGCGATATGCTTCCTGTATTTTGGAGGTTTTCCGGAGATTATGGCCTTGGTCGCCTCACGCCACTGCCTGTACATGAGATACGGCTCCTCAAACTTGTACTTGAAAAACCAATCTCTGTATGGACCGCCTCCTTCGCGCGTCTTACACCGAATAACAAACCCTTCTGTATCCCTACCATCCCAGGAACCTGTTTCTGCGCACTGCTCGAGGAAGGATTTAACATCGGAAACGTTGTCTTTAAGAATATATTCAGCCTTCTTAAACCCCCATTCATCTGCAAACTTATGCACTTCGGGTCCTGAGAGGGTCATAAACTCGGGGAGGTTGAAGTTGATTCCGTGCAGGTAGAGTCCAGCAGCCTCTTCAGGATATGCCAGGACATGCTCTTCGAAACGATCATCACAAAGCTCGCCTACCGCGGTAGCATTCATAGCTCGTAGCTCTTGGGCTAGTCCTTTGACGGTCTTGCCAACGGATTCCACATGCCGCTTCACCCAACCCTCACCGGCTAAGGAGTGGCTGACGGTGACATCTGCTCTAGCACCGGTAGAATGTTTGCTGCAAACTAAGAGGGTACCGTCCTCCAACCCAGATATAAATATAATACAGCCATTTTCCTTCACACTCAACTCGTAGGGGCCCTTTGTATTATTCTCAATATTCCGCCATTGCGTCGCGTTGACCTCGTCGGTATTAAAGAACTTGTCGTATCCGCGCACGGCGATCTCCGGTTGATTTTGCCTGTTTCTGGTGGTGAACAATCCGCGGGCATAAGTAGGCAGGTCGTCTCGCTTGTAGTCCCAGTCTCGAAACCTCCAGGAGTCGACGCTAATGCCATCAGACCCAGCGATAGGGAATGTCGTCTTTTTGCAAGTAAAGGATTTCTTGCCAGCTTGTTTTTTCCCGCCTGCAGCAGCGTTGAGAGCCTGCACGAGCTGCGAAACCTCCTGGACGTCTTGTTGAACCATGGTGAGAAGAGGGATTGGAGAAGATGAGGATGACCGAGAAGGAGGGGTAAGAGGAGAGGGAGAAGAGAAGCCCCAAGAGAAGAAGTAGCGAGATGGAGAAGGTCTACAAACCCATGCGGAGTACGGTTGTCCCCAAGGGGGGTGAACTGAGTGCGCTATATAGTGTCTGGCAGATCGTATTGGAAAGCACCGTTGCGCAACGATGAATGAGTCAACGGCAGCTCGCATCGATATTCTTTGAGCCTTGAGAACGAACAAGCAGGCTGATGGCGGGGTCGCAGTGCTTGGTATTAGTGCTCCAATTAGCATTGACAATTTCCCGTTCGGCAGGCCCACCCAGTGCACAGCTCCTAGTCACGTGATGTAATGTCCCGCGCCAAGGATCGCCGCCAAACCCTAACTCTAAACCCCTTTGGGCTCCTTGAGCCCTAAGTCTGGGTTCCGGTTGTCCTGATTGGCCCAGCCCCGTCACGTGCAGGGGATTTTCTTGACTCATGGCGGGCAAACACCTGAAAGAAGCAGCATCGGACAACTAAAAGAGCAAAGCACAATCCGCCGTCTTGCACGAAAGAGTCATCCTGTCATTCATTTAAATCCAAATCATTGCCAAAACGACGCCTCTTTGATTAATTAGTCACAACACGACTAAAGGCGACTCTCTACAATCATGGCACAGGCTAACCCGTACATCCTCGCTGCAGAGAACCCCGCAGCCCTCCTCACTTTGCTTCGGGCCAATCCTTCCATAGCCTCAGGCCAGGACGGCCACGGCTATTCCCTCCTTCACGCTGCTGCCTCATACAACCAGCTGGACCTACTGCGCGCCCTGGTCAAAGAATTCAACGTCAACGTCAATCTCACCGATGAGGATGGCGAAACCTGTCTCTTTGTCGTCGAAACACCGGAAATCGCCCAGTGTCTGATCGAGGAGCTGGGCGTGGATAGAAACATAAAGAACAGTGACGGGTTGCTGGCAGAAGAGTCTATCGTTAATGACGGCTCTTTTCCCGCTGTAGTCGCATACCTACAGGGCCGTACCGTCGAGGCTGTCGAGTCGAATGACATGCTCCACACCGCCGCGCCACTCCCGCCAAACGTCACTCTCAACATGAGCACCGTTACGGAACAGGCGAATGCAAACGGCGCGGAGGCAGAGGTGGTGGATTCGGAGTTCCGGAGGAGGATACAGGAACTAGCGGCCAAGGAAAATTTCCACAGCGACGAGGGCCAGAGGGAGTTGAGGGCGCTCGTCACGGATGCGCTACGAGACGTGAATGCGGAAACCCAGGAGAAAGCCATGAGAAGGCGAGTTGACTGAGGATGTCAGTCTCTTTTCTTCTTTTCCGCTTGCCTCTCCACGGGGTAGAACCAACCCTACCCGTTGCAAATCTCCGGTCTCCCCTCCCCATGACCAACAATTTGGGATATACCCAGTCCCTTCACGAAGCGACTAAATACCGGTCGGCTTGTTCTGACTCTGCTTTTACGGAATAAACACAAAGCTATGCGGTTGCGGGCTCTCTGGGGCATGTCATGAACTGCAAAAGACCTCACCAGGAACCCCCTCCAGGTCTTCCCGCATCAGGACTATGCAGACATGGTGATTCTAAGGATTGGACTTGCACACATTTTCAGCGCAATAACGCGGCGGTCACCAGACAGTGCTGTGCCTAAGGACCTTGCTCGCTCCGTCACCAATTGGCTGAGTTAGCTCAATCATCTACAGGCCAAATTTCCGTGAGTTATGAATATTGGGGATGAGCCTGCTTAGCCTACAAATCTTGGACCATACATACTGCTATAAAATATGATGAATGATGAATGTCATGATGCGATATATGCAATATATGCAACATACCCGTACCTTAGGAATTCTGTCTATGTTCTCTACGTTGTAAATCCATATTGCTGCGTACGATTTATCCAAGCACTATTAGACTTTGGCCGATTTATTGTATCAGGGCGGGCACAAAATGAGATCGAAGCGGGATTATGAAGTCGGTATCTCTATCTGAGGTATCCGATTACGCCAAGCTGCGGAGCCCATAACTTGCCCGATAGATCGTGATCAGGTGACATCATCATCGTCAACCCATCTCCAAATATTCCATTACATTGACCGCAAGAAAGCAGAACACACATCGCTCTCCTTCTAATCTATTAACTACTCCTTCAAATCCCTCTTCCCTCCAAACCCACCACATACCTAACCATACAATGTCCCACCCTCCGCACCCCTACTCCACCCACCCTCCCCCCTCACACCTCCCCACCTCCTCCTCTGGCCCCACAACTTTCAACCACCCGAGCTCAAGTCCACGCCCACATCTACACCCACACCTCGATGCTTCCTCCTTCGATATAACTAACAATAGCAATAACATGACATTGAACCGCGACACACCACCTCCCCCTCCCCCGAAACCAAGTAGCCATGAAGCGAGTCGGGGAGGAACGCCGCTTCAGCTAGGCAGCGGTGGAGGTGGGACACCGGGACAGGCAGGATTCCAGCCGCCGTTGATGGTGGCGGGGGAAGGTGGTCTCGGACAGGGACCGCAGGGAGGATTAGGGGGAGCGTATGAGCGAGAGCAATTGGGACACGGCGCTGGGGGAGAGACTGGGGCCTTGGATGCGCGCGGCCACCAACAACAACAACAACAACAACAACAGGTGCAGCCACCCGCCATTGAAGACGGATGGATACCTGATATATTGAAAGATAAATCGTATGTTTCTACCCCCTATCCCCCTGTTTGAGAAACCCTTTACACCCCTCTCAAAAACATCCAAACCGAAAATATCCCATAGCTAACCACCCCCGCCAACCAAACAGAACCACAGACCTCCAATCCCTCCTCTCCCAAAACCCTCCCCTTCTTTCCGCCCTCTCCACCCTCCACCCCTCCTACCCCTCCTCCCTCCCCCACCTAACCTCCTCTCTCGAAACTAACAAATCCCTCGCCACGCACCTTCTCGACCTACACACGCGCCTCACCGCCTTACGCACCGCCACATCCACCCTCCTCCTCCAACACCAATCTCTAGAACTCTCCTGGCGCAAAAAACAAGCTGAGATGGACGCTGCGCTGGAGCCTTGGAGCCCCAAGGCGTTGTATCAGAGACTTGTGGCGGGGATAGCGGAGCAAGAGGCCGTTTGTCGTGCGGTGGAGGAGAGCTTTTTGGAAGATGATGGTGGCGGCGCAGGTGCGGGGGGTGCGGGTGCGGGTGGGGATGGGGGTAGTAGGAAGGCTGGCGAGAGGGAGGTGAGTGAGTGGGTTAAGAGGGTGAGAGGGGAGGGGGCGAGGTTGGAGATGAGGAGGGAGGAGAGGGCGAGGTGGGATGAGGGGAGGGTCGGGGGGTGGAGGTGACCATGATGATTATAGAGTTGGGATTATGATGCGTGGATTTTCTTTTTCTTCCTTCGGGCAGTTTTGCATTTTTCTCTGGGTTTTGTTTGTTCTTTTCTCTACGATTCTGTTTTGAGAATAGGAGGCTCTGGAGTTTTCTTGGGTATAGAACTCGGGGAGCTTGGATACTGGTTTGATATGATATGATACTTATGACCCCCCTTTTCTTTTTACTTTACACCGTGTCATGCTAATAAGTCTCGCACCTCTTCTCAAAATGTATATATATACAACAGCCAACTATCAATACTTCCATCAATCCATCAACCCAGAACCAGAACCTAGTTCCGAAGCCTAGCAATGAGCTGAACAATGAAAAGTGAGGAGTTAATCCTTACACTTCTCAAGGATAGTAGATAGCCAAGTATCTAATGTAAGTAAGGGACCCAAAAAAAAAGGGAACCGGCCACACCAATCCAATCCAGTCCATTCCGACCCAAAAAGAAAAGGGAGAGCCAAAAACCACGAGGAGGACTTTTCCCCAGGCCCAAAAGCAAAAAAAAAAAAAAAAGAAAGAAAGAAAGAAAGAGAAATTAAAAAATACCATAAGTTAAATAAGGAAAAAGAAATCTTCTCCCCCCCACTTCCCTACTACCTCTTCATATATTCCCAGCTTGCTTGGGATACCCGGCAAGGGGACTTTTCTTTTCCCCCTATACCTCCGCAACACCTCGACTAGACGAAGGTCTATCATGCGCCCACTCATCCGCCGGACCAGCGTCATTCCCAGCACGACTAACCACAAGCCCATTCGTCTTATTATTATGCGGCGGCCCGGAAGAATACCGTCCACTCGCCGCCGCCGCCCCCGACGACGATAACGACCCGTCCATAACAGTCGCATAACTCGCAAGCCCGACGCCCGCATAAAACGCCTTATCACGACTCCGCGCACCCCAAGCCCAGCCCGCACCCGCCCCGAGGGGTAAATGATACAGGCGGAAACCTAGGTACGCGAAGAAAATGCCAAGGGCGGAGCCGAAGAGGATGTCGAAGCCGAAATGGCGGTTGTCCCACCATCGCGAGGAGGCGATGTATGTTGCTGTGCAGATTGGGAAGGCCGCGAGGAGGAGTAGGTAGGCTGGTGGAGCGGCGTTCTGGTCACGGAGGGGGAGGAGAGAGGTGGATGATGATGATGGGTCGCTTTGCGGGCCGGTGTAGGGGTCGTCGATGGTCGGGTGGGTAGTCCCCGTCACAAAGGCGGTTTGACGTCGGTCTGTGCTGAAGGTTCGTGGGTGTAGATAGGGAAATGAGATGGAGAGTTTGGCGCAGAGCCAGAGCGTAAGATAGGTAAGTCCGGCGAAGGACACTGCGTGCGATTTAGTAGGGAGAAACGGGCAAGGGGGTAGTTATAGATTTATACATACTCGAAGCATGACCGCTGGGAAAGCTGACAAACCCATCTCTCAGCGCTTTGCCCTCAGCGGTGCAGATTTTCCACGACACAAGCGCTGGGGCATCGCGAAGACTCTCAGCCAGACCGCCAATGATATAAGTAGCGATGTCGTCCACATCAGGCTTACACCTCGCCAGCATATCGGGTCGCGGCTTTCCAAACATGGTCTTTAGACCCTCAGTCGCCGCGTAGGTACCAGCATACGCAACGCCCAAGCCCATCCATCCCGCATTCCACTCCCACAGCTTGCGCCGCCAAACCAGCGCGCTTGGCGCATGCTTTTCCGCAGTCCGTCCTGGGATGAATAGAAGGCTTCCCAGGGCGATGATGGCTGCGGGCGCAAGAAGGCTGACAAGGATTAGAACGACGGGTGGAACTGTTTCAGAGACGTGCGGGTAGGATATATTTGGGTCGCGTAGGTAAAATGCATGCTTGTTGGGCTCGACGGTTTTGAAAATGCGGCCAAGTGCGCCGGGGATTCTATGGCTGGTTAGTCGTTGTTTTTACTTGTTGAAATAGTGGGAGGATCAAGTCATTGAGCAAGAGCTGCTGCTGCAGGGGAAAACACACAGAATGCATATCCAGTCGAATATATAGGACGATATCAGCCATTTGGAGAAGCGGGAGCCATTGATGGCTGAGAATATGGAATGTAGATTCATCGAGGCTTGATATAGGATGTTAAGGACAGTATGGGCAAAGAGTTAAACAAACACTTGTAGACACGGTAATGATATTCAAAGGAGAGAAATAAATGAGAGAAAGTGCTATAAGGAAGTATAAACCAGAGACAAGAGATACCTCACTTTATGGCAAGATAGATGAAGAGGGCAAATGGGTCGCGTGCTACTCGAGATGCGGATCTTGTAGCTGTGCTGGGGCTATCTACTGCCCATTATTGGCAGTTAACTGTATGGAACCGAGCAGCAGTGGGAGCAGCAAACTCATCAGCATTATTATTAGGATCTTTCTCTAAGATGCAGCCGCGGGACTCAGCCGCAAGAGAGGGGAAGGATGGCAGGTTTTCTGTCCGTTGGTGGTACAGTACAGAGTAGGAGTCGCCGACGTTGAAAGTGACGAAACTCAGCCAAGAGAAAGTGTGCCTGCGCCAAGTTGCTTGGCTGAGCATCCTGGTCTATCTAGAGAGTAATCTCTCGAAGCATCTTGAGTTGAGCGCTTAAATCCATGCCTTCTGAAATCTAAGGCTGAACCAATTATCACTTTTCCAGCGACTGACGTGCAGCAGCATTATCTTATCCCTGCCAACCCGCGACTCCTATCGAAAAATATATTGCGGCCTAGGTCGCGCCGCCATCAGCGCGTCCATCTCCATAGCCTTGTCACTGTCAGGGAGCTGGAACTCAAACGCTTCCCTTATTTGTGATTACATTATCCCAATCTACAACTCCAACAAACAAGGGGGAGAACAATGACCATCGACGAACCCCCAACCGACTCAACCCCTCTACAAGAAGAAGAAGAAGAAGAAGAAAAAAGGGAAGGGGAGCCCCAAGACACCACCCCCTCCCCCTCCCCCTCCCCCTCTCCCCTCACCCACAACCCCTGGATCTCCCAATCCTCCCAACAACAATGGGAACCCACTCTCCTCTTCGTCTACGGCTCCCTCATGGACCCAGACATAATCCGCGCCCTCCTCGACCTGTCCCCAACTGACCCGCCATCTCTCAAACCTGCGCGCCTCCGCTCCTTCAACATGAAAATGTGGAGTCTCTACCCAACCCTCATCCGCACCAATGATCCGCAAGATATCATCGACGGTAAGGTGTTTCTAATCGAGGAAGAGGTCCATTTCCGCAGATTGGAGGCGTATGAGACGAGTGCGTATACCTGGTGTGAGTGTGAGGTTGAGGTGGCGCTGGAAGATGGGGTGATTGAGCGGAAGATGGGGTGTCGGACGTTTATTTGGGCGGGGAGCCCGGATGATAAGGATCTGGTGGAGGGGAGGTTTGATTTTGAGAGATATCTGAGGTATTTTAAGCCGAAGCTCTTTGGGAAGACGGATTCTTGACTGGAGGGGGAGGTGGCTGGCTACTACGGTATATATACTCTACAGATCCTTCCCTGGTCGTCCCTCCTCATATTGCGGTCCTCTAATGCTTTCCTGAGGATTCCTAGACTAAGACCAATAGAACATATGAATAAACATAGATATTCAGAAGCTTAGGTTATGTTATATACATCCTAACTTCACGCTCCCACATGCATATTATATCTCCCAGAAGAGATATATATAGAAAAACAGAACGTCTGAACCACATATCTCTGCTTCCTTACTTCGTCTTCCCATCCAAACCCATGAAGAAATCATATCCGAACTCCTCGCTCGAATCATTAAACCGGGCCTTCTTATCGATCCCATTGATCGTCTGCACGTCCTCCGGCTTCAGCTCAAAGTCCGATTCGAAGTTCTCCCGAATACGCTTGGGAGTCTTGGACTTGACAAGGACGGAGTGGCCGCTTGCGATTCCCCATGCTAGTGTTTTTCCAGATATAGTTGTTAGTTATCAAATTGGGATGGCAAGGATACTTATGATGACATCATTACGGGGTGGGGCGGGAACAACATACCCAACGCAACCTGCGCCCCAGACTTGCCATACTTCTCCCCAACCTTCACCAGCACAGGATCCTCAATCAATCTCCCCAACTTTTCTCGTCCTGTATAAACCTCATTCTGGTTCCCCAGAGACGAGTACTGCGTGACATGGATCCCTTTACTCTTCATAAAGTCCACAAACTCACGCTGCTGCAGCCAGGGGTGGAGTTCCAACTGATGAACCGCGGGCACGACCGAGGTCTTGTGCAGTAGGTCTTGGAGCTCAGAGCGCGAGAAGTTGGAGATTCCGATTGCTTTGGTTTTGCCGGATTTGTAGACTTTCTCCATGGCTTCGTAGGTCTGATTCGAAGTTAGGAAGGCCCCCCTGACTCAAAAGCTAAGAAATAAATGCTGTAAAATTGGATGACATTTACCTCCACATACCCAACCTTCTCAATCCTGGGTTTCCCCTGCTCATCCTGCGGAAACAGCTCCTCCCCCCTCGCAAACGCGACAGGCCAATGCATCAAGTATAGATCTACATAATCAACACCTAGCTTCCGCAAAGAGTCGTTCAGCGCAGACTCCACATCGTCCGGATGGTGCTTGCTATTCCATAATTTGGTGGTGATGAAGAGCTGGGAGCGCGGGATGCCGCTCTTTTTAATAGCGCTGCCGACTGCTTCTTCGGTCTCGTATCTATATACAGTTGAAAAAGGGGTGGGGGTTGAGTTAGCCAGCAGTCCGCGTATTCCCGCGAAGTGCGAGATGTATATGTAGTTTAGTTATAGAAGTAAAAAAAGAAAAAAGGAATGTTTCCCTTACACAGCAGCAGTATCAATATGCCGAAAACCAGCTTCCAGAGCAGTGAGAACGGCTTTCTCTTGTGCTTGGGGATCCTGCCATGTACCGAATCCGATGGCGGGGATTTCGGCACCGGTGTTCAATTTGAACTTTGTGTCTCGAGGTGCCATTATGAATTGAGATTCTACTAAGAATTCAAGTTTTTTTTTTTTTTTTTGGTGGTATGGGGGTAAAAAGGGGGAGGAAAATAGACAAATGTGTATGAACCGAGAAAAGGGAAGGATTAAGGGTTTATCTTTTCCCTTCATCACGGATTTTGGCTTTTATATGTATATAGATTTTTGGGCTAGACGGGAGAATAAACTTGCAAGAAACAATGGGCCGTATAACGTCAGGTTGACGCAGTGTTTTATTCAAAGGCAGTGATACGTCAGAGTTGGTATAGGGGTTAGGAACTAACGGCTATGACGTTTGTGTCTTCCCGATATTTCCCAGAACCTTGGAAAAAAACGTTGCATGGCAGGTTGAGCGAGGATGGACGTATCAATGCAATCCAGTGATAGAGAATCCTTCTTTGAGGACGATTGACATTCAGAAAAGTGGCACACAGCCCCTTTTACACTGATTTTCGCAAAAAATGTAATGGCTCTGCCTAATCTTGATGGCCACTTTCATAACAGCAGAACTGAATGAAACCAAGGGCTGAAAGTGTGCAACTTGGGCGACAATACTCTCTTCCCTGAGTGGAGAAGCCTTTTTGTAAAGCGCTGAATTCATATCATTCCGTCCCCCCTTACAGCTAACCCCCTTGATTTCTGTGTTTAAATTTTACCAAGCTGGATTGACCAAGACAGTGACAGAAAATAGGGTATCATGAACCAAAGACTTCTGAACAGGGGGGAAAGAAGAAGGAGAAAAAATATCAAGCTTAAATCCTTGACATTGAAGTTCTTGATACTAATAACTACATACTACAAAGCTACAGCCCGCTTTATTTGCACCCTTCCCTCTCTCACGGTCGACATTGAGAGTACCACTCATTCACCACATCACGCTTTGATAACCGAATGGGCTGTCAAACTCCTCAGAGTTGTGTGGTCCACGAATAGGAACAGGGGTTCGATGGTGTTTCTTTGCCTTGTCGATAGCTGCAGCAGCTAGAAACGCCTTCCCTGAAACCAGAAAAGCTACCCTATAGCCATATTGAGACCACAATCCTTTCTCGAGGCAACAAACCAATTAGAGAAAATCGGGGTGACGGAGCAGCCATTTGGCACCACCGACGAAGGATCTGGTGCGCAGATAGTCTCGTCATTCATCGTATGTACATACATGGTTGGAACAGGCATGGATCTTGAGCTCCTGAGGCACGTGGGTTTCTGTGAGGTGGGAAAGTGTTTGGACTCGGGCGTCGTGTGCTTCTTTGATATCTCTGGAGGACATCTAACGATGCTCCTCATCAAAGAAACGTATTCCTTGAGATTGCGGACAGTGGGATCTATCTTATTCTTGTGGCCTGGCCATAGCTTCAAACATACAGAGCATGTTTCCAGCCTTATAGAAAGACTAGCATATCTGTTCCAGTAACAATCACTAGGAGAGCGGCGTACATGGCATCTGTCTCAAGCTAGAAGCTCCCACGCAATTTCATGCAAATGGGGGTTTGGTTCATCACAAGCTAGCTAATGCCAGGTCTCCGTACTGAAGGGGTATTGGCGGTCCCATGGGGACGAGCATGCATAAGCAGACGTTCGGAACAACCAAAACCGAAGGATTCGGGATAATTTCTCTCCTTATCTCTCCTTATTCAGCTGGGGTAATTGGTAAGTCTCCTGAATGGTGTTTGCCTGTGTGCACACTGTACAGATGTTTGCCTGCAGCAAAGTTGAACGAACAAGCCTCGCCAAGCATTTTTTGATCGCGAAATGCCTCATTGAGGCAAGCCGCAGTGATGATGGCAGACACGCGTCTCTAAAAAAGGACGCATCTCAATGGATATCCGCGCTCGAAAAAAAGAGCAGCGTGGGGGCGCGATTGGCTCAGCAGGGTCCACGAGCAACAAAGAATGGAGGGCAGAGCCTCCCGCCAAAGCATGGCTGCTATTATTAACCAAGGGCCAAGTTGGAAGTTGTTGGTTGGAAGCTGGATGGATTGGAGCCATGATTCCTCCAGGGTTGCATGGGTGATTTGATCCTCACTACGGAGTATTCATGACTATGTGGAGCTAACCCACTTTGGAGCGTTGCAACTCGCAGGCTTCAGCCGTTGCTTCTCCACAAATCGTCGTCTAGACGGCGAATAAGGCTTTTTGATTGTGATTTTACTTTTTTTGCCATGACATGGATGATTCCTTGGTAGGTAAGATTGCCTGTGCTGAGCCACTGCTGAGCCCAGGTAGCGCACAGCCTACATACAGCCTACAGGATGATGCACGCATCCTGGAACCGGCAACCAAAATTAACTGGATTTCCCCAGATCAACACCTTTCTCCTCGCAAGATGCGTCAGTGATAGCTTTGAGAAAAACAAATTTGCTTGAGGATTGGCTCGAGAATCCTTGCAGGATCAGGATTCAGGATAGGCTAAGGTGTCTGAGCTGAGCAAACGGAAACACTAGTCGGTAGAAAGTAACGAAATACGAGCAGCTCATCACGCCAACAATTACGGGCTAATTGGTTAGCGGCGTGCAGTTTAATGAATCAAAGGCTCGACCACCGCCGCGATCATCGATGCGGTTGCTGTGGAGCCAGTCATCACCCTCGCTGTCGGCAGACCCAGACTAAGCCGTCTAAGAAATCCCGTCACCCTGCTGAGCCTCACTGGGGCCCCTCTGGTCTAGAAGCATCCGCTAATCTTCGCCATTCTTGGGCTCGTCCTGACTTTTTACTTACCCCTGAGACTGACGGAACGCAGCCTGGGTGCCCTGCCCCGATGTCCCGTCGGTGGCTCCCACAGGTGGGAGCAGCATATATATGAGCGACGACGTCCCTCGACCTGGCTTCCAATCCATTCTTTATCCCAAGCAATCTGACACTTTCTCAATCCATCTTCAGTCATTTTTTATTTCTCGCCGAGATCTCGACGCCAATATATATTTTAATACAACAAGCTAAAGCCCGTCTTTTCGACCTTCACCATGCAGATCAAGACTGTTCTCCCTGTCCTGGCCCTCGTCGCCACTGCTTTCGCTGCCCCTGAGGCTGCAAAGCGCCAGAACCTTGATGATCTCAACCTCGATGATATCGATCTTGATGACCTCAACCGCGGTCTCGATGAGCTGTATGTCAACTAGATACCGTGAAAAGCAAGTAACACTTCTAATATTTGAAAATGCAGCAAAAGCAAGCTCCCCAATGATTTTACTCTTCCTACCACCCTCCCCACCGACATCGCCAACCAGATCGATGATGTCAGAAGCAAAGCCGGTGACTCACTCGACGACGCGTTAGCCAGCGTCACTTTCCCTCCCGATTTCTTCCAGGTCATCCAGACTGCTATTCCCGCCAGCTCTCTCTCGGCTATCATGGAGGCGCCTGAGAAATGGGCCTCTGACCTCGCCAGCTCCGCCAAGGATGGCAAGACCCCCGACTGGTATGTCGCTCTGCCATCCAGCATCAAAGACTTCCTCGAGGGTCCCACTGGCGGTGCCGTTACTGCCACTCAGACTGGTGACTCGACTGCTGCTCCTACCGGCGATGCCGACTCCACCGGAACCGAGACCGACGACGCTCCTGCTGAACAAACCTCCAACCCCGCTGTCCGCCCAACTAGTGGTGTCCTTGGCAGCTTCATTGGTGCTGCTGGTGTGCTCGGCCTTGCCCTCGCTCTGTAAATAGCGAAACCTTGAAATTGTAAAGGACGCGATGATTTGCGGAGGGATTTAAGGAAACGGATTTTGGTTTTGTTGGATATAATTCTCGAGAAGCGCTTTTTCTTTTGTTTGTCTTTTGTTCTAATTTTGATTATATACCCTGTATTGTGTTTGTTCTTCGTAAAGCTAGCCCTACTATTGTAATAAAGAATCAAAATCGAGAACCGAGACAGATCAAATCTCACCTGTTGTTGCTTCTCTATATTCCTGTGCATGTGTTTTGTGTCAATGTAAGAAGATAAGGTTAATAAGGGGTAGATAGAACCGTTAATATCATCGTTAATACCCATGTCCATGCAGGGGAAATCCTTCTCCATAACACAGCAGTGGCCTGTAGACTGTGACATGCTGTGTGTTCAGGTCTCCTCGTCGCGCATCGCATTCCGCGCCAAGACTCTCATCACGTGCTGCAGTCGAACTACGTGGCTGGCTGGTTCAGGCTGCCGTAGCTACGCTACTATTTTCAAATAAAATCTTCTTCCACACACAAAAATTTCCTTCTGCATCAAAAATTCTATCGACACCTTTTTTTCTCAACAAGAATAGCTCCACTGAGCTGTCGCTGTCTGCCCAGTGTTTCTTCTGGACAGCAGTTCTTCTGACAATGATTACATGCTCTGAATGCCAATTGTGCAATATCTAATAGGTAAGCCCATTTCCTCTTACTTGTGCGGGTTGCATTTCCGCCGCTCCTTCTGTGATGAATGTTATATCGAACAATCCAAAGCCTATAACTCCGTGAAGGATTTACAATCTCTTAAAATTACTCTGATATAGTTGAGCTTCCTACATTAGCACAATTTTCCCAATCGCAGTTCGCAGAATCGGGTTTGGCTGACTGTTATTTTGTTCTAGCTTCCAGCTCATTAACTTGAAAATTATTTCATGTCCGCTTCGGACGAAGCAAACCTCTTGTCTGTGTTTTATAAAAGGTACACCATCTGCGATCCATTTTCCCCTCTTGATTTTATTCCCAATCCCATTCCCCTTCCCTGGCACTGTGATGACCCTATGACATGCCAAAGGCATTCAAGCTTAACCAATAATGTGGAATCTGTCATACTTTAAGTTTCAGCCTTGTCTGACAATTGCTCTATACATACCTAATCTATGTGATGCATCATTCAAAAAATCAATAATGAGCCTTGTTGCTGACATGTTTGCTCATATTAGGTATGATTTCAACCACTTCATTTCCGTTGCTCGGGCGAATTTCCCCCTCTCTTATGAAGAATTTTGAACGAACGGGCGGACAGACTGCGTCCATTCTTCGCTTCGTCCATACCAAAGCAGGGCCGTACAAAGCCCTGTGGATGTTGGGAAGGGTGGATTGCTTGTTGAGAACTCGTCAGCTGATCATGCGATTATCCCGTTGCCTTACTCATTCTCTAATGACCATGGTCATGTATGAAGCGTTTGACTAACATACTGCTCGGTTAGGTACTTTACTTTACGCTTTCAACTTGTTCTGTTTCGTTTCCCCTCTCGGCTATCATCTATTACATGATGAACATTTATTCACACTGTTTGAACCGGGGTACCATTGTGCTTCCGGAAATGAACGTATTACACTGAAAATTCTGATTTAATGAGGTATGTTTTGAAGTTACTCCTTCCGTTATATATTTTGCGTGCAGAATGCTGATCACATAGGCACAAAGCCTGACTTTAGATGATATGCCTGTTGATATTTTCGAAGACTTGTCGTATTGCTCTTTTTCGTGGGGAACATGTCACTAATCGATCTGGAATCGAAATAGGCACCCATATATTCGTGACTGGCATGTAGATTTGCTTTCATTTTCAAGGTAAGATAGTCACCGGACTCCTTTTCTCTTGCCTTTTTTCTTTGACGCACCACCTATCTGATGAGCCCAATTGATTTCGCTGTGTTCTTACTGAGTTATACTTTGAAGATACAATCATCACCTTGGAGACCTGATTTCCACTCACCCAATTATTGCTGCTTTTGCTTCGCATTCTTCTGCATAGTGGTTCTCTTAAACTGACATATTGTCTTGCAGGTCTGACATTCTGAAGATTTTTGATCTTCGGTCACCCAGGACTCAGTGAACTAGATAGACGAATATGAATACATACATATACAATTACTCTCATTGGTCTCACAATCCACATTCCCCGCGTGTAATCATTTATGATCTCATTATAACCACCCCAACCGTAAATCCCTCTCACTCAACCCACGCCCCATTCTTCTTATGCCACTCGTCCAAACCCGTTTCCCCATACGTCTCATGCACACTCTTCTTCCCCTCAGGCCACCTCACCCACGCCGGCTTCGACCCATTCATAATACACACCATCTCCTCGGGCACGGGTAACTCTGTATCTATCGCCGATGCGAACGGGTGGATCAGCTCTGGCCAATGGTGGTCCCAGAGCCAGAGCATCGTGCTGCAGTTGGAGCAGAAGTTGCGGATGGAGGAACACATGGATTCTGTGGGGAGACCGCGGGCTTTTACGGCGGTGTATTTCCTAGAAATAGATGCTTTTTGTGTTAGATATGTGTTCTAAGTCTGCGTATTATTTTTGGCAATGCTACTACCGCTAGACTAGCCATGAGATGGGAGGAGGTACTCCTACTACTACTTACTTCACCAAATCCTGCCCCTTATGCACCGTCAACGTAGACGCGATACCACCCAAATTCACACTCCCACTATACCCGCCGATTTTTCGACAGATACTGCATGCGCAGAGCTGGTAGGGCACGGGCGTGTGGGATTGAAGCGTGAATTCTACGCCGCCGCATTGGCAGCTTCCGTTTAGAGTCCTATATGCCCCATGGGAAAGGGTGTTAGCGATTTCGAAGTTGGGGTGGGAAGGGTTGCTTTGGACTATAAGGGAGGGGAGGAGGGGTTTACTGACATCGGCATTTTGGATGGACTTTTGCTTTGTTTTGGTTTGTGGCGGATGTTGGGATGAATAGGTAGATTGAGCGGGGAGTAGCGGAAAGCGGGATCGCGGCGACAGGACGATGATGCTCTTTCAATTATGGAAAAAAAAGAAGAAGCAACGATGCGTCGGATTAGGTGGAGAATTAGATAAATTGGAGGTTATATTCCACACTTGATGTTGACTCAGCGGAGGATTGTCTTGGGATTTCTTTATATTTTATGGCATGGTCTGGGTCTACTGGTTTCCGGCGAGCGGAGACTGCGTTCGGCATTCGTCTTTCCCATTATTGATGCGCTTCGACGTCATTGCTGGGTGTGTGGGGGAGGGGATTGGCGGTTGGACTAAACAACATTCCCATAGATGCGCGACTTCGCGATAGCCAATTATTTTCTTTTTTATTATTACTTACAGATACGAATGAGAGTCTCTCTGGGAAAAGGGAGAAGAGATTGAGATAGTTCTCCAGCCGTATCAAGAACAAATTGTTCTCATCCACAGCTCTTCCCGGGATCAAACATCTGGTGGGCGGATTTTGCTGTGGGGGGAGCCTGATGTTTGCATGGATTGCACTGTTTGCATCGGAACATCGAAAGCAGCCCCGATTTGAAGCAACAAGGTTGGCTTCTTAGGAGAGAGCTTTTGATACAACCATTTTCGTATCCACACACGCATCTGCCCCCCTCGTTCAATTTCTCGAATATTGTCGTATTCCTCCCTTCTTCCCTTCCACACTTTGAAACTATGAGCTTTGGAGGTCCTGGCGGCCGGGCTGCCAATATCAAGCCCACGCCGTAAGTCTCTCTCTTTCATATCCATTCCTCGTCAATTCCCACCCCCGGATGCGGGATTGCGATTGGCATGTATATATTGCTATAGCTAACATAATTTGACATGCAGGCCTGAACGTGGAAGCTTTCCGCTCGATCATGACGGTATATTCACCCTTTTTACGCCCCCCACCATCTTCCTTCCCATCAGCGAACCTGCATTGACTAACAAACGCAATCCCCCTCTCTCTCTAGGTGAATGCAAATACATCATCTCCTCATATCTCCAATGCCTCAAGGGCGCAAGGGGCGTGAATGACGAACAATGTCGACGGCTAGCTAAGAGCTATTTGGCGTGTCGCATGGATAAGTGCGTTATTTGTTTTTGTTTTGCTTTCCACCCTTTGCTTGACGTCCTATGAAACTAGGTTCTGACGAAATCTTGGACGCGCCAATCATGTAGGAATTTAATGCTTCCGGACGAGTTTGAGAATCTAGGACTGGTGTTTGAAGGGGATAAGCCGAAGAATGAAGAGGGTGCGAGTGCGAGTATCGGGGGAGCTACGACGACAGGAGCCACGACGGGAGCTACAACGGCGGCGACGAAGTCATAAGAGTTAATTTGGGGATGTCTGTATGATTGTCTGGACATACGATGAGATATACAAGCGGAGAGTTCGGCCTCTGCCTTTCAGAGAAGACGGTAGCTATATGGGTTCTGAGGGAGCGGCGTTTTCTGGGTTGGATATTTGCATTTTGAAGCTGCGGAGTTGGGATATATATGGATGCATGGGGTTGCAAGGGAATAGCCTCATCTCCACATTTATTGTACAATAGAATTTTTACAAGTATATATATAAATATTTTGGGATGTTTATTCAAGTTCTATTTAATTGCGCGTCAATTGGGTGGTGGTATTTAGGTATTTATGACGATGATGCTATCTTATCGCGGGTGTTGGTGAACCTCATTCAGATAACTCACTCAGCTCAACGTCCCCAACTCATGAGCTTCCCCCCCTCCCCCCAAATATCGGTATAACACTATGCGGTGTGTATACAAATGTCGTCAATCGCCCGTCCCCCCGAACCGTGCCTCGTCGCCATAATCCTCATCGTGCGATCCCGCGGCGGTCCCCGATTCGTCTACCACTACCCACCCAGCCCAACAGCCTTCGACGACACCACCGCCTCCTCCTCCTCCGCGTCCAACAAACCGCGCCACTCCCGCTCGAAAAACAAGACCAAGGGCACGGATTCCAGTCAATCGAGCGATGAGGATGGATCTAGCTCGGACGAGGATAATAATACCAATGCTGGACCGGCCTCGTCTACTCCTGTTGCTGGTGGTGGTGCTGCTGCTGGTGGCACCGCGACCTTAGGTCGGAGCGGGAGTGACCTGGCCCTTAGCAGCGGCGCGTCTAGCGCGAAAGATAGTCACCGCTCCTCCTCCGGCACGCATAGTAGTACGGGCCATACCCACCTAGTGCTCACCGCGCCGCAACCGAAACGTGTGTCCAAGACAGCTAGCTCCTCGTCCGACGCGGCGGAAGATAGTCCATCAGACACTGCGGCGGGGACTGGGGACGAGCTATTCCAACCGCCGTGGGAAACATTACTGGGACTACAGACTTATGTGTGGGAGAAACTTCTCAGCCCGTCGCCGGCGTGGCATAAGCGCAAATTCGAGGTCGGCATTAATGATCTCACGTTCGTCGGGTGGCCGGTGTTTGTGCGTGAGGATGGCACGTGGCGGAAACGCAGAAGGAAGAAGGTGCCCAAGGAGGATGGTGTGTGGGATGGAGCGGAGATTGGGGAAGAGGATGGCTCTGAAAGCGAGCAGCGGGATGATAAGACATCTGAGTTGGAAGGGAGTGTGATATGGAATGGGAAAGGGAAGGTTGGGGATATTGCTGCTGCTGAGGGCAAAGCTGTGAATGCGGAGCAGGCTGAGTCGGCGGACTGTGATAAGGATGCGATGACTATGTTCAATGTCGTTTTCGTCCTGAATCCTCCGACATTGGAGTATAATTTACGCGTCAGAGAGAAATATGATAATGTGATTAAGAAATTTGGTAAGGGGTTGAAGTCGGAGCAGGCGAGGAAGGGTTATGTCTGGACAGAGGCTCAGACGATCTTGCATATTAAGGAGAAAGGAAGAGAGAATAGTGAGTTATATATATGCCTTGCGTGCTGATGGGAGAAGCTCGGTTGCTGATGTTTGATATCATTAGGATGGTCTCTAAACAATCTGTACTCGGAACTACTGTCAAAGTCGTCTCTCGCCCGGGCTATATCCACGCTCTATACATGTATATCATCTTCACGAATTGCCTCTATCACATTAACCCCTGAAACAACCATGTCTCTCCAGATCCCGCCCCTTACTTCTACTCCATATCTCCCTACGGGTGCGGATACTGCTTATCCAGGCCTGTGGCTCACTACAGCAGACAGCCTATCCGCGGCAGACGAAGTTACCAGCACCGAAGCCTCTGGACCAAATCAGGTCCTAGCAAAGCATTTCGCGCTCCTCCTCCTAAGCGACGAAGCAACAATATTAAAGGATATTGAAGCGTCCATGGGCACTCTCGGCCCGCCTCTTGCGCACTACATCCGCTCCTCAAAGCCTACAAAATCTTTTGCCCAAATCTCTGCCCAATCATCAATTCCCCTGAGCGATATCCAGGTCCTCGCAAGCCATCTGGCGTACTGGCGCCGTGCGCGTGCCGTTCCCCCACTCAATAAGGGAGACACATATATTGTCTCACCAAATTGCGACATGAGCAAGCTTAGCATAGCGACTGCGGCATATGCAGCTGCGTTTCCCACGATGCCTAGTCTTCCGAAGATGCTTTCCGTGCTTAGTTCGACGCCTAGGCCATACTTTACACTGATACCCAGTAGGGATCATAAAGAAATATACTACTCTATTCTCGCATGGCTGCTGCGAGGCGGCTGGGTAACCCAGTTGCGCACCTTTGGGTGGGTCAAAGTGACCCCCAAGACGAAAATCGCCGTCGAAGAAGCCATGGCCAGAGAAGAAGAGGAAAGAGAATCTGAAGAAGGATCCGAGAACAAAACAGCTACTTCGTCCGTGATCCTAGATGACGACAGCGAAGCAATAAGCGATGACGACGAAGACGGTCGCGCCTCGTCGTCATCTTCATCTTTGGACAGCGAATCCAGCGGCGACGGCGACGCCACGCCCGTGCCGGGCAGGTATCATCGACAACAACAAAAAAAGCGCGCCGAGCAGCAACAGCAGCAGCAGCAATCCTCCCCATCACAACAGCGCAGTAGACTCCACCGCAACCACCACCACCACCGCCACTCCCTCGGTCCCATAGAACCCTACACTTCATCCCTAATACTCCACCCTCACCGCGCCTCCCCTCTCGAATCCCGCTGGCTCGACCACATCCTCTCCACATTCCCCGACGATCACGGGCCCTCATCCTCCTCTTCCCCAGCAACACATCTCAACACCGGCATCAACACCACCACAACCTCCGAACCCTCATCTATTCAAGAAACTACTACTACTACTACTGCAGCGACGGAAGACAGCAGCAATCCTCCAGACTCTAAAACTCTGCAAAAGTACTGGCCAATTTTCACCCGCTACTTCAATGGAACGGACGCGCTGGAGAAAATCCCTGTCCGTGAAGCGTTGAGTAGGAAGGTCGTTTGGCGGTTGTTGAATCGGTTGGATGTGAATAGTAGAGCGTCACCACAGGGACAGGGACAGGGACAGGGACAGGTGCATGGCCAGGCGCAACAGGGACAGGGCCAGTATAGTAGTAGTAGTGCGGCGGCGGCGGAGGCTGAGGCGCGTGAGAAGGTTGTGGTTACAGTGCGGCATTGGTGAAAAATTAAGGGCAAGAAGAATCTACTCTTCTGCTATATTTCGATAATTCGTTCCCCCCCCCCTTTCTGATAGGCTTTTGGGGGGCTGGGGGTTTTGTGCTTTGTGTTTCACTAGCGGCGTGTTTGTGCATATAGGTTGACATAGGCCTTGCTTTTTTATCACTGTTTTCTTTTTGTCAGTTACCACCAAGGCTCCAAAAAGACCATATCATTACTTTATCTATCATTTCTTAGAATACTATCTTCAAGGTGTCTAGCTAAACAAAGGGTCTTTAAGATGACCCATTTGATATCATACAGCCTCCATTCTAAAAGGTTATCCGAAGTGCCAGCCCCCTAAATCAGGAGTGCGGGGGGAGGAAAAACAATATAGTTAAAGTTTTGTTTTTATTTATTTTTGAGAATAAAAATTTACCAAAAGATTATATATGTATATATATTTCCATTCACTTTTCTAGTTGTTCAAAAGAAAAACCCAAATATATTTCTAAAAAAAGTTTACCAGATCCATAGAAAAGTAAGGCAGACATTAAAAGATGGATGGAAAAAGGGGGAGCAAAATAAAATAAGAAAGAGGACAGTAGCAAAAGAAAAAAGAAAAAAAAAGAGAAAAAAGGAGTAGCGCTTTAACACAAATCACGAAAAGTAGAGAATAAGTCAAAAAAAAAGGGGATGATAATAAATCAAAGCAACAAGTAGAAGTAGTAGAAGAAGGAGGTTTTTAAAAAAAGACAGGGGCGAGAAAAAAAGCAACTCCTTTACTCCTCGCCCCTCACACTCCTCAAACATCTCTCAAGCCTCTTCCCCCTCTCCCTCTCCCTCACCAACGTCGTACTCGCAAACTTCCTCAGCGCCTCTCTCCCCACCTTCTCCCTCCAAGTCGTCCACCCCGCCAACTCCCCCACCACCACATCTCTATTCCACGAAATTTCCTTCTCCACCTGCTCAATCTCCAGCATACAATCTGTCAATTTCTGCTCGAGATCGCGCACAGATTTCAGCCGCGATTCTTCCAGGCCTGGGAAATTGAATTTACGCGGTAAGGAATTTGAGGCTAGAGAGGAATGCGTGCGTGCGAGAGCGCGGGTTGTGGTGTGGAGTTTGTTGATGAGCGCATTGGGCCGGGAGAGGGCAGATAGCATTGCGGTTGTGGTGCTGTGGGTAGATTCGAGGGCGGTGAGAAATTGGGTGAGCGGGGAGGAGTCGGAGGTTGTGGAAACACAGGCGGCGTAGCGCGCGAAGGCGTCGATGTGCGAGGGTGGGAGGGTGTTGGCAGGCGGTTGCAGAGGGGAGAGCGAGTACGCCAAGAGGATAACGGCGTCGGAGACATCGGAAGAAGCGTGCTGCAGGTTATGCCCGCGCCGGATGAGGCTTCGCGTGCTTGCACTTACAGCGCGGACCATGTCTTGCGCATGGGACACGACTTGCTCGACGTCACGGATCCCGTCCTTTGTGATGGTTTGATAGTCATCGGCGATTTTTTCGGCTAGCGCAGTAGCCTTACGCCTAGAGCGGTCTTCTATTAACTCCGTTTGCATTTCGGGAACGAGAAAAAATTCCCAAAGCATTTCATGAGTTGCAAAGGTTGGGTGGGCAAGTAGTATCTTCAGGAGCAAGTCCAACCGTTCCTGGGCTTCATGGAGAACTGCCCTAGAAGGTTTTGAGGGGATCTGGAATGGGGAGCGGAAGATAGGCAGGTCGGGAATATATGATGCAGGATGTTCGATTCGGAGAAACTTTACGAGGTTTTCGAAATCGGCTATACCACGACGACATGTTGTTATTGTATACGTTGTGATATTATCGGGATCTTCGCCTGGAGGTGAGGTAGATGGAGTGGGTGCACCAGACTTGATGATGAAACGAACAGTCCCATCTTCAACAAACAAGGACCGGACCACTGTTGTGATGCGACCTGAAGGGTCAAGCGGGGATGAAGGAGAGTTGGTAAAAAGTATAAGGTCGTCGATTCTGTTTCGAACTTCATCATCCTTTGCAAGTTCGACTGCGGTGAGCCCACGAAGCTCGCGCAAGTGGACATCTATTCGTGGGTCCGCAAAGAACGTTCGCACAAGATCCACACGGCCGTACTTGCTTGCCATCATCAGGGGCGTGAACCGCTTGTCATTGGTTGCATTTGGGTCGCAGTCGCATTCCTTTAGAATGCGGCGGACAATTTGCGGGTCGCTCACAATATGTAGCAAACTGTTCCCTTTCACGTCAACATGATCGTCTAAGCGCAGCGGCTTTCCGTCGCCTTGGGCCATTTGGGCGACTGTAAGCGCTTCGTTTACCATAGTGCCGTAATCCGGATGATCGTAAGATCTGCAAAGTGCAAAAAGCGGAGTTTGGCCATTTTTGTCCCTCTGCCTCCATGGAAGGGCACTCCCAAGCCTAGTCATTAGTGAGGGACAACTGAAGAGATAATGGGCAACCGTTCGACCCATGACGTCAGCCTTGGAAAAGTAGGCAGTCGTGGTGCTGTAATTGCACTTTTGCGAGATAAAACCAAGGATGATATCAACCAGCTCTGTATGGGCTAGTTGGACGGCTGCACTCAAAAGCGTAGTTCCGTCAGTGTTGGTATCCTCTAATATGCTTTCAACTGGGTAATATTCTTCCAACCTCAATAGGTACTGTAATGCGTTGGGCTGTCGTGCCTCTACGGCCATCATTGGAATAGAGTCACCCGCGGAGTCCTGGGTTTTTGTAAGGCTCTCAATTGAAGTATCCCCCTCAAGAGCACTGGTGGTTGATCCAATGGTGGTTGTACGCGAGAGAAACGACACAGTCGAAGCTTCAGAAAGACTCCTGACATCCATTGATACCCTTTTCTTCGATGTAGGCTTGGTTTTGGTTGGCGAGCTCCGGCCACCCCAAGTTTGGAAGGGGAATACATGTGCCAATCGTGGTGTTTCAGGCGGCTCAATATCCCCAACTGCCTCCTGCGCAAATGGTGTAGATAGAATACCATTCACATGCGAGCCACTTGTAGAAGGGAGCTGACCATTTTCGCCAAAGTGATCATCAAGTATTGGAGATTCTTCCTCTCCATCGTGATTGTTGTCTAGCGAAGGGGGATAACCATCATAATCAGGTTCCAGGATAGACCTCATTTCTGACACGCGGCCTGATTTGGTAACTGTCCACAGGCGCTTGTTCCTAGCACTAGCTCTTCTAAGACCAGCCGAGTCCCGCAGAAGGTAAGTGAGAACCGCTTCAAATGTGCTTAGCGCATATCCGAATTCGCCAGTCTCAACGTCGTCAATGTATATGTAGTGCTGCATATATAAGAGTCTCGCTTGGAGATGTCGAATTTGTGATCGTATGACCACGACGAGTAACAAAGAAACCAACACATCAGCATTTACTGTTAGGACGGATGGCGGTTTCTCAGTGCCCGTAGATCCGTCGCCTTCCCCAATGTCTCCCGCTACCGTGACCACTTTAACAGTCGCTAATAAAGCTTTGAGCATAACTTGAGGGCATTTCGCATCTGCCATCTTCCTAAATTGCTCAACGCCTTTCCCTAGCCGATGGACTAGCTCTTCTTTGCCCTTGCGACCGCCTTCGATTATGATGCCAACTTGAGAGACATCAATGTTTTCCATTTGGCGAATACGAGCGTCTAGCTCTGCATCTTCTGCTTGCCGTGAGCCGCAGAGTCGAGGGAAAAGAAGCGAATCATGCACTTGTTCTGTGACGTGCCTCTCGATGAGGCGTTCGACCAGTGGCCCGGTCAAATCAGTGGTCGCACCCAGGAGAGACAGCTGCTGTTTGTCGACAATGCGAAAGAGGTCGATTGCTGCAGTTACAGCAGTTTCTAGAGCACGCCTCATGAGATCCTCGTCATCTTCGAAATACTCGGAAGAATTAAACGGCAGCTTCTGATAAGAGGTGCTTCTTATCGAACCGGTTTCATCAGAGCTAGAATTCATCTCTTGCCCAGATATAGACGTTGGTGATCGGGAGGGAGGCGGGGGTAGCGGCTTTCCAAGTTCTTTGCCAAATTCTCGGAAGACGCGCTCTAAACCCGGCTGCATCTGTCTTGCAATGAGAGGAAAATTGGCTAGTAACTCTGCAAACGACCCGATGGGCCTCTTGGAGAATTGTGACACATTTTCATCGGCACGCAAGTTGGATCGCTGACTACTATCCGGCTTCGGTACCAGGCCCGGGACAATAGCAGGTACAACCCTGACGGGATCGTAAGAGCCGATTAATGGCTTCGAAATGTAGTATATGAGCCATGGTTGGGAGTCATTATTCGACGTGTAGTAGAGGGCATCGGAGATGAGTTGCACTTGATTTAAAGACTTGAATCCTGTAAAAATTTCCATTAGTATCTAGGTACAGACTGAGAGGCCGGCCTCCGCTTTCCATACCCTTGTTGCTAAACACCGAGCTTTCCTTCACGACTACCGTCCTCCCATTGACTGTAGTGATTTGTCTCGCCTTCCCCCTGCTGTCCCGGACGTTTAACCCATCTTTATTCGCACCCGTACCCGTCGGACCCGGAATTCGTAGGACATGGCTTCCGAGGAACTCTTCCGACGACACAAGGTCTATATACGCAACGCTTGAATCTCTGTCGCGTGCGTTCACGAGGGACCCAGTGACGGGGACAAGCAACACCTAGCGAGAGTTTAGCATACTCATAAACCAAGAGAGGTTGCGGCGCATTGGGCGGGGGGGAGGGGAGTGGTTTCCGTACATGGTTCTGGACTGGCACGCACTGGGCCGGGATCGTGCTGCGGAAGAAGGCGCGGAGAAAAGGGTTTAGTGGGTGCATCCAAACGACATTGGATGGCCCGGCGGACGAGCCCCGCCACGCATCAAGCTCCGTAGAGCTGTTTTAGAAAAGTGGCGCGATGTTCAATATTGCGATAGCTAGATCGTAGGTCTGAGTAGTCGGCGTTGGCGCACGTGAAGATCAACGAACGGTGTGAGGGATGAGCGGATAGTCGAGTATCAGACGTGCAAGGAAAGAAAAAGAGTGTTCTGCAGCACTGTTTAGAGTCTCGTATAACAGAACTAATCGCCGAATACAAAGAGCAATCCGCCAGAGTCGATCTCCAAGATTTATTATGCCGTTGAATCTCGATGCCTTCGGAGCAGCAAGCTCGATGGCGGATCACGTGATGTGGAGCTCCAGGGAGGGGAGGCTAGACTCAAAAGGGCCAGCAATGATTATCTAAGACTTGATGCGGAACTCGGAAGTGACGACAAGATGATAACTACCAAGGAGGTATATATATATATTGGTGAAGAGAGGGGATATATACCAGTCCAATCTGTCTGGAGATTTGCCAACGTGTAGGTGGATAAAGCCCCTCTAACAAGCAATCTACTTTGTTCCATCCCCAGCTAAAACACAGCGAGTGCTGGCTGCATTGTTTCTTTGATACCAGTGTTGCTTCGACTCTTTCATTCAACTTTGGCAAATCTGAAACCAATTCTAGAAGTACAGAGCTGTTGGATGCATTGAGCCGTTGCTCACACCAAGAGCAGGCGGGCTCCCTTGAAAAGCGGCATGCGCACGACACACCCCGCACATTGAGGCATATCTCGCAGTGGTAAATGCAGTATATAGGACAGGAGCAAGCTCAAAAAGTTGATATAATACATGCCAATTCTAATACCGATAATGGCCATCCCGAACACCAAAAACCCCCATGTGTAGTAGTTGACCGAAGATCCATCTCAACCCAATCTCCGCACGTTTCTGCTTCTCGTACCACCGAATTTGAGTCTTGTCGCATCTGTCACTCGCACAACCAAGGGCCGAATATTCTTGCCCTCCTGGCCTAGTAGAACCTTCGTGAACGCTTCCCGACCTGGCCCGAAACCCCGTAGAATAACCTCCATCCTCTTAATCTCCATCAGATAACCCTTTTCCTGAATCTTAGCCATCATGTAAGATGAAAGCTGATGTGCAGCATCGTAGTTTCCGCGCTGGGCTTTCCTGAAGCCCATGTTGCCACAGCTTATCGAGAACATTGGATCTCGGTTCGGACGTGTAAGGGTAATATGCGTGTTATGTTTGTGGCTAAAGACATTGAGATGATATGGAGGAGCAGGTGCGCCATATGGATCGTTGCTGACGTTTAGCATCTGATCTGCTAGGCTGGCAGCTTCCTCGTTCGGCCTGGTAGCTCTGGTTTCCCATGCTCGTTTCTCGGCTCTGGCCGCCGCAGACATCCTCGAGATTGCTGAAGATCGTTGTTGTCCGTCAGCCGCAAGGGTTTCCTTGGGCATTTCTTGGCTAGATGTGGGCTGCTCGTCCGAGGACGCCCGGCGGAGTTGGGTCATCGGAATGGCTGTCTGAAAAATAGGTGCGCGGCGGAGGCATGGCTGGCCACGCTGTGCAAGCGACTGCACCGCCGCTGAGATAGTCCTGCTAATGCCAGCTTTCATCTTAATGCCAAAACTGACAGCGACGGAGGGAAAGACGAGAGGCTCTGAACGAGTTACACGGGTTTGCGCTCGGGGCGATTGCGAAAGAGAGTGCAAGTCGGACGCCGAAATAGGGGGCGGATGAATTAATGACGACCACAGGATACACCCACCATCAATTGATGGCTGATATCGAGGGAATCGAGGTGGTGAGTGTGGGTATGGTACTCGGTGGTGGTGAGCCTCTCTTTTGGTGTTTTGTCTCGATCCGGCTCCGAAGTTTTTCACGGTCTTGGCATCCGGAGAAAGGAAAAAGTTGCCGTCGAAACATTTTCTTGTCCTCCTCGCCTTCAACACAGCTCTTGATATCCGCAACCCTCCCCGCGACGCAGCACAGGGCTACGTAACTCTCTCCTGATTGTGCTTGGAGCAGTTGGCCTGTGTCATACATTTTCTTCTTCTTCCTTTTCTGGTTGTTTTTCTAAAGTATTCGGCTCCCCCGTCCTTTCGCATAGCATGCTTGCTGCTACCAGAGCGTCGCCAGCAGGCGCTGCCCGGACAGTGCTCCTTCAGAATAATGGTGCTATAACAAACATTACTCGGAGTGGGCGACCTGCATGCCGTCTACCTTTTTCCCCGTCTAGTGCTCTGTGCCGCGCCGTCTCGTCTCGAGCCTTGAATCCTGATTCAAGGAAGAATCTTCTTTACTCCCCAACCCTCCTCCAAACCTCCCCTCCCAAACTAGACTCAATATGGAATGTCCTCCCAGCACAGCGATCTTTTCACTCTGCATCTGTTCGCTTCCAGGAGCAGCAGAAATCTAAACCCGGTCCGGAAGCCGAACAAAGCTCAGAGGAGTCGGAGCAGTCGAAAGAGAAAGAAAAGGGAGAGGAAGGAAAGGGCGAGGAGGGAGGCAAGAAAAAGGAGGGACCGCCCCCTCCTCCTCCTCCTCACGGTGACAAGACCCCATGGCAAGTGTTTACGGAAACTCTACGCACCGAGTTCAAGGCCTCAAAAGAGTGGAATGAATCAACGAAAGCTCTTGCGTCCTCAGCGCATGAGTTTACGGAAAGCGAATCAGTAAAGAAAGCTCGACAAGCCTACGAGGCGGCGTCTGGTGCTGCGTCTTCTAAAACATCGGCAGCGTTGAAGTCCACAGGCAAGGCGATCGGCCACGGAGCAGCTTGGACATGGGATACACCTGTCGTGAAAGGGATAAGAACGGGTGTCAATGTTACAGGACAAGGAATTGAGAAAGCCACCAGGCCAGTGAGAGAGACAAAGGCCTATAAAACAGCGGTTGGCCAGGTAAAGGAAGTGATCGATGATGGAAGCAGCTCGCGTTACGGTGGATGGGTTGAGAAGGAGGAGCGACGGAAACAGAGAGAGCTAAGAGAGCTAGAAGAGTTGAAGTCCGGCCGGAAGGCAGCACCAATGGCTGAAGATCCAAAGTGAGCCGACTATCGTGGTTACGTATCCTTATTTTGGTTGGTTGTTGCTAACAGTCTGTAGTGCGGGTACAAATGTCACACTCCATAAAGACGCAGCTTGGAAAGAGTCATGGCGCGAGTTCAAAGATTCCAGCCGCGTCATGCAGCAGCTTTTCAACATGAAAAACACCTATGAGGAGTCTGAAAATCCATTGATCAGCACCGCCAGAAGTATCTCGGACCGAGTTGCAGGATTCTTCGCAGAAAATGAAACGGCCATGGTGATCAAGAAATTCCGAGAAATAGATCCTAGCTTCCAGATCGAGCCTTTCTTGCGGGAATTGCGGGAATATATTCTGCCTGAGGTTTTGGATGCCTATGTTAAAGGGGACGTCGAAACTTTGAAACTCTGGCTCTCGGATGCCCAGTTCCACGTCTACGCTGCACTCGCGAAACAATACACCACGGCTGGGTTGAAATCCGATGGAAAGATCCTCGATATTCGGCATGTCGACATCTCCCACGCGCGCATGCTTGACCCAGGCGACGTCCCGGTTTTCATCATCACCTGTCGAACGCAAGAAGTGCACGTTTATCGCAACGCGAAAACTGGTAAACTTGCTGCCGGAATGGAGGACAAAGTGCAACTCGTCACTTACGCTATTGGAGTCACCAGAATACCCGAGGACGTGAATAACCCTGAAACTCGGGGATGGAGACTGATCGAGTTGCAGAAATCTGGACGTGACTACATTTAAGTTTTTTTAGATTTATGTCGTTATGCGTCTCACTTTGCGCCCTGCGCGCATCCAGCCCTCCATCTACTATCATCCGATGAACGCTTTACTCCAACCCTTCTCTGACGAGCAGTTGGTCTCCAACTGCACCTCGCACATATCCATGTCCTCATCCTTCTCTTCTCCTTCCACCCCCCCTTTTGATTAGCCATGGTTTTAATATTCCAAGGTTGTGTACATTATCATATGGAGTCTTTCTAGATCGTGTTGCAGGAATATTCTTCTTTTTTTGCGGGTTTCAATCGCTTCTTTTTTGTATTCTTTTTGTTTTTCAATATATCTGTTGAATCTTCTATGCCATTTTCTTCCCTATTGTATTAAATCTCATCACCCCATCTCTTCTCTTGACGCCTTATTCCTGTATATAGTCTCATGTCTTTGGTTCTGGAGTTGTTGTTTCGTTTCTTCTTGCGATGAAGAAAGCTGGGGAAAAATGAAGAGGGGCGTGTGTGGAAACCTCTTAAGGGGTTGTTGATCTCAAGTGAGCGAGCGGAATCGAATTTGTTCTGCCCATTTCTTTTTCTTTGCTTTCTTTTCCATTTTTTTTTTTGACTTGTTGAGTTGTGGTGTGTATTTGCTCTCTAGCCTTTATTGGCGTCATCTTGGAGGTACATAGAAGCATGCTTAGCAGAGTAAAACTTTTTGAACTACCTGTATCTTCATTCTCGATAATAATTAGGGTTCTTTTCTTCCCCAGTTTAGCAAGCTCCTTAGCTTTCGCTTTTGGCCGCATGGATATCACAAGGCCAGATCTTGCGAGTTGCGGTCTGGTTGCCGGGCTTTACGCCAGAACTTAACGCCCCCCCTACAGCAAAAAACACTACCGTACATTTGGGCCTTCCCGCAAGGGGAATTAATGTAATGTGCTTAAAACAAAGGGTGAAAAAAGGAGATCATTACATTCATATGTATGAATTCCAATACTAATATATATATCCATAACACGATTAGATAAACCGGGGGGTGGAGAAGATGAAAAAAAATTTATAAATATATATGATGCACGGGGGCGGCGATTGATAGTAAATTGGGCATTATTCCCATTTCTTCCTCTTTGCTTTTTTGATAACGGATTAATTTTTATAAAAAAATAGGATAGCTGTTGGGGATGTTGGAAGGAGAGGGAAAAAAGGGAGAAAATATTATGCGCCTTCGCCTCCGCTACCACCACCGCCTCGACCTGCTCCGCCCATAAAATTCTTCGCCCTAAAAATGCGTAGAAAATGAAGTTAGTTAGGTTGAAGTGAAATACTTTGCAAGAGAGAACTCGTAAACATAAAAGGTGACGAAGAAAGAAAAAAACAAAAAGACTTACATGTCAGCAATGTTGGGATCGCTCATCAAGTTTCCTATATCAGGGAGACCACCCTGACCGGAGCCAAAGTTCTCTGCCATCTCTCGGAGGCGGGGATTACTCATAAGATTGCTCATCATGTCTGGGTTGCTCATGAGATTCTGCGCCATGCTAGCGAACATGGGGTTGTTCATGATGGAACCCAGGTCAGGCATCCCGCCGGCACCACCACCAGCGCCGCCGCCAAGCATGCCTGCAAGGGCTCCCAGATCTGGCATTCCACCCGCTCCGCCAGGACCTCCTCTAGTAGCGCCAGAGGCGTCATCGACGTCTTCAGCGGGTGGCTCATTTTCGTCCTTCTTCATTTCCTCGATGCGTTTCTTGGCGGTTTCCAATCCTCTGCGCATGGCTTCGCTACCGCCATTTCCTTCAGCATCAATACCCTTCTGATACGCCTCTGCCGCACCCTTGGCATTACCAAGCGCAAATCTAGCTAGACCAAGTCTGCTCCATGCCTTGACGTATTTAGGATCCGCAGCCACAGCGATCTCGGCATCTTCAGCGGCCTTGGAATGGTTTCCGGACGCAGAGTAGGCGGCCGCACGGTTGGAAAGGTAGATGGGGTTCGACGGCGCAATCTCAAGAGCCTTTGTATACAGTGAAATTGCGGTTGGATAATCCTTTTTCCCCATGGCTGCATTTCCCTCGGACTTGAGCTTTTCGGATTGCTCGTTTGGTCCACCGGATTGTGGCGTGGGCTTCGACTCGGGCTTAGATTGTGATTCTGCTGCAGCGGGTGTAGGGCCTCCTCGTCCCTTTAGCTTTTCATAAACGCTGTAAATTCCCACGAGAGACTGGCCGGCAAGAGCATCCTGCACGGCAGCTTTGTCCGAGGGGTCAACGTGGAAGGTATCTGCGATACAGGACTGCGCGATCTCGATGGACTCTGCATCGTCGGCACTGAGCGTTCCATCTTTAAGACTGGCGCCCAAGAAATCTATTATTGCCAGGGCTAGGCGTTTCTTCGTCTCTATGGTCGCCTATAGTAGATATTGTTAGTTTGCGCAGATGAAGAGGGGTAAGCTCCCCCAACGAGAGAGGGGGATATAGGAGTAAATACCATCATGAAATGTCTGACTTAGTATGAGCTAGATGCAGATGGTCAAATGGAAGAAAAATTTGCTATACTATGCAATATTTCGTCAGACTAAGAAGCTTGCAAGCAGGTACAAATATAGAAGAAGGAGAGCTGGAGAATTGCTTCACTCATGTTCGCCTTGCTGGATACCCTGGATTACTTAATCACATAGCTTGCGGGCGCTATCATCACGTGAGGGATATCCCCAGAGAGCAACGGAGCGTACTACTTCTCCCTGCAAGTCACCCAGGGACACTCTGAAGACGACTACTCCTGCTGATGGCTGTTGCTGATAAATATAGATCCTCCAGTGCTACTGGCCAACAATGAATTCTTTTGCGAAAGATGACCCAACGTGACCAGACTCACAATTTTTCCCGCGGAAATACCGGACCTTAGTCCCTAGCGATGTACTGGCCAAATGGGGTTCCTCGAGTCTATGCGGTCAATGGGCCAGACGGCCAGTTGCCTGAAGTAGACGACGGTGTAGAGAGCCATACCACTGAGAACCGGGACGAGCAACACGATGGGCGGAATGGAGTGCATGGCGAAAGGGGGAGGGCAAGTGGTGGTAGTAATGGGGCATGGGCGGATGAGCCCATCATCGGGCTTTGTGTCTCGCGGAATAGACAGATGTTTGCTACTATGACGGAATCGTCAATAGCCGTATGGCAGACGAGGGTATGTGACCCTCCGTGTCCTTTTTTCACATATTGACTGATTGGCAGCCAACAGTCGTTGTGGCCGCGGTCAGGCGATCCCAGCTATCCTTGAGGAACTATGGCCCGAACGTGGACCTGCTATTGCGTCCTGATTCCGCCATTATCGTCGTGCAGACTCTCCACGGCTATCTAATAACGTACTCGATTGCGACGGATCCAAACTCGCGGGTTTACCAACAGCGCTTTCCTCATTCACACCCACGACGCCATCACCTAAGCCAGGTCGTCCCCGATGAGACGCAGGGTGCTCGAGAAGTCAGCTTGCGCTTCAGGGTGGCTATAAAAGTGGATGCTGGGATAGGCAAGGCTCTGGCTCTTGACAATGAGCTTATGGTAGCCACGGTGAAGCCGGCAGCAATTCAGCTCATTCGATGGACGCCAGACAGCACGGGCAGCCAGACTAGTACGGAACTGTTAAGTCGGATATCATGGTTCTCCAAACAATCTAGCGTTGTTGAAATGGTGTACGATCGTGCTATGAATCTCCTTTTGTGGATTAGCAATGAGGGCCAAGCGTACGCGGTACAGCATGTCAGGGGTGAGCTGAACCAATCGAGAGAACAAAAGCCATTGTTTAAGGGTCATAGATTCCATACTCCGGAAAACGAGGGTCAGAAAGCCGTGCAAGTTGCTGTGAACGCTAGGTTTTCGCTTCTTGCTGTGAGCTGTCTCGATGGCGAGGTGTATATATACGCCGCTAAGGACTACACGGGCAACATTCCTCTTTCTCACAAACTTCAACTTCCTTCATCACCAGCTACTATGGGGACAGTGAGATTTATGAGCTATTCCCCAGACGGATATTGTTTATTTGTGGGCTACGAGCATGGATGGGCCACGTGGAGTGTATTTGGCAAGCCTGGTGGTAATAGCTTTTCTATCGATCGTTCTTTGGCTTCAATAAATGACGAAGCGTGGCTGACGGGGGTCTCGATGGGTGCTTGGATTGGGGGTGGCTCGGATATCATTTTGACAGCGCCAAATGACAGGCGCGTTTGGGTCTTGGAAACGGCTCGAAGCGCATTGACAGGATGTTTTTCATCGGCAAACCTAGTTCGAGCGCTCCTACAGACAGGCACTGAAATTATTTTATATCGAGGCCATGACCTTCCTGACCTTACCACCATATCCGGCGCTGACTCCCTTTGGCACCACGCACAGTATCCTCCTGATTACATCCATGCACAGTGGCCGATCAGAGCTTGTGTGGTGTCTCAAGATGGCAGATATGTTGCAGCTGCAGGTAGAAGAGGCCTTGCCCATTACAGCGTCAATAGTGGCCGGTGGAAGACCTTCAGCGACCCGAGGGCAGAGAACGCATTCGCTGTGCAAGGTGGAATGTGCTGGTACGGTCATATTCTGATCGCTGCCGTCGAGTGTGATAATTCTTACGAGGTACGTCTTTGTGATCTGTAATGCATGAATCTGTCATGGGCGACTCTAACCCGATTTGTTTTAGCTTCGAATGTATTCTCGTGAGCTGTCCCTGACTAGTTCTTCCATTCTCTATTCAGAGAGTCTGCCCGCACCAGCAGTTTTCATTGGGCCTTCAGGGGAAGACTCACTGCTTGTCTATACTTACGACAATATCCTGTACCATTATGTTATCAATGCCACACAGACGAGGATCAGCCTTGTCCAAGTCGGCCAAATTGCCTTTCATGGCATTGTCCGAGCACCTACACGGGTTCGAGCGATCAGCTGGGTGCTGCCTGATAACCAGCTTCGTAAGCAATACTACCCTGTCTTATCTCAATCTATTTACTGACTGGTGCAAAGGGGATGGTGACCCTTCCCAAGATGTGGCGGTTGCATCGGTTCTCTTCTTAGTCGACGGGAAGCTTGTTCTACTGCAACCTTCGGTGTCTGAAGCGGGCGATTTGAAATACGATATGCGAATCATTGCGCACGATGTGGAGTACTTCATCCTAATGCGGGATCAACTGTCATTCAACTTCGCGCCTCCATCAGACGACCAAACTCCCATGAGCCCATCAGCCGCAGCTACGCTTAATAGCTCCCAAGGTGATATCTCACTGAGAGACTCTCTGTGGATATTTTGTGGCCAAGATCTCCTTGTATGGAATGATGTCCAGGAAATTCTACGACCATCAAAAGCCGGATCAGACGATCTCGCGAAGCCCCTACCCATTCCAGTTGACTTCTACCCGTTGTCGATACTTCTCAATAAAGGCGTCATACTTGGCGCGGAATCGGAGATATCTCAGAGACGCGATGTCTCCTTTTCTACGCTTCGCTATGCGATTAGAGTAAGTCGAAATCATATCTCTAATTCGAAATTCTGGATTCTGACAGTATAACTAGACTCAACTATTCTTGCCTTACGTTCTTCAGCACTGTCTAACTAACTTTGACACGCACTCGGCTCTCTCCCTCTGCCACCACTACTCAGACCTTTCGTACTTTCCTCATGCGCTGGAGATCCTCTTGCACCATGTTCTCGATGAAGCGGTCGACGCCCAGAGCAATGAAAAAGACTCGCAGGATAGACAGAACCCGCAGCAGTTGCTACCCACTGTGCTTGGCTTCCTACAAACCGCGATACCAAATGAAATGTACCTCGATATCCTCGTCCAATGCACGCGGAAAACAGAACTTCGATCATGGCGCACCCTATTCGCCCACCTCCCCTCCCCAAAGGAGCTTTTTGAGCAAGCCCTGAAACTAAATTCTCTCAAAACTGCGGGAGGCTATCTTCTCGTCCTCCAAGCCTTTGATGAAGGCGAAGGCGGTGACGACAGGATTGAAGATTCTGTCGTCCGGTTACTCAAATTGGCTTCTCAAAGGACTGATTGGGAATTGTGCGGTGAATTAGCGCGGTTTATGATGGCGTTGGATGGCTCGGGCGCGATGCTCAAGCGGGCTGTTTCTAGAGTTGGGTTGAGAAAGGGTGCTGGTGGAATGAATTCTTCTTCTTCTGGAGAGAAGCTTCACGGTTTGGCCCTGACACTTCCGCATTATCCGTCTCGCCCTTCGCTCTCGCCACCTGCCCGGGGCCACCGAGCGGCGCACAACAGAGGAAGACACGGTGGTGTTCCACCCTCTGTAAATACAGATATTGCGGCACCAGCTGCTGCATCTGCATCATCGACACCGATCACCGATTACGCAAGTGGGGACGGAAGTAGTTGTGGTGACAATATTCCTTCGCCTTCTGCTACATAAAATGACGGCATCCCCTGAAGAACCCAACCTCCTTTCCACGAACTTCTCCCTATTCTCACGCTATATATACTCTCCCATCCGCTTACTTTACCCACCTCACATTGTGCTATATCACCAATTGAATAATGGTTACTACGGGGGCGCGCAATTGTTTTGTTCTAGTTTTTCCTGTTTAACCTTTGCTTTCTCGCCTCTTTGGTTGCGTTTTTAGCATTTGTCCCTGCTTTCCTTCCCCCCCCACTATGTCATGAGATAAATCTATTTCTTCTTTTTTCTTTTTGGTGTTGTCTAATAAAGCGGGAATCTTTTACGTTTTTTATTTCGCGCTTTAACGGCGTTTCCTTCCTCTGATGTTGAGATGCGAGGCGCTCTTAGTCTTGCGTGGTTTCAATTTCTTTTTTTGGGAGGCTTTCATAACGCGTAATATTTGGTCATAGATAAATTTAAAAAAATAGACAAAAGGGCCCTATTACCATTCAGAGCAACCCTTTTCTCTCGAAATTGACTTGGGGGAGTGGGGTGTAAGTGCCTTTCTAGCAGTGGCCCTTTAAGGGGGTTATGCTTGGATGCGCGCTCTCCCTCTCCTGTGCTGCGAATCTCCCCTGCCGCTCCCCGATGGCTCAGAGATATACAAGCTAGGCTCTGCTGTCTAGTTTCCTAGAAACGCCTAGCATGGTCATCCCCACTAGCTGGGCTAATGTGGCTCTGAGAGCAAGAACAGAAACGGCTATGGAACGGGTTTTGACTAGATCATATCCCCAACCCGAGCACCCAGCTCAGAAAAGAAACCCTCCCTAGCCCCCTGCTTTACCCCCTCATGAGACCGCATAACCATAGCAAGAGTTCTCTGTACTACCCATCACCACACTCCCCCCACCCTTTTCCAACGCACTTTCTCAATCAAAACTCAAATTCCACAACCCATCTCCCAAATAATGGCCCTCATCCATAACCACCCCCTTCCCCTTCTTCTTAATATCCTCCGTGCCCATCTTCAACTCTCCCACAAGACACGCCTCCTCTTTCCCCTCCGCTAGAATCGCCACTACATTCCCGGCTTCAATCTCCGTATCTTCAGGGTTCGTGGCCGGGTCGGGTAATTGGCCGCCTGCGGATGTGAGACCGGGAGCCATAAGTGCGGCGCCGGCGAGGACGAAGCGGATTGCGCCGCGGTCGATGCCGATGGTTGGTAGTGCGGAGGGGAAGGCGTGCACGATGCGTAAGTGCGGGATGAGTGGGCTGTCGAGGGTTTGGAAGAAGATGGGCTGCGAACCTACGAGGTAGAGGCTTACACGGTCCGGGCTATATAGTGGAAAAGAGGGGTTGGTTAGTATATATGTGTATGTCTTCTTGGGGCGGGGGGTAAGTTGTTGGGGAGAGAGAGAGAGGGGCGGTGTTATCTCACAGCTTCACAAGCTCCATCGGCGCCTTTTTGGGTATTATCTCATCGATATATGGCTCGAAGCCAGGATATGTCTCGAGGAATTTCGCGCGGAGGGTGCGGTGTACCGAGGATTTTACTTTTGACCGCGCGCCGGCGGAGAGACTGGCGTCACAGCAGAAAGTTTCATTGGTTAGCTTTGAACTTGCGTGTTGAACTTGCGTGTATAAGCTAGAGTAATATGGGATTCATAGTTTTTTGGGCCCCTTCAGTTGCTCTTGATGGAGCTGCACAGCGTGATGTGATTGAGCTGTAGTAATCTGGCCCGTAGCTTTGGAGCTTCTGCCCATAGCGGGGCTGCTGCAAAGAGGGGGGAAGCTTTGCATAGTGGGAGATGGACGCATGGGATGGCTTCCTCACTTACTCCTTTTTGAACATGTTTGGTCTCTGGTAAGCAGTTTCTGAGCAGTAAAGGTCCCTTCTTATGCTCAGGGTAAACAAAAGGTGCGTGAGCGGGAATGGTAACTTGGGGAGAGCTGCTTGACGCGAGGGAAAGATCATGTGCCTGCGAGTCTTGGCGGAGAGCGGGACAACTTGCGCGGTTGGTGCATCTCGGTTGACGCGGGGGAGGGGATGCCCTTTTTGTTTCTGTTTTTTTTCCCCTTGAAACGACATTCTTCACGTTGTTTTCTCCCCATGTTTGAGATAATTCTACAATCACAAAAAATGGAAAAAGAGAACTTGTTCAAGATTCATCATTCATATTAAATTTGTAATTCAATTCCCATGATATAGCTAATGGCATTACAAAGGGTTGCCTTTTAGGGCTTGAACTAATAAGCAGCGCAAGATAACGCATGCAAGGGCTGTAGGTAGCAGCAGCAGAAGTAGTAATTTATCCCTTTGCAGCACCCGCCTTGATCAAAAGAATATCGCCGTCTTCAACGACGTAGTCCTTGCCCTTCGTCATGACCTTGCCCGCAGACTTGACGGCAGTTTCATCGCCATACTCCCGCAGCGCATCGTAATTGAATACGATGACCTGGATAAAGGTCTTTTCAAAGTCTGTAGAGAAAAAGCAGTTAGAAAATGGATCATGACCAAGAAGGTTCAGGTAGGACTGTGCCAAACATACCAGTGTGAATGACACCAGCGGCCTGGGGAGCCTTAGTGCCCTTGCGGATGGTCCACTGTCGGACTTCATCTGCGCCAGTGGTGAAGAAGCTGCCGAGGTTAAGAGATGTTCTCATGGTGGTGATGACCTTTGGCAGGGCAGACTTGGTGCCGAGCTTCTTGCACTCTTCCTCCGCCTCTGCCTCGCTGGCAAAGCGGGTCAATCTGTCCTCAAACGAAACGGAGATGGGGATGATAGGGTCGCCAGGCGAGTTTGTCTTGATCCACTCAGCCACCCCAGGAATGTACTTGTTCCGTTGCCGGATGTAGTCTCTTTCACTGAGGTTGACCAAGTACACGACTGGCTTGGCAGTGAGGAGGAAGAGAGGGTTGATCACTTCGACCTATATTTGAGACATCGACATCGTCAGTGCTCCGTGTATACCAACAGATAAATCAAGAAATAGTTCCAAAACATGAAGATGTTGGTGACTTGTGTTCAGTGTAGGACTTCCTCTCAATATGGCCTCTAACGTGAGATGTATAAACGAGGCCATTCGACGAGCTGGGATTATAGAGCTGAGAGCTCTTGTTCATCATAATAGCAAAAAGGACCAAACAAAAAAATTGGATGCAAAAGAGAAAAGCATAGCCAAGGTAAATAGGAGACGTGAAACATACCTCTTTGGGACTCCAGTCGCCTTTCCTCACGTCGTTACCATTTTGGAGGAACTCCAAAATCTTAGCGACAGTGGCCTCTTCTTCCTTCATTTTCCTCATTTCCAGACTCTGACCTCCTCGTTTCGTCTGTTTCTGGAGAGCCTCGAGCGCCTTCTCGACGAACTCGATATCCTTAATCCGCAATTCCTCGCTAATGATGTTCAGATCCCGCACGGGTTCGACATCGCCCTCAACGTGGATAATCTCTGCATCATCGAAGCATCGGACGACTTGGAAGATGGCATCGACAGCACGGATGTGTGACAGGAAAGAATTTCCCAGACCGGCGCCGGTGGAGGCACCCCGTGTCAGACCAGCAATATCATAGACAGTCAAGTTGGCGGGCACTTGGGATTTGGGTTTGTAATGTTGACATAGCCAGTCATATCGTGCATCTGGGACGATGACACGAGCCTCCTCAGGGTCGATGGTGGCATATGGGAAGTTGGCGGGGTTGCCCAGTGTGGATTTTGTGATAGCCTGGAAGAGTGTGGATTTTCCAACGTTTGCAAGACCAACCTGAAGCGGGGTAAACAAAGTCAGTTTCGCGAGGAAAAGAAAAAAAGTCACACAAAAAGGAATGAAAAAAAAGAGGATATGGGGAAGAGTCAATACAGGAGAAGAAGGAAAAGGTGTCAACATTAAGCAATGCTCAGTCCCCACGTACGATGCCACTTTTGAGGTTGTTACCTGGACGGCCAAGAAGGATCTTCTCCTCCTTGACAGCCTTCTTGGGAGCCATTTTATTTCTCTTTTTGCTCGCAAAGGTGCGAACGAGGACACACTGGTGAGAGGGGAGAGTGACGCGAAAATGAGATTGGGGTGGTTGTGGTGGAGAGGAAAAGGCAGAACCAGCTGCGGGACGAGCAAAAGGAAAAGTGAGAAGAGAAAAGGAAAAACGAAACCCCACGAGAGCCGACACCTTGAAGACTAAGGCAAAGTATCTGGTACAAGGGTTTTCACAGGGGAGCACGGGGTTACAAAACAGCACCAAAAACAAGCTGGCAAGGAGAGATTGAAGTTCAAAAGAAAGACAAACCTCTTGTCAGCAGCTGCTGTGTCTAGTATCTCTGCCCGCTCCTGCTGTGGATGTCCAGGGCATGAACAATTAATTCTGGTCAATTGTGAGTTGGAGCGAGAATGTTTGAATTTGTGTTTTCTCAAGCAGCAGAATTTTCTTCTTGGTACCTTCACAATCACGTGACTATATATACCCTAACCCTCCGGCTAGTCCCCTTTGGGTGAGCTGTTCTGGCACGTGACGGGCATCTAGACGTCCTCTGATCTCCTCACGCAAGTAAAGTACTCTATACTCGATGCAAGAATGGACAGCGCATCCGATATATGAGCAGAGCAGAGAAGACATCTCACGAAGGCAGCTGCTGCAAGATTAAGTCATTCTGCATCTGCAATCATTAGGCTACCAGATTTACAGGTCTTCAAGTGCCGCATAAGCCACAAACATGCCAAATTTCCAACTCCGCTGTCCAGCACAGCCAACTTGCATAAGTCGTCGTAGCTACAGCTCCTCAAGGCTCTAGCAAGGAACAGACTATCGATGACGGCCGAAATAGGACCCAGTCAGGGCCCAGCTCTCCAACGCGCACCAGTCATTTGCTACCGAATGTCTGGATAACCCGGCCAGGGCCGTATTCCAAGATTTGGCATGGCGCGATATGCACACCGCTGGAGCCACCGGAAATCTGCACGCTGCTTCCGCGCACTCCATGCATCCCAGTTCCCATCCTGACGTGGGTGGGGGCGGGTTTTGAACATCTCTGACAACATCTGGTATATACAGCATCTGCTTTTGCCTGTTTCCGTTTCCGTTTATTTTTCCTCTCTCTATTTCTTTGTCTTCGCTTGTATAATTGAGCAACAACGAATTTGGCGGTGTGGGAAATTCCCCCGAGTCTCACTGTTCCATGGTTTCAGCTATACAGCTTTCTTTCTTGACAATTGATGACAACAGCATTGTGTGGAGTTATATATTTTCAAAATCTCCTGCCCGAATCTCAAGGGGTTTCGTCATTTCGCATTGAAAGCTCATTTAGTTTCTCTGTTCAGGCCAGGACTAAATCTGACAACAAAGCAAAAAAAGCGCATCACAAAATTGATCCCGAAATAAAACAAAATGGAAAGGTACAAAAGCAATTATCAACCATACCACCTTGCCCAGTATTTTAAGGGTATATATATTAAAGGGACGCCGACCACACTTGCCGTCAAAGTCTCATCCCCGAAATATTACATCCTCCCACTTGATTGATCGCTAGCCTCCCGAAAAAAAAAAGAAAAAAGAAGATAAAGAAGAAAAGAAATTAAAGGGCCTGATATCCCGGGTCACGTCATATTGCACTTGGGGACCAAGGGTTCTGTGCATTCAGACAATGTCCCTTCCCATCGGCAATAGCTTTTCTTTGGATCTGAACTGACGATTTGTTTGGTCCACCAAGTCGTCCGCACCCAGCCGTCGTGAAGAGAAGAGGTAGCACCGCATATTAATATCCGGTATCCGTGTCGGCTTTCCATGATCAATTTCTCAAAAGACGTAACGTCATAAGCAGTTGGAAGATATTTCTCTATATCCAGAGCGACTTCGTGATTCATCCCCAACCCAGGCACTGAGAGGCTCATTATTCGCACAAATCCCACACCTGCTCTTGCGGAAGAAACATGGCGACACTGAGCATCCGAACAAAGATGTCGTCATCATCCCCATGCCCATCATGGCCTTGGCCCTGAAGGCCAGGCCGCAACCCTTCCCTGTCCAACCAGTTTAAGAAGACCCCATGCTTCCTTCCACGGAAGAAGTTCAGATTGCCCAGCTCGAACCCTAGTGATACGGCAGAGATATTGCATCCGAAGTCACTGCTCGAGGGGTTCTTGCGACGACCTTGCTTACTGAGGATTGTGTCGACGTTTGTTCCGGGAAGGACCATACCACGATGTGTCTCTATGAACCTTTGGCTCCTGGCTGCAAGGGCAGATGCAAATCGAAAACCCTTCTGCTCGACCCCACGTTTATTGACGGCGTATTTTATCCCGCTGTCTCGCATGAAGCGGAACACATCATATTCTATGTCCTGGGATAGGTATGTCTGAGAATTAATGGCCCATGAGAATTTGCACAGAACGGAATACACAAATAACTCGTCTTTCAAACACACAGGCAAAAGAGAGTATTGGGATATGGGGGAAAGCATCCACACACTCACACTATGGTCAACCTTCCAGAACCACTCGAAGCCGTCCAGAGCAGGATGCTCATGGATAAAACCAGCACTCCGCGGAGAGATAGTGACATACTGGCACGTCGAAGACGTGAAATTCGACGACGCCATCTACCAAACCGTTTTGATGATTCCTCAGCGAGACTGAAAGTGGAGAAAGAGTATTCAGGGGAGAGAGAGAGCCTACCTTGAACTCCTCACTGAACGGCCCGAAGCCGAAAATTACCCACGGATACCGACGTCTATGATTCCAGTGCGTTTCCATCCCACCGATACTCTGCAAGACATCGCCATATATCGCGGAATCACGCACAAGGCTAATAATCACAGCCTTCGGTCCCAAGTCTGAGCCCGACGACAGTGACGCTACCGTCTCCTCCCCCAGAGTCGCCTGTCCCCTTCTAGTCCCCTCATACATCCCGTCTCCATCGCCCACCTCGATCCCCCTCCTCGTTAAACTCTGATAACCCGTCCGCCCGTCGTCCCTCGCCTTCCACCTCCCATACGCCCCCTTTCCAACAACCCCTCGCCACATCTCCCCGGCTAGTCCTGACGTCACAAGCCAAACGGCCATCAACCCCAGCAGGCCTAAAAACAACCAAACCCGACGTCTCGAGGTTCTGAATCTGCGTGATGGCGGCATAGATAAGATCCCCCTTTTCCTCCTCTGCCCCGCTGGCGCCTTATACTCAGACAGCGATGACGGCGATAATGTGGAAGGAGAAGACTCAACCTTCCTCCTCCCAAAAAACGGCACAAAACCAGCAACTGGTGGCGTATTATAAGAATAATACGCAGCTTTGCTACCAAATGCCACCGAACCGCCACTGCCGGCCACCACTACCTCGCCACGCCTATTACTCACCACATGATGCTGCTGATGACTATTACCTTCCTCATCCTCCTCCTCCTCCTGTCCCCCATCTCCACCAACCCCATCCTCCTCATCTGACGGTGACGACAACGGCGATGGCGGCGGTGGCGGCGGAGGTGGAAAGGCTGGTAAATGCATATCAAACGTCGACCCATCGCCGCGCGTAGGCAAGGGTGTGGAAATCGTCACGTCAAACCCGATTCGCCGTAGTTGAATGACTGTCCAGCGTTGGAGCTGGTGTTTTAGGGACAGTGCCATGGTTTCCTTGTTTTTGTTTTTGCTTTTTTTTGTCCCTTGCTTTTGGTTTGGAGGTTGGGATGGGGACTGGGACGGGGGTGGGTAGGCGGGAAGAGAGGGGGCCGCGGGTTCAACGGCCGCTGTCAAAAGGGGTGCGTGTGTGTGTGTGTGGAGAGTATATCCTAGGGGCGGGGACTGGGGCGGGACTAAGCCTAGCTTTGCTGAAAGAAAATAGGGAGAGGAAGAGAGAGAGAGAGAAAAGAGAAAAAGATACGAAGGGACAGAGGCGCTGTTGAGACCACCTTGATCTACGGCCTTCGTTGCGGCTGAGACCAGTGATTCTTTTGTGCGTGTGATATTCTTGAGGGGATGGGTTGGGAGGGGTTTAAGTGGATGAGGCGAGGGGGGGAGGGACCTTGTCCTGGGTCCTCCTCCTGTCACAGTATCGGGTTGAGAAATGGAGATTGGTTGGTTCAAAAGGGGGGGGCTGTGGGCCAACCGGAGGAGGGCGCGCGAGAGAGAAGAGCTGAGAGGGCAGCCGCTGAGGGCTAAAACGATCGGGGGGGCTTAAGATGACGAGAATAATGTGTATTTTGGTGTGTGTCTGTGTGCGTAGTAGTGACGATGACCCTTTTTTTTTTCTGCCTTGTGCTGATTTTGTTATTTCCGTGCTTTATCTTGTTTTTTTCACCGCATAGGGGGCAAATACTAGAAGAGAAAAAGCGTAAAAGATAGGCTCCCTCTCTCAACCAGTTAGGCTGGCCCTTTCGCTTCTCTGCTCGTGCGCGCGCGTGTGTGTGATATGTGATATGTGTGTGTACGCACCTCCAACCGCGAATTAGAGAACAAAAAAAAAGGTCCGGTTTTTACTTGCAAGGTTTTTTTTCTGTGTTGCCTTATATATAACCAGTGGACGAGTCGGAAAACTTGTTTCTTCCGCCTCCATTTGACCGTTCGCGAATTTTGATACGCAGGGGACGCTCCAGGACGGATAACGGCAAAAAGAAAGAAAAAAAACGCGTCAGGAGCAGCGGCAATTCCCCCCCCCCCCCTTCGATATAAGAAATTCATGGAAAAGGACGAAAAAGGGAAAAAACCTTGAAGAGTCAAATCAATTTTTTTCAGAGATTAGTGTAACACCGCCCCCCCTTTGAAAACAATTAATCCCCATCCTATAGCCATAGCCATCCGTAGAAAAGGAAAAGAAATTGTCAATCCGCCCAATAAGCACCCGTAACTACAACAGCAGAGAAACTGAAAAGAAATACCAGTCGGGGCCCAAGGAGAGGGAGAGGGGACCCACGACAAAGGCAAGAAAGAAGCAACGTAAAAAAACCAAAAAAAAACAAGGATATAATACAGCAGGAAGAAAATATTAAAAGGCAAACGTAGAAAGAGAGAACAAGAAGGTTTCGGTCAATAATGCACCGCACCGCCGTTCACCATACCCACTTTTTCAAAGTAAAAAACAAGCCCTGTCCGCCCAAGAATTTCCTAACTATGTCACCGGGAGTGGGAAAAGGAGGGCGGGGGGTAAGGGAGGGACGGATACAAGAAGAGAAGGACGGGAAAAGTGAAAACAAAGCCGGTTTCCCAATGCCACTTCACTTCGCAGCGAAACCAGCTGAAACGCCAATAACCATCCAGGGAAAAATAAGTGACGAGAGAAGAAAAAAGCCAGGGCTGGCAGGGCAGGGAGAGGTTTGTCTCTGGGAAACCGCATTTTTCAGGTGACGACCATGGTGTCTTCCTTGTCTTGATTAGCATCGTCCAGGATTCCCAGGAGCTGAGCATAGGGCACTGTGACTCGCTGCAGGTCACGGTGTTTCCCTACAAGTGTGGAGTCAGTACTTATTACAGAACAAAGAAGAAAACGTTAAAGGGACTAACCGAGAGCCAGGACCACCTCGTTCAACAGTGTCTTTCTTGGCCACCCACACAGCATCTCTGAGCCGCTGTTCCAAGTGCCTGACCCGGCTGTTGCTGAAGGTTTAACTTGGTTGCTGCCCGGTCTCACCGCTCCATTACTGTTTCCGTCTTCATCGTCAAAAATTCCGCCCAAAAGACCCTCAAGAAGCTCCTCGGCTTTCATCCTCGAACCTTCTGACCCAAGACGCTTCGCATACATTGAAAGATAGAGTCGGAACTCCTCTTTCGCGCCCAAGGCAAGGGCCGCTGCAACGCGATTCTCCAGATGCGCGATGGAGACCCCTGCCTCGAAACTCTCAAAGCCCTCTCGGGACAATAGTACTTTGATGAGGCGTTGAAGGAACCATCCGCGACCACGTAACAAAGCTTCTTTGGTGGTATTTCGCTCGAGGAAGGGGATAATACCTGCTGAGATAGCGGTCCTTGTTTCGTTGTCTGCCCGACCGTTTGATGACTGTAGGTTGCCAACGGGCGAATCTGTCGAGTTCCAGTACTGACTGGCGACGGCGAACCATCCTTCCGAAAGCCTTTGCCACGTATATAGTGAAGGTGAATAGCTGTAGCCATCCCCGTTTGACAGCGCGACGACTATCCTACCTTCGGAGTTCAACCTAGCGCTATTAATAGCAGGAGCGGGTGTGGGAAGGGGTGTAAGCGAGTGGATGGCGGCGTCTAGAACGGGTGCAAGGGAAACGGGTGGGTGGGGTGATGATAATGTCGTTACATTCCATACGTAGCACATGCCAACAGCGCTGATACAGAGTACCCACGAGTCTTTGCACTCCAGTATGACAGGTTGGGCCTCCATAACAAGGGCATTGAGAAGTCGTCGTCCAGCTGGGGTCCAGATGTAAACAGTGCCATCTTCACATGCCGCTGCCCATAGTTTATGATTACCAGTAACGAGAAGAACGGTCTTTGGGAGAAAGTCTTGCCAGAGGGGCTGGTCACCACGGGTCAAGGTGATACGAACAGGTTCTCGATCAGCAGACCGGGTGGTCGGAGAGGGGTTTCGCGCTTCGAAAACAATGTCTGGCTTGGGCTTTGAAGCGGCGTTTTCTGATTTCGACGACGCGTCTGTGGGGTTTCCATGGGGATCGATAGCCTGCAAAATCTGGAGTCTAACTTTCGGTACGGATAGTCGCACCTGGCTCACCGATAGGATAGGGTTGATCACTGCGGGTCGAATGAACTCCGGGGTAGGTTGGGGTCCTAGCGGGCGTTGAGCTTCAGCAAGGGCAAGCCCATCAGGAGCATTAATCAGGATGGGGGTAACTCCATTCTGACTGGCCAGAGCGACCCTCTTGTCTACGCCTCCTTCCTCGTCATCTTCAAGCTGCGCGAATTTCCGCTTGTTCCCGAAAAGCAGAGCTTGGAGACCACCTTTGGGAAGTTGATCGAATGGTTTTGAGAGATCTAAGACGGAATCCGGCCCTTCATACTTGCCACTTGGGGCATAGGAGGCGGCCATGAGGCGGGATTGGGGCAGGGACGATTCTGCACCGCCAGCACCAGACACTAGAAGTGGTGCTATGCGCTTCTTCCCATCCTTTGTGTAAGTAGGTCGCTGCTTGAGTCGCTCCAGCTTTGCGGCATATGGGTCGGGCTTATCCTGGTCTCCTGACGTTCCGTTCACAGGACCATTGGCTTGAGTTTTTTGAGCACCCCCAACCGGAGTGGAGGCACCGGCAGGTGTTGTCCCGTTGGAGGGTAGATTTGTTAACGTTCCGTTGACAACCTGATCTACCAAGGCATGCCCATCTCCCATCAACGCGCCCATGCGGCCCTCCACATCTTTAATTTCGCCGGCCTTACTCTTCTCTTCTAGCAGTAAGCTATTGGTGGATTCCACGATACCCACGCCTCTCCTGTTCGTTCCAAACTTCGTAAGCGATTTCTCATTCTCTTCAATGGGCATTGGATATCCTAGCTCCCCATCCTCAAACCGCATAGCCAGGATAGTTCCGTCCAGGGCAGTTGCAAAGAAGGATCTCCCATCCGGTGACCAAGCCAGATCGGAGATTGCTTTGCCGGCAATATCCTGCGTTATGAGAATAGGTCGGGGGTTGCTTGTAATCCAAACGCTCAGTGATTTGTCCCCCCCTGCGCAAGCAATAACAGTAACGACAGGATTGGGAGCTTGATTTTCAGCAGTTGATTTGCTGGGAGGTTGCATGCCATATAATCTTGGTGAAAACGCGCACACTTCGACTGGTGCTTCATGTCCTATCAAATTAATATCACTATCCCACGAGCCACGATTGATAATGGCAACCGAGCTGACAGGCCCGTTGACTGAATTTGCTGCTGCGATGTGATTCCCATCCGGGGACCAGGAACATCTTCGAAAATATGTAGTCAACGGAGAATTAACAAAAGGTGCAGATATCGTCTGTTCCAGGACAAAGTTGTTCGTAGAATCGTGAGCCGTAGAGTTTGCTGTAGGAGATGTGAAGCGGAAGATGCGAATAGTTCGATCATCGCTTGCCGTGGCGAAGTACTTATTGGCGGGGTCAAAGGTGATACCCTTCACATGGCTCTGGTGATGGGACATGGTTTTCAGCTTCTCGAATGTATGTCCTGACCACACCACGACCTTAGAGTCGAGGCCCACAGAGACAAGGATAGACGAGTCATAAGACCATGCTAGATCCTGCACATCGTTATCGTGGCCGATCAATCTTCGTATCGTACGCCAGTTCTCAACGGGGGGCGGTTCATTCGTTCCTATTTATGAAAGTAACAAAAGTAAATCAGCCTTCCGATCCTGTTTTAAGAGGTAGGAGATACACATGGAGAGGTGGGCTGGCTTACCAAACGACGACGCATGCGACGGCGGATTCGCTTCAAGCTTGTAAATACACACAATCTTATCATCCGCACCGGATGCAACGTATCTTCCATTTGGCGAGAATCGAACTGTATGGATCGTGCCTGAATGGTTGCTCATAGACGCCAACTGCCGGGGCTTATTTGCGTATGATGGGTTCGTGGCATTGAAAATTGCTTCTGTCGACCAGATCCGAACGTGTCCATCTATATATTAAACGACCTGGAGGTTAGAAACTCGAGAACGTAAAGGTATATATGTATATGCGTGCGCGAAAACGGTCCATGTAGGCCACAGGAAAAGGGCTGGAGCAAGGTAGGGAACAAGGACGCGGTTCATCGCTCACCTCCAGCAGCAGTGACAAGTCGACTCCCGTCCGGCGAAACATCGCAGCTATAAACCTCGAAGTCTTTTCGTTCACCTATAAGGGCAATGAGTCAGCCAAAAGGAAACAAACTCTCTGCTTCCAGCAAATATCTTGCGGGGTAGAACAAAAACGCCAGAATCAGGCCGTTTTTGAGACGGTTGTAGTAGATAATATTACCTCCGTGGGTCAGCCAGACGGGCTTTATAATATGCATCGTCTCCGCAACGTTCCCTTACTCCAGAGAAATGTTCTTCTTCCTTTGATTGTTTCGCGTCCCCGGTCCGATCGGTCGGTCGAGTTTGCGTGTCGCGATCGCTCAGCGGGAAAGGAGCAATAGTATTATCAAAAGTGGGGGAAAGCCAAAGGGGAGGGTTTGGATCACGGTGCTCCGGAAGGCAGCATTGCCAGGAGGTGAAGGCCCTGAGACAATAGAAGCTCTCTCGCTCTCTCTCTGTCTCTCTCCGCCCTCGCGCAACAAAGGCACGTAGCTCTATCTGGCACTTCGAATATTCAAGGCAGGCGGAATCGAATGGTAGGAGGTAGGGGGAGGTATTTTGAGGTGAAGGAAGGGTCGGGGAGGGAAACAAAGAGAGCACCCAGCGTTCCTGCAAAAACAAAAAGAACGGGAGTCCTTTGCTGGTGGTGCTGTTCTTGACGGGGGTGGTTGACGATGTGCAAGTTTCGCGTTGGGCTGGATCACTTAAGAAGTGATGCGCCTGCTGCTGCAAGTGAGTTGGTCCGAGCTTATTTTAGTCCAGACGCTGCATCAATCTGATATGTATCAAGGTCTAAAGTTCCTTACCAGTCCAAATGACCAACTTTCTCAAACCAATAATTATTACCAACGCGCTTTCAATGGGTCTATTGGTGAATCTTCTTTTTCATTTGCTGATAAACAATTTTGCCCAGGATACCGCTACAAAAGAAATTTAAAAAGAAATGGCTAGGTAAAAAAAACAAAACATCTCGGGAGACCCCCTTGTTGGTAGAATCATAGGGACGAGAGAGATGAACCACTTGACACAGCTCAAGATGTTGCCTTCTTCCAGATGATGTCGAGAGCAAGGGGGGTATTGAGGAAATCTTTGAAGAAGAACTAAAAAAACATATCGAAGCGCAATTGGGTGAACGATCGCTAGAAGATCAGGGGGGAAAGAGAAAAAAAGTAGTATAACTCGTAAAAAAAAGCGATGCAAAAAGCTCCATAAGAAGAAAGTTTCAATAATACAGGGGAGTGGGAATTTCTGTTCCGATTTTTGTTTCTTTCTCGAAAAAGGAAAAAAAGAAAAAAGAAAATCATGGCCTCCTCCGGTGACTCGTCTCTTCGAAACTGTCAAGCATGCTCTCTGCTACCTCGCCTGTTCCTGCTCCAGACTCAGCGTGCCGTTGCTGAAATAGCTGCTCTGCATCACGAGCTTCCTGCTGCTCTCTCATGGCTTCTCTCTGCTCAAACCCACGCGTCTCTGGCTCCTTCGATGACTGTGCCTCAATAACCTTCGACGCCATGATCTTGGCCTGCGACTCATTGACCTTCCCATACACTGCCATCGCACTCGCAATCATGCCTCCAATATCCCCCACATTCCCCGGAACAACCACAGCCGTGCTCTCGCGCGCCAGCTTCGAGAACGCGTCAACGTATTTCTCCGCCACGCTCAAGCTGACCGCGCCTTGGGCACTCGCCTCTCCTTCGCGGATGGATTTGGCCACAGCATCGATGCCACAGGCCGTCGCGTCGGCCTTAAGCACGATAGCTTGGGCCTCACCAGCCGCCAAGTTGATCTGTTCCGCCTTAACGGCCTCAGAGGCTAGGATAACAGACTGCTTCCGACCCTCTGCGATGTTGATCGCGCTCTGTCTCTGACCCTCGGAATCGAGAATTTCAGCGCGCTTCGATCGCTCAGCGGTCACCTGCCGGTGCATAGCTGCAACGACACCCTCCGGTGCGTGGATATCTCTGATCTCGTATCTCAGGCACACGACGCCCCAGTCCTGCGCCGCCTCGTTGATCGCTTGCGTAATGTTTGTGTTGAGTGTGGCGCGCTCTTTTAGAACATGGTCGAGCGTAAGCTGGCCGATTTCCGAACGCATTGTAGTCTGTGCAAGTTGAGAGATGGCATATTCCGCATCCTCAACACCATAACTAAATTTCAACCCCAACGTAATTAGCAAACCCTCATTTAACACACAAACTACCCCCACCACCCACCAACTGAAAAAAAGGTTACACAGAAGTGAGCCACCCTACCTAGCCTTATACGCATCAAAAACCCTCGTATACAACACACCATCCAACTCCAACGTAACGTTATCCGCCGTAATCGCATTCTGGCTCGGGATCTCAATCGCCGCCTCCTTCAAACTCTTGACATATGCAATCCGATCAAGAAACGGCATCAGGATAGCTAACCCGGGCTCCAGGATGCGATTGAACTTTCCCATCCGCTCCACTATCCATGCCGTCTGCTGCGGGACGAATCTGATAATTGTGTTTGCGGGAAGGGTTTGGCGGTGCGAGAAGTAGGTTGTTGGGCCGCCGCCGCCGCCTCCGCCGCCGGAGGAAGGAGAATGGGAGGAAGGGGAGAAGCCGAGGAGGGCATTGGGGTCCTGGGCGAGAGAGGAAGAGGTGGTGGTGAAAGTCCGAAGGTTATTATTGCGTCGACGGCTGCGGTGGAGATGTTGCGAGGCGTAGTAGGTGGTAATGGATGGGGAGAATTGGCAGCGTGGAGTGCGGAGAACCGCTCTCGAGAGCATTGACCGCGATGCTGCCTCCATCTGGGCAACACTTGGGTTTCCTTTTTTTTTTTCCCTTTCCTTTTTCCTAAGGAGCACAACGAGTAGGCTATCTGGATATAAAAGCTGCTGCTTCGTCAATTCTACCGAACGAACCACAAGCGGTGGGAAACAAAGCTGCTGCTGACGTGAGCATCCATCTGTCCAGTCAGCAGTCGGAGACTTTCGTTTTTCCGATGGAATCACGTGAGATGTATGCTCATCAATGGATCTACCCCTGGATGTAAAGGATACGTGCATTACAGATGAGATATTAATTGTATATGATTGCTATCTGAAAGGCAATTTGTACAATTTACAGACTATTTCTTGTCTTCTAATATTGAATTCAGATAGACTGATGCAAGTGCTCAGGTAGCACTCCATAGGAATATTGGCTATCAGGAGTAAAGTCATTCAGACTAGATAACACTCAAGCCAAAAACAAGAAGAACAAACGAAAAGAAATGAAAGTATTCTCATAGAAAAATTTAACACAAAAAGTATTTTTTTCCTTCTGTCCAAATGCTATAATAATCTTCGCCGAAAGGGAAGTGAAAAAAAGATAATAGAAAGTCCGAATTTAATAATTTGAGCTTTGTTTTTTTTCTTCTCCCTTTTCCTTCTTCAGTTGGCTTGCATACAAAACAAGAGAAAGAGAAATGGGAGTCTCATTTTTTGAAAAAAAAAAGGGGGGTGGAAGGGGAAGCTGAGAAGAATTAAATGGAGCAAAAGAAAACTGACAAATTCAATTCAATAAAAAGACAAAAAGAAGCAAGGCTCGACCTAGCAAATAATAAAAACCCAACTCCGTCCATCTCTCAAGGGCCCCGTAGAAAGAGACTCTACTAGAATTTTCAAGCCCTATGTTGAAAGAGAGTTGAGGAAGCTGGGAAAAGAAGTGAAACGATTAGGTTCAACTTTGGCAGGGGGAAAGGGAGTAGTACGGTACGCAAGATCAAACATGAGCGAGCAGCAAGTGGAAAAAGGAAAAATGAAGGGAAGAAAAACCCCCCGCTATGCAAAAAGAAAGCCCCATGTCCAGCAGAAAGAAAAGGAAAGAGAGAAAAATGGAGATAGGAAAAACTAAAGAAAACGGCCAGTACTTAGGATAAAGAGACACAGAGATATCATCAGACTTGAAGGCATGAAAATGAGAACAAAACAAAAAAACCCGAGGACTGAATGAATCAATAAAGGAGAAAGGAAAATGATGTCTCCACTCCACCAGATGATTCTTTTTTTGGTTTCCTGTTAAAATGTCGGATTGTAACACACAAGAAAGAAAAAAGGTGGTGCTGATAATTGATCAGGGGTTATTTTTATCAAATCTCGTCACGTAGGATTTGTGGGCGAAAAAGAAGAGACAGCAAGATCGAATGAGGCAAATTGAAAACAACAAAGATCTATTATAAAGAAAAAGGGGGAGAAAAGAAGCCTTCCCGCCAGAAGTTGGATAGAAGCCATGTTAAAAAAAAGAATAAAAGCAGGGGAAAAATTGGAAAGAAAAAGAAGGAAGAAAAGAAACTGAGATCCGGAATCTAGCGTAAATCAGACCGATGTTTGGTGATGGTGAAGCCGAATGCAAATCAACTGAAAAGCCGCGTTTTAAAAGAAAATAGGTAACATGGGCGGGGTCTCTGTGTAATCGAGAGGGCGTATGTCGACCGTTCGGAGCTGGTGCAAATCGCGAGAGAAAAAAGGGAACAAACACAAATGCGCAAGTCGAGAAAAAAAGGTGATATTGATACAGAAACACACAAAGATCGCCTGAGCTGCACCAGTCATCTCTCCAGCTCAGTTCTTAGGCGATCATTGATTATGCAGTCAAACTTTTTGCGGTTTTTGAAATTGAATGCCCCATTCCTCCATGCAGAGCGGAGCTTTTGAAACATGGTCCTTTCCTCCGCTTCGTACTGCGATTCGACAAGCTCAACTATATCTCGAACGAGCCTGTCCGGAATAACCTTATTTGCCGAAAGGACATCATCATAAAACCGTATCAGATTATCGAATCCGTTTTTGGAGTTTTTGCAAGACAAATCATCGAACGCCAAACTCCTAAACTCATCGTACATTTTGTGATTAAAATTGCGAACCAAGAAATGCGACCAGAATTGATAAAGAACGTCCATATCCAGGTTACCATCATTCGTGGCTGACGACCGTCCATCGAGCGTTCGCTTCCGAAACACGCTATACGATTCATGAACAAGGTCAGTCGGAAGGCACTCAATAGGGGCATCTTTGTCTTTGACCCAGAATGTAGGCGCTTGCGTAGTAACTGCTTTGGACGATCTTTCTAAAGAGACGAATTTTCGGCGCCGGTCCGGCTCATAACTATCAAGGAGTTAGTAGGTTCATACTACAACATGAGTTAAAAGGACACATACATATCGATATTGGCTCGGCTCGCAAGAGATGGGAAAGATCGGTGGGATTCTGGATTTACTGGTCCGCCCGCTGTATTGCAACCGTCAACAGAGCCGTTGGAGAAAGAACGGGGCGTGGGGATGAGAAAAGGTGAATGTGATGGACTGGAATGTCCTGGCTTACGCACCACAATCACCAATTTCTCAATGTGGTCGTCAGGGAATGTGCTTTCATCAATGGGTTTTCCTACATTTGAAATTTCAACTTGTGCTGTCACGGGTGCAACAGATGGAGAGAACTCCGGAGCTGTAGACGATAACACACTCTGAGCCACACGGGGTTCGTTGGATCCACCATTCATGGTAGGATAATGGGAAGCGGAGGCGGGGGCCGAAACATCGTGCGAGGTGCCGTTCATAAAAGAGGTATGGCCATCAGAAGGGGGTGTAACGAAACTCTCGCTTGCACCATCAGGATTCGGTAGAGAAACAGCCGGTGGGGGACCTTCGTTCTGCGCCGACGGGTCTCGCGCTTCCATGTTGAGAACCCATTGCTCCCACTTCTCCCTCTTGCGGAGCCTATCGACACCATCTTCTCCGGGCCTATACTCAACATTCTTGAGTTGACGGCAAACCAAACGAAGCAGTTCCATGTCTTCGGTGAGGCTCTTGATGCGCTTAAAGCTGGCGATCACACTTAGGAAAACAAAACCTTGAGAATCCATGTGTTTCCGGAGGAACATGTCCTTGCACAGATTATCGACTGAGAAATAGTACTCCCTAAACACAGTAGTTAGGTAAAAGATAAAAAACGGATTAATCAGACGGCCACAAAGAGGATAAACCTACAGCTGCATCGAGATCATGCTCATCAATGAAAACTGCTCCATGTATGGCTGGTAAGGGATAGCAGTCATGGGGGCCTGGTGCATGTGAGGATAACTGTACATCGCATTGATGTCGGTCTGAATTGCAAAAGGCGGCGTATACATGGCGGAAGCTGGAAGAGAGGGCGATCTAAGATTCAATCGCTGACTTGAGCCATGAGGATGAGAGCCATTTTGAGACCCCTGCTGATGTGAGCGATGACGGTCCCCGATAGTGAAGGGCTTCGTTGGGGGGAACGCATGTTGCCCAATGGGTGGGCTATGGAACTGTGGGTTGTGAACACTGCCATAGTTCGAATGTCCACCTCTTCCTCGATAGCCACCACGGCCTCTCTCTGGCCGTGAGTCACCACGGTCCTTACCAGGGTGGAAATCACCTCGTTCCCGATTATAATCTCGATCTCTAGGCGGGAATGAGCCGGAATCCCTATAAAAATCTGCCGATCTTGGGCCATTCTCAAATCGTCGTTCGTGGCTCGAACTATAACGTGTATGACCGTGGGACTCGCCATGACTGCCAACATGCCTAGATCCGTGTTCCACTGGTCGATGTGGAGGCAAACCAGAGAATTCGCCGGTTCTACTATACGATTTTGAATCTTGCCGCTGACGGGGTGCGGATGAGTTGGGATGGGAATTTTGTTCTTCATCAACCGGTGCAGTTGTCGACTCTTCAACCGGCTTTACAGATTTCGTCTCTTCGATCGGGCCACCAACCTGGGAGCATTGGGAAGACTTTGACTGTGCTGGAGATGCAGGCATGCCGGCACTACTTGATCGCTTTGGTTGGGTAGATGCTTGGCTCTCTGCGCCGTTACGAGCCTCATTACGGCCACGATCGCTAGTAGTTGCTTGTTTTGATCCGCTAGCCGGGGCAGTTGTTCCGGATGCGGCTCTGTCTGACACAGACGCATGCCCACCACGAGCTCCACCCTCTCTGCCACCCCTACCTGGTCGACCTCCTCTGCGAGCCGCGGGAGGGAGGGGCGTATTGAATACGGCGCTGGGGACATAAGGAACCGGCATCCATTTTTCTTTTCCAGATCGTGCATTGGCGGGACGATCTTTGGTTTCCGGCTTATCAGTTTTAGCATGTGCCTTCCGTATTTCCTCCCCTTGGGCGAGTTGCGGTGTAGGCCAGGACGAAGCATCGCCAGCGGGGGGTAGCGAGTCTACACCCTCCGAGTCGACATCCGTCGCTCGGTTGGAACGCGGGGCGGGCTTTTTCGAAGCTATTTAAAATGTGTTAGAGTGAATCCAAAAAACATCACATAGTGCTAGTCTTACCATCGTCTCTGGACTTGTTTCCTTCAGCTGGCTTCTTCTTGTCCTTGCCTTGCTGTCCCTCCGCAGTTGGATCCGAAGAGCCAGTGCCCTTCTTTTTATTACCAGTCTTCACTCCTTCACTCTGCGGGGAAGCTGAAGATTTAGAGGCACTCTTTGAAGGTAAAGTGGTGGCTTTCAAAGCATTGGCCTTGGTCTTGGCCTCTTGTGCTTCTTTCCGCTGTTGCCAAATATTGACAGTGGGAATTGGAGCGGCTTTCAATTCCTTAGCGGGTGCCTTCGCGCCATTTGTAGCTGGCTTATCTTTGGTATCATCTGAGGTCTGCGTAGATTTCTCTTCCGACCCTGAGACCTCTGACTGTTTATCCCATGTAGAATCAGATGAGCCGTTCGGGGTAAGAGACAAGTCATCCTCCTTCGGCAACGTCTGAGTGGATGCGGTGGCGATGCTAGGAGAAGACGCTCCAGACTCAGTGATTTTCGACTGCGTGGCTGGAGTATTCGATGAATCTTCCACAAATGTTTCAGGCCTATCTCCTCCATTAGTAGTAGCTTCCGGGCTAACTGAGGAGTCTCGGTCGGTCGAAGCGATCGAAAGCTGATCCGAACCCTCTGTAACTGAGGATCTCATCGTAGTCCTAAGTTTGCTCTGGTCGGGAGAAGCTGCGGTTGGGTTTGTCTGTTTTTCGCCGTTGGTCTGCGGTGACGTTGCAGCGGCAAGTCCCTTTGCGGCTTGGGCGTAGGAGAAAACGGGCGCTTCGGGCGCAAGTTTGCTCGTTGATGTCGCCATTCTGAAATAAAGTTCACGAAAGTGTAGCAACCAAGTAGGGTTGAGGACTCTTCAAGTCTTCACCGAGGCTGTTTGATTCAGTCAACGCTGGATGAAGGCCAGCAATGCACCTCCCACTACCAATAACACACAAGACGGACAACCTCCACCCTCTGGCTGCCCCTCCAACAACTAGCTTGTGTAATAGATATAGGCTTTTTTGATCTTGTTCGATGACTTCGACGTGAGTTCGATCCAAGTGGTGAACGGGGGTGTGAAGTAGCTCGAAACAGAGCGGTTAAAATACGTGGATATCGATTCTTCACAAAACTAGGGAGAGCTTCAACGACTAGAAGGCATCGATAGGAGTGTATGAACTTTTGCTAGAAGACGGCGGAGTGTGAAGTCACAAAGGATCGCTAGATCGTGTGCTACAGGTTCGCAAAATCCCACAATGAGCAGAGGCGCAGCCTATCTGAACAGCAGGCTCCGAAAGACAGCCCCCAAACGGATCGAGGAAGGGACTGAATCGAGACTTTTAGGCAATTGGCAAACGGGGTTCGTTGAAAAAAAATCTCTGCTGATGATCGTGATGGAGCGCGAAACACGGCAAACGATCAAGGGCAGAACGAAACTGTAGCGACCGAGAATGAGAGTCTAATAGATTCCCCAGGGAAGTCAGTATTACTTGATGCGTTCTGGTAAAACAACGGAACGTAGTGCGGGTTGAGTGTGAGTCGTGTGTTGGGAGTAAGAATGGCTTCAGCAGCAGCGCATCAAACGCGACAACGGCGGGAGAAAGAGGATGTAGAAGCTAGAAGGAGGATTCGTTTGCACGAGCAGAACGCAGATAAGTCAAAGAAGCAAAGTATGGAAGCATTGAACAGGGTAAGTGGTTTCCTTGAAATGTCAAAGTGGTGAAGTGCGGGACGTCGAGAGGAAGAAAAAAAATGAGGGCACCACCACCACGGGCTTATGTGACACAAGGAAAACGGGGCAGCAGGGCAGACAGACAGACAGAGAGACAGATAGTTTAACTAACCTCAGCAACACACACGTCTCAGCGGGGAGGGGAACGAAGAAGAAGAGGAAGAAGCGCAGTGGAAAAAGGCACAGAGAGGGGTTGGAGGAGGGAGGGTTGCAAGAGAAGATTGCAAAAGGGTGTGTGAGGAGGGTTTGGGGGAAACGAGCGAGAAGAAGAAGAATTATTATTGTTGTGGAAATCCGTAAAAAAGTCTTTCCCGTTCCCTCTCTGGGTCTTGCCGAATGTCCGCAGCCAGACGACACACCTCAACGAAAAGAAAAGCCTGCCAACCGGCCCAGCACTGCTCAATCACACAACTCTCAGAGGCCTATGTCGCGTCGCTAGACGATGCAACAGTGGTAAATAGCAGCAGCTCTTGAAAGACAGATAATAAAAATCTACAAAAAATCAAATAACTACACCTGCAGCGAAAGAGCAGCGAAAAGGCCAAGTTTGTCGGCGTTGCGCGCTGTGCCCCCCCGTACGACCTTTCGTGCTTATGTAGCCCTCCCAGGCGCATTACTTATTACTATGTGCGCATTATTGCTTGCCGCAGCCAGAGAAAGAAGATGGCAGACTGGATGGACGCCCTCTTTCCCCCTCCTTTTGCTGGTTACTTATGTATTATCTTTGCATCGTATGGATGATTTCCTTCTTCCTCTTCTCCATCTCCCGGTGAAGAACCGTCATTCAATCCCATCTCCTTCTCCGCGTGGGCAGGGATTGTCTCCTCAATTTCTTCATTCCCCGTGTCTGCCCTCCATCTTCTCGGGATCTTCTTCACTCTGCTTCCGATATTTCCTGCCTGTCTATAGGTTAGATTACCTCGTCCGTTATATACACCGTCCACATAGATCCCCGGATCTGCTGTTGGTACAACCCGCGCTGCCCGCTCTCTTTGTATTATTTTTGTCTCCCTCTGCTGCGGCTAGCTTCCGTTACAGATGTACATGTTTACCTATAATTTCAGCCTATTATTCTATTTATTTCAGCTATCAGCCAGCTCTAACTTCAAGCTTGTTGCTCATTATGACTCGACTCGCTTCCAACGAAATCATGTCGAATCAGGATGGGAGATGCCCATTCCACAGCCTTCCCCTCCTCCCCCCGCCCGGCCAAAATCGGTATTTATGAACATACTATGCAGACGCTCTCCAGCCTGGCACACACATCAAACCAAAAAAAAACTCCCTCCTAAAAAAACCGTCGCGCTCAAAAATTGGTCATTATTATAAAACGTTATGTCAAATTTCTTTTCTAGAGCCTGCGGCAAGCCAGGGACTTATAACCCTTCCAATCCCAGCTGCAGGGAATCTCCGGGTTTCTTGCTAATGCAGCTAATCAAGAAATTTAGAAGGAAAAGAAATTTAGGCACAACTTTTGAGGAATTCCTCTCACTCCCGGAACCCCTCATACATAACATCATGAATAACGAAGAGAGAGAACCAAAAAAAATAGATTGCAAACCCCAGCTTTTTTTGGAAGTCCATGTCATAGGGACGACTCATCAACTCTAAACACTCGATATCTTCGAAAGGGTCCAAACTCCAGTTCGAACCTTTTCTCCGGACGAAAACTGAACAATAACAATAATACCACCAACTACCAACTTCAGCATCCACACAGCACCTACTATAATCCACGGAGTCCGTAAACGGAACACACTGACCATGTGAATATAGTAGATACCTTTTTTTCATCCATACCGCTTTATCCCCAACACCTCCTCCCCCCCAGACTTTTCCTATTTTTTCCCTATTTTTTTTGCCCTTCTCGGTTAACAATATCAAAATTAATTTAAAGAGCTCAGCACGTGTGTGTGCATGGATATTATATTGTTCCTTTTTTTCCCTTCTTTCCTTTCCCCTTTCCCTGAGCCTAGAGGATCGGGCTTACCGTTACATACTAATTCTTTTCGATATATATTGATTGTTGACAGTTTTTTAGTGTAAATATAGATTTCACCCCACACTTTTTTCGCTTCATAGGGGTACCGTTTTCTATATTTTTTTGCTATTTATTAATGTAAAAAACTCGACCAAAAAAAGACAACGAGATTAGAACTCTGTCAGTTTTTTTTCTTTTTTCGTCCCAAGGCATAATCTGAAATATAAAATAAAAACATTGCAATAACCCACAACTCCTGTGTCGGGACCCTACCAATTATTATCTACCTAGGTAGGTACCGAACCAAGTTCCGTCCAATGCTGTGAATTCCACAGGGTTAAATACCGCGGATGTAAAGTATGTACGTACAAGTGGCCTAGGCCATATATTATTATATCATCGCTGTAACTAAAAATACTTCACTACTTGAGTGTTTTGAGAGAGAGAGGGGAAAATTATATAGATGGATATTCCCATTCACACTAGTGGAGGTAGTACCATATTCATATATGAATACTTCCTTTGTTAGGGAAAAAGGTGGTTTGTTATTTGATCAGGCTTTGTGCTCTGTGTCCGAATCAGAGAAAGATGCAAGACTTGGGACTGTTGCCACTTTTTGGAAAACAAAACAAAAAATCGAAGAAATGAGCTCGTTGCAGGTTAGTTGTAGGCAATTTGGATGTTGTTTCCTTTTTTCTTTTTTTTTTTTGGCTTCAATGGCGGGCGGAACGAAGCGCACCACCCCGCATTGACAGGAATGCGCTAAATAACGAGCACATCTGCTAGCGGGGGAACGGTTTCCTGAAAATTGGATAATGAATGCGCTCCTCAAGCGGTGGCGTTTTCCCCCACCAACCGCAATCTGAAGAGGGATTATTGGTGAATAGGAATCGGCATGCTTCGCCAGCCCTACGGCTCAGAGATGGAGAACCATAGTCCCGACGGCAACCACAAGGGAAATCGAGAATTTGCACAATGAGTGTGTTTTCTATCGGCTGAATCGACGCCATTTGGTGAAGCCGTTGGGGAATAAACGGAGCGTCATTTGTTAGGAGCAGGTCTACGCCTGGTCCAACCTGCATAAGGACGAATAAAGGCTCGTATAGACATATGCTGCACTGTGATTCCACGTTCAAGTGTGCCGTATGACCAGTGCATTGGAGATGGGGGGAGGGTTATCATTCAGTCGGGCACAGCGTGCGGCTCTTTGGCGGACTAGAGCCTCGTCACCCGAACGATTGAGACAACAGGATACTAACATATATCGGAATTTGTGAGTACATCGGGTATCCGACGTTGGAACATGCTAAGGGGAGGGGGGGCGCGGAAACGCCTCATGCCCCCAGCAGGCAGGCCATGAACCGTTAGGTCCCGCGCTGTCTACGCCGTCGAGGCCATTGGGCCAGCTAGATGCACCCTCTTTTCTAAGTCTCGCATAGCTATGATAGAAGAGAAATCGCAAAAGGTTGGCCGACAGGAACATAAAGGCCACAGATATTATGCTTTGCAGGATAATACCTGGACACTGTGGAAGGTGGCGTGGGCAACAATGCTGCTGAAATGCGATAGAATAAGGCACAGGGTCATAGCTGGCAAATGAGCCAGAACATGGAGGTTTAATCACAAGTCAATGAGATAGATGTATGAAACACCAAACGTTGCATTTTAGAGAGTCTGGAAAGGTCTCGAGTCCCAATCATAGAATTAGGGAGCGCTGGTTTATTGTTAATCCGATACCGACGCTCTCTATCCTTGAAAAACAACTCTCAGCCAAATGTTGGCTGGATAATTTGGCATGATATGCTTGCCCTTGGCCCTTTAGTATTCTGCATCCTGTTCGGGCTCCCATGGTCAGCAACCCAAGCACTCTACTGGAAGGAACATTTTCTGCTCTCTGAAGGTACTACGTGATGCTCCTCAGCACACTGTCTAGAACCTGTTTTAAGTGATACCCTGGCTGATAGCCGCCTCTTTTTCCAAGCGAGAATGAGAACAGTGACTGCTCCTTCCTCAGTTTCTCTAAATGGCAGCTCCCGGTTTGCCTACTATGTACCGTTCAGTCAAGCCGAATGCAGTTGAAAGGTTTCAACTGTTGGTGACAGAAACCAAGATGATTTGCTGGACCATCAATGCACTGGACTGGCCTCGGTGACTCAGTCAGATGGGACTGGGACCATTATCGCCCTGTCTCGGCTCCATTTGTTCCATGGGCAGAGGTACGAACAGCTAGGACGGGCGAGATCTTCTGGCGCGGTCTAGCAGCTTCGATCTATAGGTGACTGTTGGACCATAACTCGGTTGATGATGCAGGCGATGGATGAAGCTATTCTGGTACGGAACATGGGCTAAGTCCGTCTTACTTCCGTTTTGACACACGGAAAGTGCCGCCCTAGTTGATGAAGACGGCCTGGAACCGAACAAATCGCTCTATCAATAGCACTTAATGATGCAGTTAACACTGTGGCCGTGTTTAGGATAATGAGACGTGGCGGAAGAGAACCTCGATAAAGATGCATCTAGACTTCTGCCTGCACTGGCCCATCATTTAAGGCGGAAAAAATAAGGCGTTCTGTTCACTTGTTGGACAGCTGTAGCCCAAGTCTTCCCCTTCAACACGGTTTCTCTACATGAACGGCACATCACCTTACACAGTACCTTGACAGTTGGGTCATAGAATTTTGTTGCGTTGTCTAACTGACGATCCAGCTGTTTCCATTGAAGTCCAGACATGCTACGGATCAATGCCCTGCTTTCCCGTTTCGTTCAGGAAGAAAGTACGCGGATTTGCTGGTTTATAAATTCGCCAAGTAGATATCCCAACAAACTCCTTGTATGACAACTATCGGGGAAGATTTCAAGGAGCTTTGCAGCTCCTGATCCTGGCACCAAAGGTTCAAAGTTGTCTTTTGACCTTCTCTCCTAATGGTGAGAGGAAGCAGACGGGCGTACATCAATAATGCAGAGGCCTAAATTGATCCAAGTCTCTGGAGGATATCCTTAGCCGAATAATCATTCATTGGCCCTTACTATAGAGAGTTCAATACATGGTCCTAGACTCAGTTTCAAGCTTGATGCTATCCTCATTGGTCTCTCCCCCTCGCTGACAGCTTGACGTTGACTGCACGTGACACTTTGCCTCTCTCCAAGTCTCCCTAGCCCAATCAGACACTCGAACCCCGAATCACCATTCTTCGTCAATGGACGAATTCTCGTCATGTTTATACGAAACGGTGCCCCAACTTCACCCTGTTATTCTCGAATCGCTGTGCTTAGTACCGCCGTGGCCTATCTTTGCTGCTTCCACATGCCCTAGTTGTGCCTAGTCCTAGATACAATAACCATGGCAGTGGTTTGCTCGGTCCTCATCTACTACAAAGTAGAAATCATAGAAGTTAGAGCCGTTCTTAGCATCGGCGCGGCCTCATATCTGTCGTCCGATGGACTTTGAGATCAAGAGTGTTTTCGATTTCATTGCACCCATGTTTACTAGGCAAGGGTCACAAGATAGAAGAGGTGGTATTTAGTCAAGGGCGGACACGTCTGTGACTACGAATCACATGCAGATGTCGAAGATACATAGGAAGTAAGTACCGGGGCATGTTGTGTCTTGTAGCTTCAAACTAACGGGAGAGGTTGATCCCACCTCTCACCACTTTATCGCTAGGCATTGTCTTTTCTGGAATGTAGCAAATCTACTACTTTCCAAGTGCTACGATACGCATACTATCGCAGCATTTAGAAATTATACGGGGATGGCAAGAGCATCCGGGTACTCCGAGGCGAACGCAGCATTGTGATAAGAAATAGTTGTGTGGTTGGACAGGATACTCTGTGTCATACCTTTCCTTCACTATACGTTGTCGCCATTAGCTTTCCGTGTGTGTTCATTGTTATTAGTGAGGTTTGACCCTGCTTCTGCTACTCTGTGAACACGAGCTCTAGGTTAGGTTATTCCTTCGCTCGCGTCCTTTTCCCTTGCATGTCAATTTGGTAATTGCAATTATGGAATGCGTCTCGAGCCAGGAACTTGGATCTGATGAATTTCCGGTGCTCGAGAACACATGGCCTCCCGACTCGTGCCATAGTTTTGGACCTCAATCGAGACTCGTCAAGTCCTCCCTCTGTGCGCACTATTTACTTCTAGTATGGCCAGCGAAACTCTATGTTCCAACATAACCTTTTGGTTAAGTGGTTGCACAAGCGGACTGGCAGGTGCATTCCATCCTCTGTAGGACAAGGTCGGTCCGATGAGAAGCGATCTAGAACTTCGCAACATTAGGTCTGAGAGCTCCTCGGTTCGTTGACACCATTGGGCTAGCGGCATTGGAGGGGCAATAGATACCATATGGATATGACGGATGATGCCTGAATCATTTCAGCCATGACATCGGATGGCGATTTTTGAACCCAATAGTACATACATCCCAACAAGCTTCCTACAAGATCGTACGTCGTTGATGGAACATTCAGAGATGTCAGATGCTCTCAACCTATCGGGCATCTACTCCGGCCCGAGACCATGAAGTCGAACACTATTGCAAGCTGACATGCCCCGAGCGTCTAATCAAGCTTCAGCGTACCTGGTGATCTCGCATCATGTCCTTGCTTCTATAGCTGCCTTGTCCAACAGTAAGTGCATGGCTGCTACTTTCTACAGCTGAATCTCGACACTGACGCCAGTTTTGTAAGGATCCTATGTGTCACGGACGCTTGCACGTTGCTAGATCTCCGGGAGTGCTAATGAGATCTAGCGAAGGTCAACTGATTACCTTTCTGCTATGGGCCTTGTGTCTCTAACGTTTCATTTACGAGCAAGGACTTTCAGCTCGTGCGGGCAGGCAGTATCTAATTGGTCATTACTTCTGGAGTAGCAAGCTACAGCTTTCGTTTGCGAGAGTCGCGAGCAGTGCGGTATTCACACCTCCTCTCCTGATGACGATTTATCGGCCATCTCCAGGCTGTCTTCTTTTGTCCGTTTGTTCAGCCGCCCGTCTCACATGTATTAACATGCGAGTCCTCTTTGCCTGTTCCGCTACAACGTCTGTTTACTCTTAGGGTTTCTGTAGTGCCCTTCAGTTGATGGCTGGCACTTGTCTCAATACCCATGGCCTGGAAGTCTTGTCGGCTAGGGATACTTTTTGTAAGGGTTAATTAATAAACTAACGCATAGGTACTACCCTTTTTGGCGGAGAAACTGGCGTCATTAGGTTGGCCAAACCGATTCTCAAGCTCCGCCTTGTTAATTTTTGTCCTACACCCAGTTCCCTATATCTCGTCATCAATGCTTTCCCACGTCAGGATGCATCGGCCCATAACCCGTTTCAACTCGGGTAAAGCTCACCTGATACCCTCGATACATGCCCTCTTCCTTGGTTGCCAATAAACAACCAACTGAGGTCCGCTTTACTCGCTCGCCCTGATCAACCGTTCGATAGCGATCTTATTTGCCAACACATGTACGGTTCACAACTTCTTTTGCAAGATGACGTTTTTGCCCGAATTGTATCCGAGTCAGAGGGCCATCCTATCAGATATCTCTTCAGGGACGGAAACACTTCCCGCCTTCCTTTATCAATGTTACTAGCGGCCGTATATCGAGGTTTCGGGCACTCGTCCCGAAAACATACATTCAGCCTTGCAGCACATGCATCCTTCATCTAACCCCAGGGACGCCCCTCTAGCTAGGCATGGTCTCACTTGTGACTTGCCAATAAAGCGCAGAGTTCGCTATGTTCTTCCTTTTCGCAATTGTCGAGTAACAGTGCTCTCCAAGTCACTCGCGACATCTAGAGTCTGTTTCAACATTAGTACGAAGGAGCGGAAGGTATATTCCCCTTTGGGATTATACACATGGAGAGGCAATGCTCGATAATAAAGGATGCCATGTGAAAAACAATACCTATTTCCCATTCCGCCTCTTCGTGGTGTTCTTTCCTAATCCGATTCTCTAACATGGTGTTAGTATGGGTTCTTCCTACGTAGTATTTATATTCCTTCCCTCGCATACTAAATCATTGTTATATTGCTTTCCTTTATATAAGAGCTTCATGTTATCTCTTGCCGCAGAGTACTCCAGTTGGTGTCGAAGCCATCATTCTCTTTCGAGATCTCCAATACCTCCACTACCCTTGATCTTGTCAGCGAGGCAAGGTTCTGGATCCGCCGTTGCCCAACCAACGTGCGGTCATTTCCCCTGAGACTCCCATTCCAGCACCAGATAGCCTTGTTTGATATGCCCGTATTCGCGACGGGGACGAGTCTTCTAGTATGTCGAAATCTGACCGAGATCCTTGAGTCGGCAGCCTGCTATTTCAATGCTCCCATTGAATTTTACGAAGCAAATTCAACCTCACCGTCAAAGGTCCTCACGACTCGACAACTGTGGTATCATGCCCAGGAAAATGCACAGCTGCTCCATAATGTGCCTGGCATCACCAAGGACTCTGTGGTTTTGATCCACTTTGATAATCACGAACAAAACCTGACGTGGATGTGGTCGGCCATTGTAGGTGGCTACCTACCCGCAATGTCGCCATCTTTCGTGAACGACCTAAGCCAACGACAAAGACACATTGTTCATCTCCAATCCTTGTTGAATAAGCCCGTTGTTTTGACTTCGGAAAAACTCGTCCACGAATTCATGGACATCATTGGACTAAATATTATTACGGTCGAGTCTCTCCTTTACAAGATTTCGAACGGCGTTAATGCTGCATATAAAAGGAACTCTGGTCGCACCAGGAGCCCAGAAGACCCTGCCGTGCTCATGCTTACGTCGGGGAGCACAGGGAATGCAAAAGCAGTAGTTCTGCGTCACAAGCAACTCAAAGCGGCAATGGTTGGAAAAATAATCCACCATAGTACGGAACAACGAGACGTATTCCTCGCCTGGGTTGCACTGGACCACGTTGCGTCACTCTGTCAAATTCACCTTCATGCACTGGCACTAGGTGCGAGACAGATCTTTGCTCCTAAAGAGATTATTGTCAATAACCACATGCTGTTCCTGCAGCTTATTCACAACCTGCGCGTAAGCGTGACATTCGCGCCTAACTTCTATCTGGCGGCTCTGTCGCAAGTCCTGGACGGCTACAAGCCACGCTTGATGTACACACTCGGCCTGGATTTGTCTTGTCTCAAGGTTATCTTTTCGGGGGGAGAGGCAAACACAGTCCAGACATGTCTCCACGCTACGAAGCATTTCCAGGCCCTTGGGACTAGATCCAATGTCGTGAGCCCTGGGTTCGGTATGACAGAGACTTGTGCTGGCTCCATGCACAACGTTTTCAGTCCTAAGTATGACATTGAAGCTGGGTTGGAATTTGCCTCAGTTGGTCCTTGTATACCTGGGATAGTGGCGAGATTAGTTGGCAATGATGGAAGGATCATTGATGAGGTCAACGTTCCCGGATCACTTCAATTAAAAGGGGAAGTTGTGTTTCAGGAATATTACAACAACCCCCTCGCAACGCTTGATGCGTTTACTGGCGATGGATGGTTCATTACTGGCGATTCGGCCTTTATCGATAAAACGGGCTTCGTTCACCTGTGCGGGAGAACTAAGGATATGATTATCGTCAATGGGGCTAATTATTACCCCCACGAGCTAGAGACAGCCATCGAAGATGCTAGTATTCCTGGAGTGCAACCCACTTTTACAGTTGCTTTCGCCCATCGTCCTAATGGGGCTACAACTGAGAAGGTAGTGATCATCTACTCGCAGACATCCGATAAGGCTCGACCTGAAGAACTCACCGCGTCCTCCGATGCAATATCTAGGATAACAGCCAGGCTATTTGGAGTGAGCCCTTACCAGATCGTGCCAGTACATAGGAGCATGATTCCAAAAACAACCCTCGGCAAGATTTCTCGATCAAAAGTTGCGGCAGAATACTGCAAAGGCATGTACGATGTCTACTATTACGAAGCCGCTGAAGCCATCAAGAGTTATCGGCAAAGCAAATTGCAGAGACCAGAGACCGAAACGCAAATGTCTATCGCTAGAGTCTTCGCGGAAATGTTTGACGTCGATATATCTGAGATCGGAACTAACAGCAGCCTTTTGGATATAGGAGTCTCATCAATAGAACTTATCCGTTTCAAGACAAGGATACAGAATATTCTTGCACTGGCTGAAGAAGTTCCCATGATTGTCGTGCTCGCGAATCCTACTATTAGTGGCATCGCAGATGCAATAGACCAGATGCAGCAGCCAAAGACCTATACTCCTGTCGTGGCTCTGCAAACATCTGGACATAAGACTCCTCTTTGGCTTGTCCACCCTGGTGTTGGCGAGGTTCTCGTATTTCTCAACCTTGCAAAATACATCACGGATCGACCACTTTACGCACTTCGAGCGCGTGGGTTCGAAAAGGGGGAGACATATTTCAACGATCTTCCGGAAATATTTTCCACGTATTTCCAGCATATCAAGGAAACTCAACCTGTGGGGCCCTATGCAATTGCTGGATACTCCTTTGGCGCGATGATCGCATTCGAGGTCGCGAAATTGCTGGAGGCTACTGGTGACGAAGTGAAATTCCTGGGCTCGTTCAACTTGCCGCCACATATAAAGGACCGAATGCGACAGCTCGACTGGGTCGAGGCGGGTATTAACCTCGCATACTTCTTGGACCTATTCTCCGAAGAATATGCGCACAGCATCTCTCCCGAGCTGCATAACCTCCCGCGCGAAGAAGTCCTCGATCACATTATATCCTGCGGCTCCCAGTCGCGTCTCGAAGAGCTCTCAATGACAAAACAGAAGCTCAACACATGGATCTCGCTTGCACACAAGATGCAAGAGGCAGCGTTAGAATACGAGCCTTCAGGCTCGATTGCCCATATCGACGTATTCCACGCCATCCCGCTCAAACTCGTGGCCAAGGATCGGAACGACTGGATCGAAAATAAGCTGAGCAAGTGGGCTGATTTCTCGCGCGAGACACCACGGATGCATAAAGTTGATGGAGCGCATTATACCATGATGGCGCCTGAGCATGTCTTTTCGTTTCAGAAGGTGCTTAATAAGGCGCTGCACGATCGTGGGATTTGAGTCAGTGAGGGAGTTATAAACAACTAAGTTTTGGATTTTTAACTTCCTCGTCTGTTCTTTTTCCCTCTTCACTTGGGGGATTTGGGTCTATAATGCATTGAGTGGCTTCCTCAATGCCCTATCCCCCCCGGCGCCCCCCCGGCTGATATATATTTCTTCCCTAGCTTATGAGGAAGAAAAGGATTTTCGGGATTTTATATCAACCTTTCTATCAGTCGAGAGTTTGATGTGTAACGATCCCTCCCTTATCACACTCCACTTGTTCTTTGGTTTTTTCTCCACTGATGAATATCCATCTTTGTGTCCTGTGGAAGAAAGGGGACTGATTCAGTAATGAATTCATAGTATGAGATTTTTTTCATATTCTTCTTCTTGGCTTTTTCTTTAGTCCCCCTCCCTCCCCTTTAATTTACAGATATTGAATTCCTGGAGGCAACTGGTAATTAAATTGCAGCCGCTCTCTCTATATACTCGCAGCAGCTGTAGCAGTGACAAGATTGCCCCATAATCTTAGAAAAGAGAAAAAAAGAAAAAAAGATTGCAGTCTTTGGGAGGTTGTAGCCCTTTTATTTCTCCTCCTTTATATAAAAGCAAACCGAAGACAACAAAGAGAAAGACAGAGAGATATTTAAAGCTCAAGGAAAAATTGACAATTCAAAATCTTCCCTTTTTCGCTCCTTCATGGGGAGGGGAATCAGGGGCAATATATTTTACTTTTAGAAAAGAAAAAAGAAAAAGTAAATTTTTTGGAATTGCTCTATTCTCTCTCTCTATCATAAAGCAAAGCAGAACATCTACCTATTGTGTTTGGAGAAAATGTGAATTTATCAGTGGGGGTTTTCTTTTTATAAAAAAAAGGATAAAACAGCTTCGATTGACATCGAGAAGCTTTCGTTGATATAAGCTTTTCGCCACCCCCAAAACTGTTCTTTTCTGCTTTTGGACCACCGTTTCCTTTTTTTTTGGTTCCGTTCAAGCTCAAGCTTTGGTCACGACTGCGTACCTAGCTAACATCACGCACTGGGGCTTTTTCTTTTCTTTAAAAAAAGATTTCTGTGTGCCGTAAATAAAGTGGGTGGTTTCAATGGAAGGGAACGGGAGTGAAAACGTAATAATTTATGTGTATATATCCAATTGATTTCTATCAAGACATTAGAATAAAAAATAGTAAAAAAAGACCTAGATGTACTAGAATAGAAATGTATCCAGAAAGTTAAGAACATTTTTGCGCAGGGTATATGCCATCCATATCCAGGAGATAGAGAAAAAGAGAAAGAAAAAGAAGAAAAGGGAAATATATATAGTATAAAAGAGAAGAAGAATAAATGGAGAATGGGGTTGACGTTAAATATGTACTGTTGAAAAAGAAAACGATAAAGCAGGTTATCAGCAGGAACTTGCGCTGCTGGGCAAGTCCTTTCTAGGCTTGAAGTGTATATGTATTTGGCAAGTAGTAGGGGGATTGACTGACCCACTCCTCCCTCTTTTCAGATAGAATCGTTATAATAAATAATAAAATCGTGATAATAAATGGCGAAGAAGAAACAATGAAACGAAGATGAAACGAAGGGTATTATCGGATCCTGCTAGTCACCACGCCTCATCCGGCGGACATTGTGATTTCGCGAGCCGTGGACGATGTGTTCAGTCGTCGGAAAAGCAAACGGGAGAGCTCCATAAATGGTCGCAAACCACCGTTGCTGATGACTCTGTGATAAATTCATGTACTCTCGTCGTATATGGAGGGCTGGGTGAAGGCCAAGTTGGCGATTGGAAACAAGATCCATGTCTGCGGGGGTCGAAATGGGAATTGTCGTTGTCATAGTGACCGAGATAGGGGGCACGTTTTGGATTTTCGAGTCCCCCAAGTCTTTATTTCGCAGCTGAGAAAATAGTCTGAGAATTCAGGGCTAAAGAATATGCATAATAATATATAAAAAACGAAACTCTTTTTGCGGCCCCCGTTTCATTTGAAGAAGCGACGAGTAGGAAGCGGAGGGTGGAGAGTTTCTTGCGCAGATTCGTGAAGGGAGGGTAGTGCAGTTACATGATCGTGAGAACTCGTTGGTCTGCTCTTTACGGGGGGATTGGAATAATTGAACTCAGATGATGCTATGCTGGAAAGCGAGCCACGTGGGATATTTGGCAAGTGTAGGGTCGGGGGTGCGGCAACAGTGTGATGGCGTTCTCCGCCGCGGGACCCCTGGACGACTGAATATTCTTGTTGGGGTTCGGTCATGGGGTCGAGCTTTGAACTGTTGGCGGTATGATGTTCGTTGGGAAGGGGTGGCATGCCCTTTTGTTGGATAAGAGCTATGCTAGACCCTCCTTTGCCGGATTTTGCAATGTTAGATAGTAGATGATGGGATGAGGATTTTTGCGCTCCACCGTTCGCGTTCGCGCCTTGCATGTTGCGTCGTCGTCGGTTATAGTAGAAGGCACCCCCGAAAATCAGGCCTACACCGGCGATGCCTCCAAACACTGAACCTGCGGCAACACCGGCGTTAACGCCCCCGGTGCCTTCGCCCGCAATTGGCACCCCAGCGGGAGGTGAGGTGGGACTGGATGTTTGCGTAGTTTTAGGAGAGGTAGAGGTTGGTGGTGCGGCAGTTGTCGATGCACTCGACGTTGATTCAGTGGTCGTAGAAGCAGTAGAAGTCTCGGTGGTTTTGGTGGATTCGGAGGAGGTAGATGAGGTGCTTGCTGCTGTTGTGGTTTTTGAGCCCTTTTTACTAGATGTCGTCGTCGTCGTTGCCGTCACAGATGTTTTGGATGTTGATTTAGGCTTTGCTGCCACTGTGGTAGTCGTGCTGGTTGGAGTGGCCTTGGGTTTCGGCTTGGGGTCCTCCTCATCGTCATCCTTGGTCTGACGCTTCCTCATCCGTGTTCTGTGGTGCCTCCTGCCGGATTTGTGGACTCTGGATGCGTGCCTGCGATGTATCGATCGTTGAACATCTCTTTCGTCGAGATCACTCTCCTCAAACTTAGGAACTGCTGAATCATCGCTCTCCAATTGGCCTAGGTCACCTAGCAGATCTAAATTATTTTGCACAACGCAATCTACCGTCGCAGCATCCACACCAGGTATTATTGTCGGAGCGCAACGAGTCAATTGAGCGCCTGAGTCGAGTTTGGCCCATACAAGTCCATGCTGGCTCATCCAACCCAACACAGGCAAAGCATATATGGGGTGGAACGGCCGCATCGCGAGGTTAAATGGCGATTGGATCAACTAATGCCTCTCAAAGGATCGAATAGCGATGTTCAGTCACCACAGAGCAAGGTTTGGTTGGAGAAAAACGCGTCCTTTCCAGATATGCGCGTGTGACTATATAGCGTGGTTTGCCGACCAAGAGACTACCGGCGAGATTTCCAAAAGTCTCTTGCTCGCTTCTTGGGGTTGAGGAGAATATGTTGCCAACAAGCAAGCCACCATTGCTGTATCGTATTCCTCCCTTGCTCTCGCGTGCTGCTGCTGCAAAAGAATCCTTGTCCATTCAGCCCCTGCATATATTGCAAGCTCGCGATAGCTGCATGGTTGTAGTATCCGGACACACACTTGCAGGTATTTTTGAAGTTTCAATTGCTCATTTTCTTTTTTGGAGAGGGAAAAAAAAAGGAAGATCTGAAGAAACAGCACCCTCGGAGCCGAAAAAGAAAGCCCTCCGTGCTTGAGCAACAAGTGGGTCGCGTTGGAGGGCTGCGCTGCACATCACCAACCCGCTTTAGCTCGCAACGTCCACTAAAATAGCTGCATCAGTGCCAAGTCGGGACTTTCCCCTGAGCTAACGCATCAATCTTGCAGGAATCTTCAAAGCAATCTCACTGTTTTTTGCTCGTTGAAACTGAAACTATGCAACCACCCCTGCTTCTTAATCTTGTATCTGACACTGTGCCATCCCTGCAAGCTGTTGTCTGGGGGAGCGAATGGCGTGTGTTGGTCAGTGAGTTGTGCTGCCCTCCCCAAAATGGGGAAATGTCAAGGTGGATGTGGGATGTGGACCGTCGTTGGCAGTTGTGGAAAGCCTGCCACCGCAGCCTACCGGAAAAGAATTCATAAAATAATGCTATGGATAAATAACCAACGGGCAAACTAGTGGCTTGTGAGAAGGGATCTCGTTTTCACACAACAATCACACACAGGGATTTCGCATTTTCCCGCTCGGCTGGCTGATTTTAGTCTTTGACTTCGCAGAAATCTGAGAAATTGTGCAATGGATGTCGATCACTCTGCGCCAAACCCTTTTCTGTCGTCCGCTAGTCAGCCGGTTTCCATGGTTGCCCGAAACGGAAACTTAGGGGCTGCAAGTCACATGACTGATACACCATCCTTATCGATAAGAAAGATAAGGTCTGTTTGCACTGTTTGCGCTGACTGCGGTTACGTCATCCCGTCAGCCCTCCGAGAACCATTCACCATCAAGTTTATCTTGCAGCCTACAACTTGAATAGAGAGAGAAAGAGAGCCCTGGACGTCTCTAGAAAAGGGAAAGCCAACTTAAACAAAGGAGCTCTTCAACTTACTTTATTTGAGAACCCATCAAAATACTTTCAAGATTCCACTCATACTAAAGTCAACCAAGAGAAACCCCGCTACATATATCAAGCATCTACACAACTACCACCACCACGGCACCACGACCAAGATGCCGCTCGTCGTGCCGCAGATTTCCGCAGACGATAAAGCCGACTGGGCAAGTAAATTGCTCGGCAAGAAACTGACCGAGAACACCACGGATACTATTGTGAGTTGAAAGCAACTACATCCCCGGGAGGACGGGGGGGATATCAAGCATGTTACAATACGAGGGCGGCGGGGCGGGCTAATTCGTGGATGATATACATTAGTCTTTCGCAACGAAGGATTTACCAAAGGAGCATAGAGTCGTGGAGCCGGGTATGATGGTTACGATGGACCATAAGCCTGATAGGTATGTTTTTGTTTAACAGTTTTTATTTCCTCCCTATTGGGAACGTTTGTTCGAGAATATATGGCTGATTGTCTGTTTATTGGTAGGTTGAACGTCCATGTTAACGAAGATGGCACGGTGACGGAGGTAAAGTACGGCTAAAAAGGGAAGAAAAGGGACGGCCAGATTGTCGTTGAAATGAGCGGGTGGTTTGGGGAGACTCGGGGGTTGGGTTTTAAGCCCTTGTTGTTGATCTAATAACAGAGCAGAAAGTTTGCTTGTTTTTCGGTTTATATTCCCTCCAGAATACCGTTATTATGCCATGATGTTTTTTATAGCTACAAGATTAGATAAGATAATGAAGTAAAAATTGACTTTGCAACTGTGAGATGGAGTCTATCCATAGATTGCATGTCTATTATCCCCAGGCTAACAAAGCTGGTATGCTTTATTTATGCCTTCCACCTCAACAGGGTCAAGGAGTGCTTGGGGAAAGTATAAAGTCCCTGTCCATCCCACACACTCTCCTGTACAGAAACCGCTTGCTCGCCCTTCATATTTGTGACTGTGACATCCTTACCAGTGACAGTGTACACCTTGACATCATTGCCCACCACACCCTCAACCTTGACTTCCATATCCTTATCCTCATGAATATTAACCACCGCCAAACTAACCCACCCTTCCTCGTTCACGGACGCACTAACATCCAACCACGGCGTATCCTTGATCCCCCGAATCCACTTCGGCTGCGTCTCGCCATCATACGTCCCGCTCGAAACATGCGTCGCAATCGTCCAGCCGCGCATAAAACGCGAGAACAACCACAACGGCCACCACGTAGTCTGCTTCGTGATGCCGTCCTTGGTCGTCATCAGGGGCGATATAACATTCACGCTCTGCGCGATATTCGCCATACCCACATCCTTACTCTTCCTAATAAACACATTCAACCACACGCCCACAGCCAACGCATCAGAGAGCGTGTATGTTTCCTCCGCTCCCTTGCTGCCCTCGGCCCGAAGCGGGTCCCACACATTCCACTCGTCGAAGCAGATTGTTGGGCGTGGCTGATCGGGCGGGACGCCGTTTTCGACCAGTGCGAGGTCGATGAGCGAGGATGTGATTTCTATCGCGCGTTCGGCGGCTAGGGGCGCGGTGACGTTGGGGAGATGCGAGGAGGAGGCGGTGTAGAGATGGATGCTGTGCATGTCGATTAAAGTGTGCTGCGTGCTCGAGAGCGGGGAAACTCTTGGCTGCACGCATTGCTTTAGGGTGTAGTAGTCCCAGGAGCTTGTGCCGTCTTGGCCACAGAGGATGAGGATTAGACTCGGGTCGAGAAGTTTGAGAGCTGTTCACACCAAACCCCCAAACTATATGTCAGTAAGTAGTACCCTCCCCTTTTTTTCCTTGTATCCTAGAAAAGAGTAACAACCTACCTTTTGCCCATTGCGTTGCTTTGGCCGCGTAGGCTTCCTTGGTCATCTGCTCGACTTGCCATGGGCCCCATACTTCATTGCCCAGAGCCCAGTATTTTACCTAGATTCTTTCATGTTAGAACAGAGTAAAACGAGTTATTTAGCTCAAACAAAAGTGTGCAAACGAACATTGTATGGCTCTTCCCGGCCGTTCTTCCGCCGTAGGTTCGCGTAGTACGTGTTTTTCGTGCCATTACAGTAATCAACCCATCCAAGCGCTGTTTTATGCATGTCAGTAACTGGCCGTTGTCAAAAATATGCTTGTGGACGGTTGTGTGCGCTTACCTTCATCTAGGGTGCCTTTTTCCATAATGACATTTGCAGTTAGCTATATCTGATCGTTGTATTGAGAATGGAGGTGCAGGTAAAATCTATCATATACCAGTTCCGAAATTAAAGGCGAAGTAAGGCTCTGTCCCAAGCGCTTCACACCACTGCAAAAATTCATCGGTGCCGAATTCATTGGTTTCAGTTCCTAGCCATGCAAGCTCAGGTCTATAGCAAGGAATATGATGGTCAGCCTGGAGCAATCACAAGAAATAGATAGAGAGCGCGAGCGCAAGGCAATGTCTGCCGAAATTCTATTCCAATTGAACCATCTGCAAGAGAGAACCAAGTGCTTTAAACATACCTAGCAGGCCGTTGATCCTTTGGCCCAACTCCATCCAACCAGTGATATGTAGCAACAAAGTTTCCTCCCGGATATCTAACAACCGGAATATCAAGCTCCTTCAGCGCCTCTAGGACATCTTTCCTAAAGCCGTTCTCATCGGAGAGCGGGTTTCCTGGGTCATAGATGCCGCCATATATACATCGTCCCATATGCCTGTCATTTGCAACGTTAGTCCAAAAAGGCTTCAAAAAAGTCTCCTAGAGACGCATAGTTATTTCAATTGGGTAGTACGTACTCAGTGAAACCGGAGTAGATGTTAGGATTAATGGGCGAAATTCGTCTTGACGAGTGAACGGAGATCGTGGGGACCTCGGTATCCGGGATTTTGGTAAAAGATGTCATCTTCTCTTTTTTGCTGCTGGTCTCTCTCGATTGAGAAATTTGAGGGGTAAAATTGGGTATAATTGGGTTCAACAGAGCTTTGATTCTAGGTCAAAATACTCTCTGTTTATCTTGTGGGATTGCTCAAGGAGGATGCTTTAATAATAGCTTCACCTTTTTCAATAGTAATGGAGCTGGCCAAAAAAAATTTATCAACTACTTGCTCACCGCGAGATCTCGACCCAAACAAACACCACACATGCCCCTAATAACTAACTGCCGACAAGTAGCAGCCGTAGCTCATCTAGACGCTTGGTCCAGAAGCTAAACTGGCTCGTATCAAGTAGAACCATCCCGAAGTTCAGAGACAATTACATAAGAGGGAGCGGAGTTATGTCCGCAGGAGGTTCGGCGGGGGACCATGGGGTTTATCGTAGAATCCATGAATCATGAGCCATCCCCCCCGCTAAAACTAAGGAAAAAAGCTTGGGAAAAAAGAAAGAAAAACGGCTCCATATGCACGGCAGCACGTGGAAGGGCAAGCCACCAAAAGCTTTGTTCTTTTTTAGCGAGGGAATGAGTGCCGAGAGGCTAGAGGGCGGTTTAGAATATTGTGGGTTTCGATTCTTCCATCAATCAGCGGGGCTCGGGGCTACCGCTAATAAGGATGTTGCTCCGTAGAAGAACCTCACCGATTGGGGAACTATGTATGATGATGGTAGAAGCGGGAAGATCTTTTTTGCCATATTCATAGTGGCGAGGCGTATGCAAATAGGATCCATATTCGACTTGCTGAGACTGTTATAGCAAGATAGTCACTTGGTAGGAGCAAGAAGAATACAAAGAAGCGTTCTAGCAGTTATAGTGTTAGAAGATATGCTACAGTATGATTGATTAGTAGCTTGAGTATGCAGGTAGAATTGGTGACGCAGAGACACCAAAGCAGCCATCTCCACTCTGCATGCATAGGAATGGCTGGGCCCTATCCAGTATCCATCGCAAGACCCATCTCATCGCATCATGAGAACATCCCTTCAACTACATCCTGGGGACCCCATATTCCGAAAACCCAATTCTTAGCTAGCAGCAATGGAGCTGCGGAGAACCGTCCGATCAAAAATTTCTTCGCCAAGACGTTTACTTTTCATTATGCTGCGCTACGAAGTACGGGTAGTATGGAAAATGTTGCTGCATTGATCCACAAGCTAATGTAAATCGGCGAAACACAAAGGATTGTATGCATGGAGCGGACCAATCATATCCAAGTTCCGCTGCCGCGTCTGGCAGCCTGTGACGTCTTGAGGAGATATCTCCGTCGACGTGGGTCCTGATGCTTTCACGCCTAGGCACTTTTTTTCCGCCTCGAAAAGCGGCATGATCTTGTCCGAAGTTTCACAAAGGCCCCAGTCAACCCTTGCAGAATGATTTTACATTGCAGACATCCCGGAACTGAGATGGCGAAACCGCCATGGCATGCTGATCTGGCGGAATTTAGTGCACGCGAGCCAGAAGCAGGACTGGCTGCCTATTGACCGGGGAAGGTAGTTAATTGTCCCTGTGGTGCAGACGCGGGGAAGCTAAGGAATAGCTACCTAGGTATGTATTGTTCGGGAGTTCGGGGGAGCAACAAGCTTGCCCATAGCTTTTTTCCCTATATGAGTGTGCTGATCCCACCGTTCGACCCTGCCAGAAACTTTTTTCTTTCTTTTCAGGATCAAGGGAAATCTGTCGTGCTTGTTTCCAACCATGAAGCTTCCTCCTAAGTGGTACCAGGTACGTAGATATGGCTAGAGAAAACACCTCTCGCCCATGTCAGTCCCAGTTGCGAAGATGTTCTAACCTCTGTATAGTTCCTTGTCGGCGTCTTCGCCTCTCTTGGATCGTTCCTATACGGATGTATGTGCTCTCATTACCCCATGGATCTTGTGGCAGCATCCGAGGAGGCATATCTAACACTGCGCGCTCAACCACAGACGATTTAGGTGTCATCGCCGAAGTCATTGCCTGCGAGTCGTTCAAGTCGAAGTTCGCCGCAAATGACACGGAAAGGTATGTTCCCCAATCGAACGGTAAATGGGAATGGTTGCTGACATGTCTTGTTCTTTTTCTCTCAATAGCGGTCTAGTGGTGTCCATGTTCACCACTGGCGCCTTTTTCGGTGCAGCTCTTGCCGGCCCTAGCGGCGACTACTTGGGTCGGAGAATGACCATCGTCATAGGCTCCGTCATATTCGTTCTCGGAGGCGGCCTTCAAACAGGCGCCCAGAATATCCAGTATCTATGGAGCGGAAGGTTCCTCGCTGGTTTAGGGTACATATCACATTTGCACGCAACCAAAACAAAAAAAAGGGTCATAAGACGCTAATCGTTTATAGTGTCGGTTTCCTGGTTATGATCGTCCCGTTATATCAAGCCGAATTATGCCATCCGAGTATTCGAGGCCGAGTTACTGCGTTGCAACAATTCATGCTTGGAGTTGGTGCTCTTTGTGCTGCGTGGATAAGCTACGGTACTTATGTGGGCTTCGACGAGACAAATAGTGCTCAATGGCGTGTTTCCCTGGGGCTGCAGGTTGTCCCGGCGATTGTCCTCGGCGCTTTGATCCTTCTCTTCCCAGAGGTAAGGGAAGAAAAAAAAAACAGTCAACGTATACACCGCAGGGGTCCGTTAAGCTGACATTATCATCCTTTAGTCACCCCGTTGGCTTATCGACCATAACCGTCCAGAAGAAGGGCTTCGTGTCCTTGCGAAGCTGCATGCTCGCGGTGACGAGAACGACCCCTGGGTTCAGGCAGAGTTCAGCCAGATCCAGGAGACCATTACTTATGAGCATGAACACGAGGCCAAGTCATATGTGGAGCTCTTCAGATCGCGTTCCTCGTTCCGAAGACTCTTCTTGTCCTGCGCTCTCCAGGCGTCAATTCAAATGACTGGTGTCTCTGCGATACAGTATGCTCCTCCACGCTACCATTCAATAACCACCACGGGCAAAAACTGACTTCAATTCCAGGTATTATTCCGTTACCATCTACGGCCAAATGGGTATAGAAGGCAGTGATACTCTGCGTTACCAAGCTATCAACTCCATCATCGCCCTTGTCGCTCAATTCTTCTGCATTTTGTTCATCGACAAATTCGGAAGGAGATGGCCCCTGATCATTGGTAACCTTGGCAACATGGTAACATTCATCGTTGCAGCTATCCTTCTCGCGAAGTTCCCGCCAGAAGTGAGTTCAAACAAAGGTGCGCACTGGGGATTCATCATCATGACCTGGGTGTACAATTTCTCCTTTTCGGCCACCTGCGGGCCGTTGTCGTGGATCATTCCGGCAGAGGTATTCGATACTCGCACGCGAGCTAAAGGTGTCTCTATTGCGACAATGACCTCGTTTGCGTTCAATACCATGATTGGCCAGATCACCCCCATCGCGATGACGAACATCCGCTACCGGTTCTATTTCCTCTTCATTATTTGCAATTTCACCAATGCCATCTTTTTCTGGGCCTTCCTACCCGAGACAGCGAAGAGGCCACTTGAGGAGATGTCTTACCTCTTCACTAACGCGCCCTGGTTCGTTCCTGGCATGAAGAAGAATGACTATTCTCCTGGCGATCTCGAGAAGAAACTGGAAGAACGGCAGAGGAAGCAAGCTACCATGGCAGAGCACGAGGAAATGGCAGAGCACAAAGAATAGGGCTGTGATCCTGGTGGCGCAAGGAACCTTGGGTAATGGCGCCCATTGAATGTGTACCGTGTTTTGTGAGATGTACATAATTTTCTGGCTTTGCGTTGGCCATCAATTGCGGACCTCGGTTGTTAGAATCGACAACGCTGCCTAGGCAATATAACGTGATATATGTAGGCGTGAACCGTTATCCTTCTGCAGGGGTTTTGAATAGCATCTGATGCATCAGCTTCTGCATTGATCCTTTCAGCAACAGTAGTCTTCAATGATAATAACCACTAATCCTCGTCTGAGCTATATCCTCCTAGCCCAAGACCGGAAGAAGTTGGCAGGGCCGAAGGTTGTTTCTGCTGTGGTGCGGTGGGTTGAACTGGCTTGCTTTCTGTACGAGTATCGTTAGGATTGGCAGCTTTGCCGGGCGCAGTGGTTGACGTTGGAGACGTAGTTTTTTTAGACGGCTCCGAAACAACATTAACCTTATTCTGGCCATTCTCAGTGGATTTGTTCTCCGTAGACGATGAACTCTTCCGAAGCTTTACACCAGGGAAAGCATCCTTTTCTTTGCCTCGTCTCCTCTTGCGCCCGCTGGTCGTCCACTGCTCATCCTCAACAGGCAATCCGGCAACACCGCCCGCCGTTCCCGCACTTTCTGTATCAACTTTCTCCACTTGCTGGCGTTGCCTATGGAACATCTCCAATTGTTCCATAGTCTCTTTCTTCAAAGCAGCCTCTTGGGCACGGGTAGACTCGAGCAGTGAGTCAAGGTATTCCACCTCGTCTTCGTCTAGGGTACGGAATTGGTTCTTCAACTTGATAGATTCTTCAAAGGCTTCTTGCTTTGCAGCTGTTGTGGTGCGGTAAATATACGTCATCAGCTACTAGTTTTTCTCATGAATGCCCCCATACGAGGACTGCGATCACCAGCAACAACGATGCGCATGTGGCTCACCCTTATTCTGTTGCAGAATCTCGTAAAGACTCTTCCCACCATCTTGTGCCTCTGCCTCTGCCTTTTGTCGGCGCTCAGCTTCCAACTCTTGTTGGGCTTTCAACCACTCATCGTCCCGTTCAGCCGGTTCTTCAACTGTGCCGCCAGAAACGAAGCCAGACGACATCTTGTCCGCACCGTTAAAAGTTGAAGTTGGTGTGTTGAAGCAGTTAGGTCGAAGCTGACAATTTTTAAAAATAGCAATTGTCGAACCTGCAAATGCCCCAACGGTAGATGTCGAATTGCGGATTGTAGAACTGGGTGCTTTGTGGAAGCTTCGAGTTCTCCTCGACACTCCAGAAGAAACAAAGCTACGGGATCAATAACGCCAAGACTTGAATTGGCGGAGAATATTAATTCCGGTCCGTCCCAAGCAGATGGCACCGCCACAGTATGCCACAGACCTAGAGCTTATTTAAGCCTCATCCCCGCATCTGCCTCGTCATCGTACTTCACATCATCGTTGTCTCCTATATCAACCGACCTAAAGAACTGCAGTCATGGCGCCTTCAACCGGGCACCAACTGCTCCCGAAGGTCTGGCGGGTAGCCAGGTAAGCGCACCCCGTTAATAAACTTCTACGCCCTCAAAAATACCTCTAACTGCTCCCGATAGGTTTGCCTTTGAGAAGGCAACTAGGGCTATCAAGTCGAAACTCCCGGAGCCCGTGGAAGCACCTCATCTGCGTTACCAACCAGTATATGCACGCATTTCTCATCGCCAACCCATCAGCAGAATTGCTGCCATTCGTCAAAGCCAAAGCCGTTATTTTAGCACGTCCCGACCCTCCATTCGCGGCGCCGCTCGAGCATTCCGAACATCAAAAGTGAATGCGGCGCTCGGTCGTCTAACCGCAAGGGCGCCATTTTCATCACCATTGCGCCCTAATCTTACTGGCGGTGCACTCTGTCGAACGGCGAGCGGGTACGCCGTTGGCGCCGGCCGTGTCGGCGGTGCTAGGTTCTTTTCGCACTCACCTAGCTCGGCAGCCCAGGTCGTCCACAATGTATCTGCCGGCGTGCGCGCCTTCTGGCTCTCTGGCCAAAAGGTCAGATTTGACGGAATTGACAAGCGCACGGGAGCCACACAGTACAAAGTCGTAAGCCAATTTCAGGACGAGGCAGAGCGTATGTTCCAAGCCACGCCTCACTTCGCTCCTGGATCGTATATCGACTTCGAGCTCTCGCCCACCATCACTGCGGTGGGATGCGTGCAGGCGCTGAAGAAACAACCATCCAGTGCAAGCGAGTACGAGCCAACGACTCTGAACACGGAAGGTCTTATGCATCTGCTCTCAGTCGACCTTGCGCGGGCTTTGAAGGAGTTCGCCGCAGTGCTGAATGACCTAAACCGACTTTCCACCCTGGGCGACTTACCTATAACGCTCCACGGCAAATCAACACTACGCATCCAATTCCCCGGTTACGACGCAGAGTCCGTGGAGCGGCTATGTGCCGAAGTTGGCGTGCGGCGGGGTATAGTCCAACAGGATCCCGATTTCGACATGGTGAATGGCACGGAGATTGCGCTCATTTTCCCATTTGCGCCCAGCCATGTGGCCTCGGAAGAAGAGCTGTTTTCTGTGCATGGCAATAATGTTAAGCATCAGCAGCAGCTGTTGCCGGAACAGTTGGACTGGCGGGATATGATGTTGCCGACTTCTATGACTTCTATCTCTTCTGTGGAGTCACTGGTTCACGTTTGAACTAACCAACACAGTACACGTTCCTTTAACAAAGAATCCCTTTGAGCTATTTTTTTCGTCGCTAGCTAAGCAACGCGTTTTTTTTCTTGTCTTTTTTCTACGAATTTGATATGTACATAATCCAACCCCTGCCCTTTTCTTTGCAAACAGATAGTATGATACCATCAATAAGCTTTCTCCTAATGTTATTATTAGTATTATATTTCCCCTCCTTTGATTCCAATATTCAGCACATTTACCCAGTCAGTCCCATCTCCTTCCCCACCAAACTGAAAAAAAAAGAAGATAGAATATTCAATTCAGAGGGGTCCATCAGTAAACCGTTGCATCATGTCTCACCGATGCAGAAAATAGGGAAGCAAACGGCTAAATCGAATACTAGCATAACTATGTTTCTAGGCTAGGTTTTCTGAATAATCCTAGAGCTCAGAAGCTGGTTATGATATACTTTTTGATTCCAATGCCGCCAGAATTATCAAAACGGAATCCGCGCACACAAGCCCCTTTACGAAAACCCATTGACCATTGACGGGGGAAAATCTCCAGCTGATGAAATGCGTTTGATATCTGCAGCACATGTATAGGTGCGTAGGCCCAGCAATAGTCCACCACGTGCTTAATGACGAGGCTTAGGCCCCTGGACACTTCCTACATAACTTATACGCAAAACACAAAAGCGAGATATATAACCCGCAGTCCCATTATCTATCTATAACTACTCCGTATTTCTCATCCCTCTCCCCCCTCCATAAAAAGAAACTCCTTAAAACACCGCATCCCACACAACCAACCACGTACACAAACACACCGTTCCCCAAAACACCGCTTGAGCCGTGCCCCGTCTCTCCGCCGCCCTCTTCAATTCCTGGTTTCCCCGTCCAACATTGGTCTGCGTGCTCAGGGCGTCAGTGACGAGCTGATTGATGTAATCTTCCTGTGTGCCGAGATGGGTGACGAGGGTCTGTTGGAGAGAAGAGATTTCGAGAAGCGATTTTTCGGCGTTCCTATTATTGCAATTTTTCGTGGTTAGTGGAAAGTGGTATTCAAACATATGGGAATACTGGGAGGGTTTTTGTTTCGGCAGCCCGGGGAAAAAAGGGAGGTGGGGGGGGGGGGTGTAATAAAAGAGATATCCACGTACTGGACCTTGCTCAACGTATCCTCGTAATGCTTCAGCAAGCTATCATTCTCCTGCGCAAACAACTGCAACTGCTCCGGGGAAAGCTGGGACTCAATATCCGCCACATCCTCGCCTTTCAGGGTACTCTGATCGCGCGTAGGCAGCGACGCATACGCATCAGGTCCCACATCCCCTCCCATATCCTGAGACAACGTCCTCCCCCTACCGGCAACCGGTCCGTGCCGCATCCCACTAATTTTATACAGTACACTCTTCTCCTTCTCCTTCTCCCGCTCAATCCTCTTCTCGACCATACTCCTCTGCGCCTCCGCCGCACCTTCCAACCCACGCCTCAACGACCACAGCACACTCTGCCGAACCGTCTTGATCGTCTTCTCCGTCTCTTCCTGCGCTTCCTGTTCTGGCGTACGCGGCGGCGACGACGACTGCTCAGTGTCTCCTCCGCCCGCCCATTTCCACAATATGTTATTCGTTAAATGTCCGTATTTCTTGCGTAAGAGGGTAGATTGCGTTTCTTGGCGGAGGGTTTCTGCGGACGCGAGATTTGCTATGGATGATGAGAGGTCGCGGAGTAAGAGGGCTGTGGAGGAGTCGATGGAATCGCGCTCCTGGTCCGTGAGGTGTTGCGATGCTGGGGTTTTGAGGCCATTTGCGTCGGTTATGGAGGGGGAAGGGTGGTGAGAGTGTCGTCGCGATGCTAGCGGAGGAGGCGCAATGGAGAGGTATGGCTGCCGGATTGATTTGAGGTAGTTGAGGAGTGAGCTGATGTGCGCGTTCTAAATGGTAGAAAATTAGCATCTAGGTCAGGAGAGGAAAAAAAAAAAGTTTAGCTTTTCGCTGGTTTTTTTTTTGTTTTTGTAAAAGGTTTATTTTATACTGGGCGTGAATGGTAAAAAGGAAATGCGTACTATTCTGTAAGCTTCCTTCAGGAACTCATCCACCACCGCCGTCGTCTCTCCAGCAGCAGGTCGCCGGGTCCGATCGCTGGGGATTCCGGCTGCATCGTGCGATTTCAATAGCTGACTGACAATTGGCGTGATGTCCGTCATTGCTGCTCCCATTCATCCACCTGGAGGTTGGTTCTGTGGGATAAAGGTGGTGGGACTTTCTCTCGAACACACACACTGCTACTGCTGGGAGCAAGCTGTCAACATTGAACGATGACGATGCTTGCCCTAAAGTTCCCCAGACGTACGCTTTGCCTAATCGGGATGCAGATATTGCACTTTTGGTGTCTCTGGCAGCCGGACAAGCGTTCGTGAGTCTATCCATCGTATTATTGCTACTATGTATGGACTGTAGGTTTCACCCTCCAGGTCGGTCAGAATTGAAGGGAAGGATTATATACAAATACACAATGGTGGCAGAAACCCACACAGTGTCCATCCACCCTACAGCAACTATAAAACAAATAAACGAACCCTTTAAAGCCTGATGCAATGGTCTGAGGGCAAGCCCCCTATCACGAGGCTAGAGATGAGCTCTTAAATTGAATTTATTCATCATAGACAAAAATTACTTCTGAAGGAAAAAGAAAGACAAAATGGTTATATAAAGAAAATCTAGATTGCATACATCGGCATTAAATATCGCAGACCTATAATGGGCCATAAAATAAAAAAGGCAGGGGGGTAACTCCATGCGCTGAACCAAAAAAAAAGGAGAAGACAAAAGGTTTTTCACACAAACACAAAAGAGCATATGTTTAAGTTTGTGCAATAAATCGTGGGTAACACTGATGCATCATGGCGGAATAATCAAAACGAAGAAGAGGGGGGGGAAGGAAGGTAAACTGTAACAAGAGTCATTATATAAGAAGCGAAGATCCCAAGTTTATATCTGTTCTTGGACCCATATCTGTCGCGGAAGCAAAAATGACACGTTAGCAAAGGCCAAATAACGATTTGCAGACATGAAGAAAAAGGTAGGAAGTGTGGAAACATACCTCCATTTTACCTAATTCATGATTCTCTTTCCTAGCTGCTGATTTAGCCGCCGAGATAAGAAGATCAAGATCATCTTGGTCACCCATCGTGACCATGTCGCCGTCATCCTGCATTTGAATCTTTAACCGAGACCTGAACCCAAACTTTTCGCGAATCTTTCCCTCGAAATCCCCGAATTCGACGGCAGAGCCGATCATGATGAATCGGGTATCAGTGTCTGCATGGACCTTCACCCGGACCTTTCGGATATCAGGTCGTCTCGAAGTACCCTGTCGTCGGGGTCGTGGTGGAGGAGCGGCCATCATCTCAAACTCGCCATCATCTATCGAATCATCTTCGTACGTGTCGCTCATATAGTCGTCATCATCCGTGTAGCGTGGCTGTCGTGCTCTTCTCGCACCGCCACGACCTTTCGAACGTGGGGAGCTGTACATATCAACCACGTCTTCACCATACTCGTCTTCTGAAACGGGGGCGAAATTTGAAGCCTGAAGTCTTCCAGACCCTGTAGTCTCCCGGTATAGTGGTTGTCGACCTCCATCGCGACTCCGTGCGTTAGAGTACTGCCTAGTTGGCGGACCCCGTGGTTCCGATGCCGTCCTGACAGTTCCTACTCTGGATCTGTCCATGGCTGGTTTGCTTGGGAACCGATCCATCTGACCGTCATTTGCACCGCCCGTTGGGCCCGCTGATCGATCCAAGTCGAGCATTGCAGGTCGGTTAGCACGCGTCGATGCTGATCGCCCAATAGCACCACCTCCAGGAAAACCGCTGCTAAAGGACGAGCCTTTATCTGCCTCTGGCGGTGGGGTTGGTGGAAACATGTTACGACTGATGGGTGGCTCAGACTGTTGTCTCCCTCGACTTGACATATTTCTCTGAACAAGGTTAGTTGCTGCGTAGGAAATCTTGTCGCTCGGTCTGTCGTCTCGCGAATTATCTGCTGCGGCGACTGCTCGCTTCAGCTCGGCTCCCTGGAATCCGGTGAATGCATTGTTGCGATCCGATGCCGCAACCAGCTTGGCCTTGCCCAGGTACTCCTTCGTTTTCAAATTCTTGACCTTCGCCTCGCTCGGCCTATATACAACTCCGACAGGTATAGAGAAGACAGTATAACCCTATAAGTAGTTCAGCATATGATTATGGCGCATGTTAAGAATCATTTAGCCTGCATACCTCAGCATTCTGCGCCATCGCTTCATCAATGACGTCGTGATCCGGCTTAGCCTTCTCCTTAGAAGCATATTGAAGATCTTGCACGCCTGCATCTGGTTGTTGGAGACATATGTAACATAGCCCTCGATTGAAGAGAACTTCGCAGGAGAATAGCGAAAATTTGAGGCCTAGCTGATCGTAATCAATCGATCTATTTCCTCTCAAATATAGCAGCGTGTCATTGAAGTTGGCTAGTGCCTCCTCGAAGTCGCCCACGAGAAAGTTGGAGACACCCTGTTGGAAGTATGCGACGGCGAAATATTGATCCAATGCAATAGCACGTTGGTAACAGTCAACCTAGTCAAGTCCTATCAGCATCCCAATGCCTTCCTATTCCCAAACTGCCTGCTAATTCAATCACAGAAACGTCTAGTTAAACGTACCGCTTTGTAATGTTCGCCTAGCGTCGCATAGATAACACCGCAGTTGAAGAGGATCTTCGATGTGTCTGCGATATTATCAAACACCCTAAGCGCTTCTTCGAATTCATTATTATCGTAATGCGCAAGCGCTTGGACCCATGTTTCTATCTCCTATACGTGGCGAGAAAGTGTTAGATTAATGCGCCAGAATTTGCCGGGGGGGATTGTCGCGAAAATAGGTGACGTACCTGCTTGAGGGACATGGTGTAACAAGCGACTTGAGCCGCAAAATTGGACGAAAAAACAAAGAAAATATGATCCTAGTGCGGCCGAGAAGGGTATGGATGTTCAATATTTCGTTATTTATTCCACGATTGACCTAGGTTGCCAAAAAGAACCCCTCACGTAATTTCCAGCACGGTAGAAGAGTATATAAAAGTCGGAAAACTGAAAGTGGGAGCAACGGATTAATATCTAGCAGCAGTTCTGGCCGGTGCTGAATGGACCTATCTGACGGCAAATTCGTGCGGGTTCAGGCGTGTGATGGGTGTGACTTGCTTGATGGCGTGCAGCTCGTGGGCTGGGTATAGGAGCGGTCGAGTGGGCTGATCGTGATAGAAGACCAAGAAAACTGAGGGGTGACTTGTATTAGCTCTTCTTTTGAACACTTTGAAGAGGGGCTTGAGCAAGCAGGGCGAAGAAATTAGTAGCAATAGTGTATGTAAGTTAGGCGAATGGCGGGTTCTTGGTAGATATCGATTATTTAAATAGGTCTGTAGCGTTGCTGGGCAGGCGGTTAGAGTGCAAGCTGGCAGCGAATGAGCGACAAAACCAGCGGTAATAATAATAATAATAATAATAGAACAATGGGGCGAGGTACAAGATGGACGTCCCTAGTTGAAGAGTATCGAATGAATGAATGAACGAACGAACGGAATTATTATTTTTGAGGCCCAGCCTGTGTTTCTTGAGCCGATACGGTCAAAGAGAAAAGAAAAGAGCGAGTGTTGCTGGTGGGGACGAGGGCATGGTAGTAGTATTAGCAGTCAAAAGAAAATCACCCTGCACAATTGCACATCCAAAGTTTCCCGTGGCACGATCCGGACCGCGATGGAGATCAAGGCGAGGCTGGGTAATAATAGGCACAAATTGGCTGGGCGAAAGACCCTCGTCCAACTGCATATCACAAATGGCGTTGCAGACTGCAAGGATTAAGGGGTTCGACGAAACACCTCATGCACAGAGTAGTGGGGGGAGGTTATCGCTGTGGCTGGGCGGCATTATATCATTAGCCCACAGCAACTCAACAGCAATCGCGACAGGTTTTCCACATGGGCTGGTCGAAAAACGTCGCTGTCATTTTGAACAACCCCCATCCACTCGATCGGTGAGGACAAGACGGAGACTGAGGGGAACGAGTGGTGGTTGGTTGATGCGGGAGATGTCCAGCCTGTTAAATGTGTTGGTGCTTGTGCTGAGGGCGCTTAGCAACAACAATCACCACCACAACCATCTTCAATGTGCCTCACTGCATTCCTACAACTTTAAGCTCACGAAATCAGTGCGCGCGCACTGCTGACCGCTTGGGTAGAGCAAGCTGACGGTGTCACATGTGTTGGACATTCCGATGAGTTACGAGTCTAGAATTGCTGTTGACACACGCTGTACCCGCTTTGTGGTGGAGCAAGCCGCCAACTCCTGCGACAACAACCCCTGGCATCCTGATATTCTGGTGCTTTCCGGCAATCTGGGTTTGAAGCACGTCTCAGGGTTTGGGACACATGGCTGATCAAGCATAATGTCCACTCCTGGTGACATACTTCTTGATGAGCTTATTTTTTTTCTTTCTTTTATACATGTCCGATTCTATGCTATAGTATCACACTCGAGGAAATACAATAACATCCATATCCTATAATGCTCTGAGCTGCAATCCGAGGACAATGGCTGTCAGGGACTGGGATACCCAGGCTCCTTAAATATGCTGCCGTTCCATTCACCGTCCATAAGACAAAACGGGACGGTAAAAAGTAGCTTCCAAAGGGTGTCCAAATGAGCTCGGTTTGGTGTCCTCAAACACGCCAGGAAAGATGCCAAGTTGTCAGCTTCCTGGCCCCGTTCTCTCATACAATACCCTTCGAAACCTGTTCTTGTCGTTCTTCCCACACATTCTTCCCAGAACACGAGCAGACCATTTTATCATTGTCCCAAACACCAGCACTTCGAGCAATAACCCCTACTAGCGTGTCCGGATCATCCGCCTTGAATGGGCCATCCTTATTCTTGGATACGACCATGCTCCTTCCTATCAGCTCCCATATGGCGACCGGGCGGTCGAGGAAAACATTGCCCTTTCCTTTTTCGTCCACGACCACACTACCAAATATTCCCCTGGGTTCTTCTGATCCTTGAACTTTCTGTTTCAGAGCCTCCCATACACCGCCCGTGGACACCGCACCTTGCGAAATATCGCCTGCTTCTCGAACTGTGGCCCAATATTTTCCGGGTGACAGGCCATTAATCGTGAGATCGACCAGCGTCATATTTGGAGAGACTTGTACCATGCGCGCCAGTCCACGGATAGCGTTCGATACCGCCGGCGAGTGTGTTTCGAGAATACATACTGAAGCATCTGGAACAATTCCAATGACCGGTGAATTAGTATAAACCCATTCCCTCCTAAGATTGCATTCATGCGCCAAGGTGAAAAGGATGGCAGGACTCACTGTTTGACGTTCCGCTTCCGCGAAGAATAGCATCCCGGCCCGTTCCTTGTATCGCTGCGACAATAGCAGATGGAGCAGTGGTGCCTTCAACCAGCAATAGCTGGTCCTTCAAATTGCCTTCAACCTTCTTGACCCCTGACCCATACCTTCAGCTTTCAATGTCCGCGACATGAGAGACAGTGGTTTCATACCATCCAGTTCATAAAGAGGCTTTGACACATTTTTGATACAGTCCTCACAAGTCAAAGGAACCGCGAAGGTAGCCTACTCTATATCAGTATAGCGGCTCTGTGGTCTGGTAAGACGGTGAGATATACCTGGAATGGCTCGATCATTGTGTGAACTCGCGATACAACAATCGACTTTAAATTTACGCTGGTTTAGAACTTGTAGCAGAATGCAGTTCGCAGGAGTCCCAAGACGACAGTATAAGTAAATTCAACGAACTTGGGTTGGTGAGGACAGCCGTGAGCCCCTCCATGGTTGCTCCGTCAATGGCAATTATTTAGTAGTGGGGTTGCTTTGAAATCGGAGCTGCTTTCCGCTCTGGCCTAATCGACCGCCCGGAATCGCATCAATGTAGTTCCGTGCTGAAGTTTAGATGGTCCAAGCTCCCCCCAAGGCGCGCATCAACGGATCCTCTCGACTCTCGCGTGCGACAGTGCTGGTTACAACACACGAAATCCGTACAAGAAATACGGAAACATGTCTGCTGCACCCAAGTCAAAATGGGCAGAAGACGATGCTGAAACAGAAGCCATAATTGGGCAGAGGAAACGCGAGAAGGAGGCGAAGAAACGCGCCAAAGCAGAGAGACAACGGAAGCAGGAAGAGGAAGCACAGCGACTGGCTGCGCAGCGTCGCGATACAGAGAGGTCAATTGCGCCGGAAGAGCAAGCGGAAGATGGTGTCAATGGCGATTCTGAGAGACCGACAAAGCGACGGAGGTTGTCTCCAGAGCCAGAAGGGCAAGCTGAGGTTCAACCGAAACCGGCGAGGTTATTGCGCTTTGCAGCACCGGAATGGGGTCCTTGCCGGCATGTGGATAACTTTGAAAGACTGAACCATATCGAAGAAGGCTCATACGGCTGGGTTTCAAGAGCAAAGGAAACTTCCACGGGTCAAATTGTTGCTCTGAAGAAGCTGAAAATGGAGTATGCTCAAGATGGCTTTCCTGTCACTGGTCTGAGAGAGATCCAGACCCTCCTTGAGGCCAGGCACACCAACATTGTGCGCTTACGTGAGGTTGTTATGGGAGACAGCATGGACGAGTAAGTGCGCTAGTTCTTTCTGATCCTTTTTTGAAGACCCCCCTGAAAAGCCCAGATACCGGAAGTTATTAACCTTATCATCCTCTTGGGATTTGATGTATTGCTGTAGCGTCTTCCTCGTGATGGATTTCGTCGAGCACGACATGAAGACCCTCCTAGACGATATGCGCGAGCCGTTCCTACCGTCCGAGACCAAAACACTACTACTACAAATCATATCGGCTACCGAATTCCTCCATTCGCATTGGATAATGCACCGGGATCTGAAGACTTCTAATCTGTTAATGAATAACCGGGGTGAAATCAAGGTTGCTGATTTTGGGATGGCCCGGTACTACGGTGATCCTCCGCCGAAATTGACTCAATTGGTAGTCACACTATGGTACCGGTCACCTGAACTGCTACTTGGAGCCGAGAAATATGGTCCTGAAATCGATATGTGGAGTATTGGATGCATATTTGGCGAATTGCTCACCAAGGAGCCGCTTCTTCAAGGGAAAAACGAAGTTGATCAACTTTCAAAGGTAGGCCTATATATTCCTCTTGAATATTATCGTGATGGCTCCAATATATACTAATTATTACGACTAGATCTTCGCCCTTACGGGTCCGCCAACAAACCAAACATGGCCCTCATTCCGCTCCCTTCCCAATGCCAAGTCCCTTCGACTTCCTCCTCTAGGGCCCCTTTCAACATCATCGAGCCCCACAGTCCCGCTCCTCCCACGCGCAAAATTCCCATACCTCACCACAGCCGGCCTGACACTGCTGTCTAATCTTCTCGCACTTAACCCTGCATCGCGACCTACTGCAGCAGCTTGCCTATCACATCCGTACTTCCGCGAAGACCCCAAGCCCAAAGCAAAAGAAATGTTTCCGACTTTCCCGTCCAAAGCCGGCATGGAGAAGAGAAGAAAACGGGAGACTCCAGAAGCGCCCAAGAGAGGCGCGGAAGCTCCACGCTTGGATTTTGCGGATGTTTTTGGTGGGGATATCGCGGAGTCGGAGGCTGGTGCTGGATTTTCTTTGCGATTAGGGTGATATTTACACTCCATCTAGCCCACCAGTTTTCATGCTCCAAATTCAATACCCATGCATCAATAAAATGGTCTCAATATTCACGAATCAACAGATATATGCAATTTCACACCCAGATGCAAATAAATATCTCTCTATTTTCTAGTCTTAAAACCCTTGAGGTGGAAAACATATTCACCCCAAAAAGACTAACCAAGCCCTGGCGTATCAGCAATCCTGAAAACATACTTCGTGGCACTCGCCTTCCCTGCCTTCAAATCCTTCAATGCCTGCTCTACCCCTTCCAGCCCACCAGCCCGGATCTCATAAGGATGACCCGAGAAATTCTTTAGCTGCAAAGCTCTCGCGAAATATCTCGACATCATAAACCCGAGCAATTCATTACCCGCAAACCCAGACATATTGTGCACCGACCCCACACTGGTAACAGACTTAATCGCGGGCGACACATCCAGATCATTAGCCAAGATGAAATCAATGCGGCCACCGTCGGGATTAATGCACTGTTTCAACACCTCTGCGCTCTGCGGGATGATAATTGCATCAAGCGCATGTCGAGCAGTGGTAACTGATTGACCAGCTCGCTCTAAACCTTCCTTGATCCCCTTAACCGTCGCGTCTTGCCCGTCGCGATAGTTGACAATTGTATCGCCTTTGCTGCGGTCTATCAGAGTCTCCACGTAGTGCGAGCCTTTACCTGCGATGGCGATGATGGGATGGATGTTGCTGCTGCATGCCAGTTTTATAGCAAAGGAACCCACGGCTGTGCTTGCGCCGTAGACGATAAAAGGAGTGGGTTTCTCCGCAGGGGACCAGGGGTATGGGAATTGATGATGGGCATATAGGGATACGACAGCGGTCAAGGCAGCGAGAGGGATCGTTGCGGCTTCTGTTGGAAAATAACCGGATTAGATTTCCCATCAATGAGAAAATATGACAAGGGTCATTTTTGTATGTTACGTACCTTCAAATGACGTATGTTTCGGTAAATGGAAAGTTGTGTGACTCTCTGCAAGTGCATATTCGGCATACGCGCCGCCTGGCGTGCCCATTTCATGGAACGCGGCGACACGATCACCAGCCTAATAATGAAAAGAAAATTAATTTCGATATACATAACTTGATGATGTGCCCCCCTGAAAATGGAAAGCTCGTCTGCATTTGCGCACATCATATGCATTATATGTATGTATGTATGTATGTAGATGGTTACTTACTTTGAATTCCACCACATTAGATCCAACCTTTTCCACAATCCCCGCAATATCGTCACCTTGATTCGACCCGTTTTTCGCCCTCTTGATGAGCTCGTAAGTGGAATCCCCGGCAGCTGCCCAGTCGGGAACTTTCCAATCCTTAGGGTTCGAGCCTGCGACAACCACCTTGATGAGGACTTGGTTGTCACTGGGTTCTGGGATGGGACTGTCGACGATCTTTGCGGTCGGACCCGCGTGGTTCATGACTTCTTTCATAGTGGGCAAAGAGGTAGGTAGAATGTTTTTCTTGAATGGGGTAAAAGGGTGGAATGGGGGTAGGGGGAGATTGAATTGGTTTTCACTAATTTTGAAGTATATATACGCAAAAGCTACCACACAGTTGCTAAGGGGACTACGGGTGTATATATACCCCGAATTGAAGTCAAAACCAATGTCACTTATGTTTATTAAGCTAGCTGTTGTGTTTGCCACAACATTTGCTTGTGCTAGAACATACATAGCAGCACTTTATTACCTGGCTTACAAATTTAAACTTCAGCAGGAGGCAGCGCGGGGGAGGATACCATGTTCCGGCGGGATAGAGCGGGGCTTTGTGGGAGGAAACCCGTTGCGGGTGGGATATACGTCATTTTCATCAAGGGCCCTGTACAAATTTGATACTTGGGTTTTCAGGTGGTGATCTCTTTTTTTTTTATACATGGATGGAGAAAATTCTCGTTTCCTTGGCCTACTAACATATTATCTGTCTTGAAAGTATGTGGAAAGAAAGAGGGAATCATTAAGACTTGGGGCTTCACAGGACATAGGAGTTAGTCGGCCTCTATCAAACGTGAAATGTTGGGAAATTTTAAGTTTTATTTTATGTCAAGGAGCCCAGCCGCCTTTGAGTTCTCTGGGATACAATCTATGGCTCCATAGTAGAAGTTCGGCGGCAGAAAAGTATACTCCCCAAGACTAGAGCAAAGCTCTTTGTTGTTATAATCCGAGGATCTGCAAAAGCCGTGAAGAACTTGAGATCCAGGTCTCTTCACTTGCATCATCAGTTTTATCGTCCTTCGCCCCCTCCGCCAAAGCAGAGATCCATTCCTCCGTGTTGGTAGCCTTCCAAGAGAGCTCGTTCTCCGGCATGGGAAACTGCAGCTCGCTTGCAGGTAACAACTTGGCTCTATCGATTGTATTCTTATTCCATGGATCAGGAACACTTAGAGCTCTGCAGAGCCTGTACAAGGCTAGATTAAACCTTTTAGCTTCTTCTATACACATCCAGGAGTAACCAGTATGGCCAGATTCTTGATAGTGCGCGAGCATGTTTGGGTAATAAAACATGCCTAGCTTGCGACAGCTTCCGACGAGACACTCGAGCAGCTCAAGGTCGGCGCGGGGAAAGCTGGGTCTAAGATCAAGACCCAGGGGGGCACTATTCTGGGATAGTAAAGAGAAAATAATATGCAATAAGATTGCCTGATATGTTGGTATTGGCCAGGAACAGGTGTTACAAGCTTCTTCTGCTTGTGAGGCATCCCACTTCTCCTATGTTAAAGCTTCAAGTTAGTCAAACAGTTTCCCGCTTTGGTCTATGTAAGAGTGGTCCCTGACGAACCTTCTGTTGACAGATTGACAAGCCCAGCTTCCCATGGAGACTAACTGCTGCGGCCTGCGCGCCTTGTTCTCCACTTGCCCATAGGCCTATGACAACCATTGAGTGCACTAGTAGGGGTGGTTCGTTGTTTGCGTCAAAGGTTCCTTTGTGGATGAAATGTAGCCAGTGATGTTGAAAGAGTTCGAAATATAGGTTAATATACCGTTCTATCTTTTCTGAGACAGACTCGGTGCCGGAAGAGCCCTGCTGCAGATGTGGTTTCTGCTGTAATTCAACACTCTCAAGATTGGTATCCATTGACTCGGAATCTGTATCACAATCCCCAGCATCATCGGAATCCTGGTCGTTTAAGGAACAGTGTATTTTCAGACGCGAGCATTGACTACATGGCGATCCTCCTTCACACCGAGACTTCTTAACCCGGCAGTTTGCACAGGCCTTTCGTGCACGAGACGGGGAATTAATAGATGCGTTATGATTCTGTCGGATATGTCGACGGAGGGTATCACTACAAAAGCAGTTAGTTACAAAATGTTAATAATGAGGGCAATCTATTTACCCAAGGACATGTGCTTGAATCCTCACTTTCGACCATATTTCCGACCACAAAACGTACAAGAGACTGGCATTGACTGTATGTGATTTACTTCATGGCGTCTGAGATGCTCCTTGCGAAGATAGGTGGCGTTGCACGACGAAAAGCGACATCTGAATCTGCCGCTTTTGCGGTCAGCTCTTGTGTTATCTGGAACATGTTGGCTCCTGGCGCTGTTATCTAGCATCTCCATATGGAAAGCTCTGTCAATGGATCCCAGAATCAAGCATCTAGTGTTGCCGCGAATCTCAGTGGTGGGATACCGGCCTCTGCATCCAGGGAGTTTTCGGGTGATGGTGGGGTGGTGGGATGTGCCGGTGGAATACGCCGGGATACTAAATACAGATTTGAAATATTACGTCATCGACCGAGATCCAGATCCAAATCTAGGACTTTGCGGACTGAATAGTGGAGGACTCGGCTTGAGAAATTCCCCATTTCTAAGCTTTAGTTATCTCTGGAAGAACATCAATAACAAGATCCGTTCCTCAAAAGAGGAGTCCTGACCCAGCGTAAAACTGACCATAAATTCATAAGTCCATTGTTGTATCTCTCCAGAGGTCTCCAGTTCTTTCCTCTTGAATAAGTTGTATTTGCCGGATTCTGGTTGTAAGACATCGTTCATTCTTCTTCTGATTTGACACTCAACCTACTATTTTCCTCTTCACGATGGCTTCCACAAGAGTTGCTCTGCTAGGGGCAACTGGCGAGACAGGGACATCGATTCTCAATGAGCTCCTCAAAGATGACAAGTTCGTAAGCAACCCCCGGAAATTAATAGGAACCCCCCCCCCAAAAAGATAATTCCCCAATAACTAACAATAAATAATAGTCTATCGTCGCATTAATTCGACCGTCTTCCCTTCAAAAGCCTTCAGTTCAAGCCTTCCGGCAAAAAGGAATCGAAATCCGTGGGCTAGATCTGGAAGCACCGTTGCAAACTCTGGTTGCAGCTCTGAAGGACATTGATATTTTAATATCAGCAATTGGGCCGATGGCTTTGCTCACCCAGATCCCCCTTGCAACTGCTGCCAAAGAGGCTGGTGTCAAGCGTTTCGTGCCATGCGCTTTCATCACGATCGCACCTCCAGATGGCATTATGCTGCTCCGGGATGAGGTAGGTTTTTTTTTTCCACTCCCATGGCGTTCTCAGGTTAGCAATGTCGAGTCTAATAATATTTTCTTTTATAGAAAGAGAAAGTCTACAACCACATAAAGAAGATTTACCTCCCATTCACCGTCATTGACGTTGGCTGGTGGTATCAGGGTGCGTTTCCAAAGTTGCCGTCTGGCAAGATCGACTACATGACCGGAGCCGGTTCAATGAATCTGCTCTGCCTAGATGGGAATACCCCATCCGCCCTCACCGACCTGCGCGACATTGGAAAATATGTTGCAAGGATCATTGTCGATGACCGAACAGTGAATAAGTATGTGTTTACATACAATGAAGTGTGGACCCCAAATCAAATCTATGACAAGTTTGAGGACATGAGCGGCGAGAGGCCGCTAAGGAAGTATCTCTCCGAGAAAGAGATCCAGGACGATATCATCTCTGTTAAGCAGGCACTAGATGCAAACCCATCGGATACCGGGTCTATGATTATGAGATTTATCCGAGAATATCAGTTTTCTTGGGGTATTAGAGGAGACAATACGCCGGAGTATGCGAAGTTCCTGGGCTATATTTCCTCCAAGGAGTTGTATCCAGATCTCGAGTTCCGAGATTTCGGGACATATTTGAAAGAGGTACTTGATGGCAAGGCGACTCCTGTATACGCTTCCTCAAAGGACTCGCTTACTGACTTGGTGGCTGGATAACACCTTGGACTTTTGTTGCTTTTGCTGCTTTTATTTCTGTTGTTTTGGTACCTTCTTTGTATATTAGTTTCTAGGACATACCAGACAAGAGTAATAACAACTGTACACACTACACAGACACAAGCTACAGATGGGCCCCATAGTCAGCGAAACACTCTTAGTGCATTAAGTTGGCTGGGGTCGAGACTTGTTTATCTAGTCACCTTTGCATCTTAGACATTGTCCAAAATAAGACAAAAGTATCCAGCTCGTTACCTTTGTTGCTAATGTTATAAGTCATAATACCCAGATTCACAACTTTGGGGGCATCACAGAGCTCCTGGAGGTACTTAACAACCATCATTGGCGCAAATGTCTTGCGACTTCAGGGGGAAGTAACATGGCTTAAATAGAGGAATTCAGCCACGGGTCATCCAATAATTATTTCACTGTTTTTCTCTCCTCAGGGACCCCCACTGCAGCATTGATCGCATAAATTGGAGAAACTGCTGTTTATTTTGTCCTCTAAGATTTTCTTCCGATTCCTCCAAAGAGATTGCTGGTATAGAGACGCCACCCGCACCTAGCCATTTACCTAGATGAGTGTTAGATAGCTTCATTCACGCCTTGGCAAACTGAAACTGACCATTTTTGTCAAACACATTGCGTGTTTCTTTGCTTCGCTGGAGAAAATGAAGTGGTGATAGTCCAAGGTATGCCACCATTTCAGCAATGTGATGGGATGGAGAGTACTTCTTGCCTTCGTCAAGTGCATTAAACAAATGCTTGTTTTCAAAAATATCCCAAATCCGAACTTGTCAGTGAGAACGGCCCTCATGATCACAGGACTCAGCTTACCATGGCACTGACATTCCATATATCAGCACTAAAACTTCATTGCATGTCAAAAAGTACTTCAGGGGCTTTATAGATATCGGGTTGAATATTCCCTTTGTGAAAATTTCCAATCCTAGCCTCCCCAAGATCACAAAGTACAGGCTGACCCCATAAGTCATGGCTCGGCAATGAAAGGCTCTGAGAGGTATATTGTGCTTTCAAATTCTGTAAGGATTGTTTCATCTTCAATGCTAAGCATGATTCTCGAGGCCTTCATATCTATGGCATTGTTAACATAGGCAAAGGAACCGCTCAGAATAGGGAAGCCTACCAGAATGAACGATGTTTGCCTCACTGTGAAGAAAGTCGAGAGCTTGCAGAAGACAAATTAAGATTTGTTTTAAGTACATAGAGGTTCGTTTAATTTACAAGACCTAGCTCTCATTCGTAGCGCATTGATCGACATATACATTGGTGGATGTACCAAGCATCGGTAAACTCCGCATAGATGGGAAAGTTCGAAAGTATCGTAAAGTCCACGAATGTAGGCATTTCCAATGTGTGATGAACCCAGTCTGCTTAGGTGTTCGTAAACTTCTGGCTCCCTAGACAAGGCTAGCTTCGAATGGGTGGGCATTCTGGCAAGTGCTTTGACAGCAACATATTTGTTGCTACTGTACGAAAATAAGCTCAATACATTTGAATATTATTGTACTAGAGATGATTCGTACCTCTTGTCGCGACACAGCTACACAGTTGAATAAGACCCATACCCAAGTTTTCCTAAAACTTTATATCTTGAGTGAAGAAGCTCACCTATGTGGACCGGGTAGAACCGCTCTGCTTTATAGAAAGGAAGCTTCCCCTCCTCTATAAGGTCAGTGTGGATCTGAAGAGGTCGAGTGCTCATGGATCGCCTGTGTTTAAAGATTGGCAACTGGGTAATAAAATGTTTCAACCTAGGTCTCGTCATCACAAGGGAGTCCTCAACAATCGAGATTGGTGTACTCCATACGATGCTGTACAGAGGAGGATAATTTTATATATGGTAGCGCGGAACTATCCTGCTAAATTGGGTGCAAACTATACCAGAATAGTATTAGTGTGTTCAGCTTAGAAGCTTGTCTCCACAGTGCTTTTGCATCGCAAGTTGTGGAACGGTACATAGTAGTCTCTAATACTAGTAGAGCTACTATAGGGAAATCGAAAACAATAATAATGATATATGAGCAAACACATAAGTGTAACTAACTAACTAATATCCTTGTAGGAATATACATTTATGTTGTCAGGTGACTAAGCCCCTAGTAGTATATTCCACGGATCCCCGAGAGAGTTATCCCCCAATCAACTCTCTCACATATGTGTGTTGTAATCCTAAGCGAATATGACTAATCTAGTTGGGAATCTAGTAGCAGCTCAGCGAGAACGTCAGCGAACCGCCAGCGTAGCGAGCAGCCAGCGGGGTTAGCTCTAATAACCAACACAAGTACCACGCTGGATCTATGATATCAACCTATTGTTCTCTCCGGTCCCATTATGCTAGATCTCCCTTTGGTCGCAAGCAACGCACAGCTTTCTGCGGCACAAGCGCAGAGCTTCCCACAGATAGCCTTGTTGAAGAAGAGACAGTACCAGGCTACAAAGCAACGAGCTACTTTCCTGTTGACCCTGGCTATATTTTCAATAACAGATATGAGGCGCTTGCGAAAATTGGATGGGGTACCTGCTCTACCGTATGGCTCGTTCGCGATCTTCGGAGGTAAAGGATTTCAAACCTGCTGGAGTAGGTCGATACTGACAGTTGAACCTTAGATGGAAATGGCAATCTGAGCATTACCTGACTTTAAAGATTGGAAATTGTGACTTTCAAGACCCAAGCAGAGCTAACCATGAGTTCCAAATTGAGCGCCGCATTGCTCATGCGAATCCTCGACATGTCGGCTGCCACTACCTCAGAACCTTTGTTGATCACTTCGAAGAACAGGGCCCAAATGGCACGCATATATGCTTAGCATATGAGTCAATGAGGGAACCTCTCTGGCTGCTCCTAAAGCGGTGTCGGAACCAAAGGTTTACAGTCAAGCTTTCGAAGGGTTATTTGAAGCTACTTCTGATGGGCTTGGATTATTTACACTCCGAATGCAACATCATACATACAGGCAAGTGTTTTCTGTTCATAGTGATTCCACCTATGCAACACGTGCTTACAAATTCCAGATCTCAAGCTGGATAACATCCTGGTGGGATTTGAGCAGTCTTCACCTCTGGAAGACTTCGCCCAAGCCCAGGTCTCCAATCCAATGGCTCGAAAAGTCAAAGATGGACACACTGTTTATCGCTCAAACAATGACTTTGGTCATCTTAGATCTTTCCACATTCTGCCAAAAATTACGAATTTTGGCATAGCGCATGGACAGAAAGATCCATCGTTCCTAAACAGGCATCCGATCCAACCTGATCATTATAGGGCTCCTGAAGTCATCCTCGGTGCTGGTTGGGCCTATAGCGCAGATATTTGGAACCTTGGGCTTCTGGTAAATCCAAAAATCGACACGCCCCCCTTTGTTTTAACTTCAGCTAACTGCTACCAGATGTGGAATCTACTCGAGGCTCGAGATCTGTTCACCAAACCTTTAGATGGTCAGGGCAAATACCATCCGGATGCTCATCTCGCAGAAATGATTGCGTTACTCGGTCCGCCACCAAAGGACCTCGTGGACCGGGAAAGGGAGGGCTTGAAATGGAACTGGGAGCCCCCTGCTCATAATGACGAAGGAAAACTTTGCTCCACCGCGTCTGAGTTCTACGGAGGTCCCTTTTTTGACGAAAATGGTAATATTGTTTCCCTCCCCCCCGGTCTCCTGGAAATATGTTTGATTCCCTTTTTTTTTGGATACGGAGGCAATTGCTAAACCTTTCAAATTGGATAAAAGGAACCTTTTTGCACGAACACCTGATCCCACGCGATCTTAAGCTCGAGGACACAGTGACAACTCTTGACGGAGAGCAAAAAGAGCAGTTCCTGTTGTTCGCAAGGAAAATGCTCCAGTGGCTTCCGGAGGATAGGAAAACAGCCAAGGAACTTCTTGAAGATCCTTGGCTTAGTGCGGAGTCAACCAGAGGAAGTTGACATCTTAGTGTCTCTCCTATGCGCATTTTGAGGGTGGAGGCATTTGTACAGTACTAACGAGCTGCTGGCAAATGCGGTTGGATACATAATAGATTACTCTAGTCAATCTAGGCAAAGTCCCGTTCAACGAAAGATACTTCTCGAGAATGCCATGCACCGCATACCAACCATACACCTGTTGCCTGGATTAATGTACCAACAAGGCGTTTGACTTTGGATCATACGAAACTCATTGAGAGAAATAGATACCTAAAGAAATCGTAACGTAAAGAAGTCGTAAATACACATGACACCATCTCCACACATTAGACAGACACCTGCACATAGTAATAAGGAAACCACAGTAAATCCTTTATTTACTAGAGAACTATCCTCGTTCTCATCCAGACTTCCACACAACTCTTGCCGCTATATCGACACATCAATAATCCTGGTTCACCCACGCCTTTCCCGGCCTTTCGCTAGCTGTTGCTGTATCCGAGCCTAGTTGCCCAGATTTCATTCACAAATACAACTTCTCCCTCGAAGCGACACTATTCTTGACCAACGATATATGGCCCGGCACGAAGAGCGGTCTCGCATCACCAATACGGCCGGGAATGTTCCTTAGAGAATCACACTTCTCGTAGTCCTCTGTGCTCAAAAACTCAGGGCGATCTCTGACCTGGTCCGCGTAATCGGCGCCGAAGCGGAAGAGACTGTACCCATCAAACGTTTCAGACCACCTCCGTCGAAACGAGTATGCTAGGACAAGCGCCATTGATCCCAACGCCCAGGGAACAAAGAGATATAGAGGAAGCCAAGCGGTTTTGATGGGTCCGCGGGTTAACACTTTTCTAGGGACCGTGAGGGTGTAATTCTCGTGCCCGAAGAAGCCGCGAGACAAAAGCTGTTTCGCTGTTGGGCCTCCAGAAGAGCTGTTCGAAAACGACAGGTAGTGTGCTATATCGTCATATTTGCCGGCTCCATCATACGCGAGCTGCAGTGAATATGTGGCGAATGCCTGGGGGAAGGAGCTCCGCAATTGTTTGGACTGCAGGTAACTAGAAGTCACGAGGTCAGGGCTCATGTAGATGTACGGGTGGGGGCATCGACGGACGAGGCGATACTTTCAAGCCCCCCAAGCGTCTATCGCGAGGCTGTGGCATGGTAAGGACGATCATATTCCCCACACCGATGCCCAGAGGGTATATTTCAACGGCTTCGTCGAAGATGGGGTTACTTGGAACAGGATAGACTGTACTAAAGTTTGTAAAGGAGTTTGTCTGACTATCAACATATGCGACTCCAGTGTCAAAAGATGAAGTGCAGCGCACGCCAACTGCAAACTGCATGGGCTCATGTTTATCGGATAACTTGCGATATCTACCAGCAATGTCAGCTATCGGAATGTCAATCTCCAGATCAATTTCACTTGGGTCTCCGCTAAGAACATATAATTTGCTAATTTCCTCCTTGGAGGGAATATCTTGGGCAGGGACTGGTGAAGGATATATTCTAAAACGTGCTCCTTGTCAAGGCCAGATTGAGTGGTATAAAATGCGCCGCCCTTGTAATTTGACGAGCCGAGTTCTGAGACGGCTTGATAGTTCCGAAGTCTATAGATCGGTCGATGGTCCCCTATGAGTATGACGTCATCGCCAATCAAATGTCGTATTGGTTGTATTATTTCCGAGTCGGTTTCGTTCCCAGAGTTAGTGATAGTGTTATTTCCGTACTCGTAGAAACGGTTCAATATAGTAAAGTCAGATATCTTGTCGACGGACGTGCGATTGTATCGAACTACCAGTCCCCAAGTTGTTCCGGATACGGGAAACGGTGCCTGAGGCGCGAGAAAAATTTCTGGAACTCCGGAGTCTGGGGGAAACGCGTTCGGGAAGTTGCTGAGAAAATGATAATCTGAACGTCTGACCCCTGGCCTGGTATACATCACACCCAGCCCTGGAACACGTACGGGCGTTGCTGATTTCCAACTACCAACAGCTTCGTCCGTAATATCGTTAACCGCGCCTCTAAAGTTGAAGCTAGAGTAATTCCGGCCGAGTACCGTAACTTTAGGCGTACCAGCATTGGGCATCTGAACAATGCACCCATCTCCAACCTCTAAACAAAGTCCAGAAAGTGGAAGCGCCACGAGAGGCGAGGCGCTTAGGAGGAGCGAGAGAAACTATATTCCCGATGGAGCGTGGTGACCAGGCGCTCGATCGCCGACGTTGTCCCTCTTGCGAAGTAACGGGACCTTGTGCAGGATTTTGATCCAGCCGCTGGGGCCACTCCAAGTTCGATCCGCATGCATCATTAACTGTAGGGCATCTCTAGGCCCCAGCCATCGGTGGTACATCAGCATTCCTGCCTCAGCACCAACGAGACCATATCTTGATGCCCGAAAACGCCTGGGCGTGTAAGGTTAAAACTTTCCTTATTGGAACTCGATCTCATGCTAGCAAGCATGAAGAGGGCGCCTTACCGAACCAACTCCAAAAGGCCAGATTCGCACCTGCCGGGCCAACCCGGAGTTGATTTTTATCCTCATCCTGTACAAGGAGATAGTATTTGACTAAGAACACGTAATAGCCGGTTACTAGTGGAGGTACAACCAGGCCTGCGCTTGCACGAAGCCAGAAATGGCGGAGTTTGTAGCCAAAAGGGGGGCTATGAGGGCCGTAAGCACAATCTTTGATCGATGGAGTAAGGAGTGGTTTAGCAGATAACGACGGCGAATCCGATAAGTGGTTTTGCTTGACGCTGATCAACGAGAAATTGTTTGAGCGACGGTCAGCACTACAGTCATAATTCATCATCTTCAGTTAGCATGGTCTGGCACTAAATAATGGCACACAACGATCTGCCCCTCACTCTTCATTTTCTGCAGGATGACCATTACTTCCAATGTCAGGGCTATGGTAGTCCCGGTCGCTCATTGACATCTTGCCGGTCCCTAAGCTGGAATAAACACCTGGATTTTGCTGTTCTCTATGAAGGCATCAAGAGCAACGCAGGGACAGTCCAGAGTTCTAGGGGGAAAACAGCATCACTTGGCTGTCCTTACTATTCGACCTGACTGTATTATTTTCGGCTGCAGCCGTGTGATTCCCTATTACCGGTATATCATTGTTTGCTTTGGTAGCCATGCGAGTACTCGGTGGTACGCACAAAATTAACCTTGTCCAACGTAATGTGTGCCTATGCATTTAGTTGGTTGATCAGTTGGTTGGGAATCAAGCTCAAGAGTAACGGAGGCCAGATGAGGTGAGACAGGCCTCAAAATAGAAACATAAACGCGGGAAGGTTGCAGGCCAAGATCCTTTACTGCAGCTTCTTCCAATGAACAAATCAAGATCTCAATTGTTGCTGTTTTTCTCTTTTTTTTTTTTTCGGGCTTCCCTCAGGGTTCCTGTCCCAAATTTTGAACGACCAGCCCAGGGACCCAATCAACTTAGTACAAGTTGATTGAAGAAAAATTCCTATTGTACCCCGCATCTCGTATGTACATGTACATGTACATGTACAAATTTCTGTTGGCCTAACAATCTCATTCCCTCGCTGTTGGTTTTCAAGAACCCACAGGCAGGTGAACTGGTCACGCTGTCTCATGCCACGGCCTTGGAAGGCTGAAGCCATGATGTTGGTCCTCCAGAGAAAGGAATTGCAAAACTCACTCTGCAGATAAATCCCCCCACCTCGGAATGTGAAAAGGATGCTCCGAGAACATCGTTCAGATTGATGTAGGATGGAAGGTGGGAAAGATCCAGTTTGGAAGGGAAGGGAAGGTTGTCTGAGAAGGACGTCACGTGGACTGATCAAACCTGCTCCCATCTTCGCTCGCTGTCTCCTCAATCCCTCACCCTTCTCCTCGATTCAGGAGACGAGTGCAAGCACAGCCAAATCAACTTAGCTCTAATAACTCCCAGATCTGAGTTTTTGGTCCTTCTGGTGCGAGTATGGATGCACTTCGACTATAGCCACCTAATCCTTGAATTTGCTGCTTGCGATCGTGTCGTCGCCTGAAAGCCCCCTAGGTCCGAATATCTTTTTTATATTTGCAGCAAGATTTGGTATTATCTGGAGTGCTCTCCTTGTTTTTTCTTTGGTGGCTGCTACGCCTTCAGTTCTTGGTGCAAAAATTTCCGGACCTCGTTTCCAGACTCAGTACATAATACAATGCGACAGATATTATGCTGCATTCGCCACAAGTTTTCGGCCAGCATTTGAGCTGCTTGGTAAATTTACTAATATGCCGCTGGTGTGCTTCTGGCAAGGATAGCTACCGCTAGGACCTGGTTCCGGCTAGAATGCAGCAGCAATCTTAGAAAGACAATTCCATTGTGAAGGTGTTTGGGGACAGCCAGTACCCTTTTGCTGTTCGGCCACAAAAGGCTAACCTCGATGGTCCTCAGCGAGAATGTAGTTCTGGCATGGTGTGGCATAAACCGATAACCCCAACCAACGCGAACAACGGGTTGCTAAAAGACAGAAAAATAAAAGAGTCTTGCCTCCATCGAGGAGGAAAAGATTGCCCTCAAATAAAACTCCAGTCTTTCTCATTCGAACGCATCAATTCCCCATATTAGTAGGGGTATGATCTTGGCGGCTGTTTGTGTTGACTTGTTTTTTGACACCCCTTTTTTCACTTTTAAACTTGGATTCTGACTCAAATCTAGAACAAAAATGTAGATGGCTGCTTTCCCATGGCATCTACGTTGCGTATTCATCTCCATTAAGTATGGCCGTGGAGATGTTTCAGTTGGCATTTTTGTCACTAAAACTTGGAGTTTGCCTGAGAAAAGTCCATCCTTCTCACATCTTTGGCAATATCCAACAGTCTGCCTTGCTTCTTCAATGACATCATCATTAACATCATCATAAAAGAAAAGAAGAAAAGGCGACTCACTGCATCTCTCTGGTGCTGCTTGTGAATTGCTCAGACAATAGTCTCCATAGCGATATAGAGCACTATGAAGGTTACCGGGTGACAGGTGGTAGACACAAATGTCAACTCGCCGTAACCGAAGACTATTTACACTTTACAAAACGCAGGAAATGAATGCCCTTCAAGAAGTCTCCTCCCTTGAGAGAGTAAGCCTTGCACGATGCACACGTGAGGTCAACACTATTGGTGTGGTTCCAGAGCCTTCAGGATAATCTCGTTCCCTAATCGCCACCATTGTGAGCTCGAAGCTTGTGATCCTCGTACCACGCGAGGGCGAGGTTCACCCATCAAAAGGTTTCATTCAACCCGGCAGAAGGCAGGTGATGCCAAATATAGCCCATATATCTGATTTCTCAGGTGGCGTGTTTCAACATCGACGATTCACTCCGGCAAACACAGCAGTAGGGCTAAGGAGCAGGCGGATTGGAGGATTTGATGAGTATTTCGCTGCTGAGGCGAGAGTGGCGTCGGATTCAGGCGTGTGTCTGTCCAAGCCTGCAGGCTTTGGCTGCTGTTAAACCCTTTGTCAGCCTCCGAAGTCAACCGCGAGTCTTGCGAGCAACGCTTCCTTTCTAGTTCGATCTATTCTTGAACCTTGTCATGGATTAGACGAAGCTGTTAGGAGCAGTACAGTGAGAGAGTTCCTGATAAATCCCAGCGGGAGCCTTTTTTTCATAGGAGGACATCGTCACTTCACACAGCGTGCATAAACACGCACTTCTCATTGCTCAAGCACCGAACAAGGGCGCGTGACGTGATTAGTCGTGAACTCTTCGAGACAGAGGTCCAACAGACAAACAATTTAACAATTTTACAATTTTACCCGCCCGAGTCTTGGCGTGCCCAGGCATTAGTCACTACCCGGCGGCTTGGCAAGCCTACACGCCAATCAGAGGGATCAATAGGGTTGCCGCTGATCAGGCTTCCCCAAGTTAGGCTAGCCAGACCCGCCTCAACGCTGAAAAACCCCACCAGCTAATTCTCCTTTGGGCAAGGAACGCCTGGAATGGGCCCCCTTTGCACCCTAAATGACTTGGCACCTCAGCCTGTATTTTGCGCTTGGAGATAACAGATTTACAGGTCAATACACAATTTCGGTACAGCTGAGAGCGGAAAATGCACCAGTTTTTAGCCTGAAATATGCCGAAAATAATTACTGTGGGGTAATGTTACGAACGGGGACCCCCCTTAACTCGTGTTGGCACGAGGATATCTGGAGCCTCCACAAGAAGACGCCAAATTTCTGCCTCTCCTTCACTGGCCGGTGTCTCACTGTCTCTTTCGCTTCCTCTCCCATCCGCCATCCGAACGCTGTCACTCATTATTCTTGCCGTTCTTGTCGCTCGTTGACCGCAAATCTGATATTCTGGAGTCGAGTTTCGGTTTTTTTTGGTGTTTAGATCTAACGGGCTTATCAGCAGCAGCATCGCATCAACCCACACTTTTGTCACAACGTCAGCTCGAGGTCCACAACCAGTTTCACATCGCTGGTCGCGCAGAAACCGTCTTGGGTTCCTGTCGGCTCATGCTGTCGTTACGATATTCGTTCCTCTGAGATGTCAAACTAACTGTCCCGCTTCCATCTGACCCATATACGTTCTCTCTGTGTGTGTGTGTGTGTATATATATCGATATTTGTGTATATATACAGTCGACTTTCTGTTATAACCGCCACTCGTTTTCTATCGTTGGATATCTATTCTCGCTGCCATGGCGCCTCCTCCCAAAAAACGTGACGCTAACTGGATTGATGTGAGTTTGGCAGGATCCTCATTTTTTTTTTGCACTTCTTCTAACGACCCGAACAAATAGGGCCTGCGAGGGGTTGCATCTTTCATTGTGGTGACAGGCCATTTATGTACCGCATTTGTGCCCTATCTTCACGATGCCTCCGCAGGCGAAGGCCAGTGGCCTCTTCTATTCCAGTACCCCATTCTCCGATTATGCGTTGCCGGCCGAGCAGCTGTTGCCATGTTTTTTATTCTCACCGGTTATGTGAACTCGCTCAACCCAATCAAGAACTCAACAAATGGAAATTTCGAACTCGCGCTCTCAAACCTGGCAAAGAGCACCTTTACACGCTCTGGCAGACTCGTTTTCCCGACCAATGTTGCTGCGTTTGTGGCATGGCTGTTTTGCCAGGTGGGTGCTTCCAACTTGGCGAGACGCGTTGATTCCCCATGGATCCGGATGGTTACGAAGGAGCCGGGCCCGACTTTCTGGCAGGCGATTAAAAAGTTGATGGTCAACTTGACGTTTTTCTGGCATAATGGTGACGGCACATATGACCCGACTCATTGGTCGATTGTCTACTTCTTACAAGGGTCTATGCGTCTATATCTTGTGCTCCTAGCAACGATGCTGGTGAAGACCAAGTGGAGAATGGCAGTTGTCGCAGCCCTGTATATTTTCGGCTGGTGTACTTCAGACTGTAGGTTTTACCCCTCTCTTAAACCTTCAAAAAGAAACCCCCTCTTTACATAGCCAATACTAACTTTCCAACCCCCCCCGGGAACAGATATCATGGGCATCAACATCTACTGCGGTCTCCTCCTCGCGCAACTCCAAACCAGCTTCGGCAGCCGCGCAACCTCCACTCTCCCCAAATTCGTTCCCGTCTGCATCATCCTCCTCGGCCTCATAATCGTCAGCTTCCCTCAAGAACACCACGACTGGATGACCTGGTCCTGGGTGATGCGCAAAATCATGCTCGCCATCACACCCAACTCCGCAGAGAAATTCATCGGCCGATACTGGGTCAACATTGGCTGCACGACACTCTTTACAGGAATCTTCTTCTCGCGAAACGCGCGTCGCGTGCTCACTATGCCCCTCTTCAATTTCCTCGGCAGCGTCTCATTCCCCGTCTACCTACTCCACGCCTCTCTAATCCGCACCCTGCTAGTCTGGATGGTCTACGGCTTCAGCGCCTTCGGCATGGACCTGAACGCGAAAACCGAAGACGGCAAGCCCGTAGAAGTCAAGCGCGCGGGACCCCTAGTTTTTGCCATCGCTCTACCCATCTTCTACGTCGTGCTATACGGCATCGCGCATTTGTGGATGAAGTATGTTGATCCGCTGTGCGCAAAGGCTGTGACGTGGTTGCGCGAGCGCATGTTTACGGAAGAGCCGGCGCTGGCGACGGTGGAGAAGCCGATTCCTTTGACGACTGTGACGACGGCGACGTCGTCGTGAAAGGATACTATATAATAATTCGGCTTCCTCGCTTCGAATTCCCTCTAATTTTTCCCTCCGCTCATCGACTCTTTTCCAAAACCGAGACATGAGAATGATACGCATGATTTTGGGTACATACACCACATCGAACAAACATAACATAGAAAACACTTTCGCCTGTCTGTAATGATGGTTTTCATTTACATCCATATATATATATATCTATTTTTTGCCTCTTTTCGTTGTTTGATATATTTTTGGCTGTCATATTATTTATTTGCGAGCATATATTTTATCTTTTTTATATATATATAACCCCATCCAAGATTCAAATTCTTCATCAGCGCGGTGGTATCCCGGTGATGCTGGCGCCTCTCTCACTCTTTCAAATGAAACTTGCTCTTGGACACGTTCTTCTTTCCTTTTCTAAAAAACACGTGTAATAACCAAGCCTACAACAAACCAGCCCATGTTATCTTGTGCCTGCTTTTTCCTCCCTTGAATGGAGAGAGCCCCTAGCCTCTTCATTCCTCCTTGGGAATCCCCAAACTCAAAGCAAGGTAGAATTAGTTAATCTAGCGAACTAGCAACTTTTTATTTCCATCTTTTGCTTTTTACCCGTTTTTTTGTCTAGTTTTATTTCTTTATATCTTCTTGTCCTTCTCACTTTTACTCTTATGTGTATGTGCTCTGCTAGCTTTTTTCTACTGCTGCTAAGCTGCTATTTAGCTGTTTTAAGCCTACTTCCTGTCCCCCCCGCCTCTTCACTCAGCTAAAAGGGGTTATATCATTAACCCCCAGGCTCTGCTGATAAGAAGTGGGTTGGCTATATCTATCTCCTTCCTAACACATAGTTATTGTTTTTAAGCCATTGTCTATATATTTATATCGCAGAGAGTGTATGTATAAGATCTCAATATATATATATTATAAAAGTCTCTTCTACTATTTATATATATATATATATTTCAAGTTTTTGAATTGAGTGTGGGGACACGAAAAAGAGGTGCGCGAGAGAGAGGGAGAGAGAGAAGAGAAAGAAAGCTAGAGGGTTGTCACCTTTGATATAGCTGATAGAGGGGGGAAAGAACGCACTGAGTAAAAATCTAACACATATATACCTAGGTAGGTATATAGGTATCTTGCAATCCTTTCCCTCTCCCTTCTTGCTTCTATATATCTCTATTGTTGAGCAAGAGAGATAATATCCCAAACCCCCCCTTCCCCCCCCCCCCCACCGGGCTAGCCAACTCATTTACTAGCTCTATTCTCCAGCAGCATCTTATCTCTCACCCTACCAAAAAAGAATTGCCATCCCGATGTTTTTAAAACTTGGAAAGAAGAGAGAGGAAAGGAGGTGGGGGGAGGACGATTTAAGATGTACCAAACTGACCCAAGGTTCTCTCTCTTAAAAAAGAAGCACTTTTTTGGCTAGGGACAAGAAGGTAGAAGTAGAATATACGACCATTATTCTATTTTATTTTATGGTATTGTATGATAGTAGTACCCAATCTTTTTATTTCTTTGGAAACTAAAGATGAGGGTTCCCCCATAGAGATACATGTTTTAAGAAATCAAACAACCAAAAAATGGTATTTTAGGATTGAGAGGAGAAGAGAAGAAGAAAAGAAATATATCAAACATCAGGGATCTATTAGCTAAGATATATGTATTTTTCCGTCGATTCCTTTATATGTTTGTCCCTCTTCCACGCAGGCACTGGGAAAGAGAGGAAAGAAAGAAAAAGGAAAATTTTTGTAGCCTGAGAGAAAGATGGCAGGAGAAGGGGGAAAAAAGAGGGAAGGGGGTCTGTTTTGTTTTTTTATGAAGTTTCTCGCACAACGCTATCGACTGCTTCAGCAAAGTAGTCGAGGTTATTCGAGTTGAGACCGGCCATGGATATACGGCCGTTTTTGGTCTGTTGTTTTTCCAAAGTTAGTCATTGATTCTTTCTTTCCCACGGGTAGTAGTAGGGTCTTGACGATTGTCAAGCGAAGGAAGGATAGGGCGGTAGGAGGGGAGGGTTAATGGGTAAACCGTAGACAGGGGGAAGGGGAAAGGGAAAGGGGCGTCCACTAACCATATAAACATGCCACTTCTCTCTCAAAGTCTTAACCTGCGTCTCATTCAAGCCCGTGAAACTAAACATGCCAATCTGACTCGTAATATGTTCCCACGATCCCGGCGTCCGCTTTTCCTCCAACTTCTTCTTCAAGCCAGCACGCATCTGCAAAATCCGTCCGCTCATCGTGCGTAAATCAGCTTCCCACTCCGCAAACAGCGCCGGGTCGTTGAGCACGAGCGAGGCAATGCGCGCGCCGTAGGCGGGTGGATTCGAGATCTCGGACCGCTGTAGGATGGCCAATTGGCTCGCGACGTGCGCGTTGGAGACCGTGGCATTGCTGCCGGGCGCGGAGACGAAGTGGAAGGCGCCGGCGCGTTCGCCATAGAGGCCGAAATTCTTTGCAAAGGATTGCGCGACGCAGAGCTCGAAGCCCTGAGAGACGAAATAGCGGATGGCCCAGGCGTCACGGGACAGATCGCCAGAAGCGAAGCCCTGGTATGCGCAGTCGAAGAAGGGGAAGTGGCTACCCTCGCGCATGGCGGTCGCGATGATTTTCCATTGTTCCTGCGTTGGGTCGACGCCTGTCGGATTATGCGCGCATGCGTGTAGGACGATTATCGAGCCGCGCGGTGCGGTGCGGATGGCGGAGAGCATGCCATCGATGTCAAGACCCTTGGTCTGCGGGGAGAAGTATGGGTAGTTGGCGAGTGAGAGACCGACATTTGTGAAGATTTGGTTGTGGTTGGCCCACGTTGGGGCGCTGAGATAGATGGATGGACGGGGCGTGGTGGGGTGGAATTTCGAGAGGAAGAGCCCGCCTAGGTGGACGGCGCCAGTACCGGAAATGGTTTGGAGAGAGACGACCTAGTGGTTTTCGTTTAGAAATGAGTTTGAGATAGTCTCGAAATTGAGATAGTTATTTTTGGATACAAAAATGTGCTGGCTAGTTCCTTTCCCTCCCCCCAAACCTTCGAATTCTTATGACACGACAAAACAGTGCGGGGCGTTTTTCGGTGAGTGAATGACTGAAAGAGAGGGGCGGTGGGCGCGAGGGATTTAGGCAAATTAAAGAATTTTTGACATACTCTGTTCTCACTGATAGCAGGTGAGTCTGCGCCCAGAATCAGTTTCTGCGCAGCAGACCTAAACTCTGGCAAACCAGCGATGGGCAAGTATTCGTGATTGAGATTGGGATCGTTTCGTAGTATTTCATCAGCCTAGGATGGGGTTGTTGTGTTCGAGGTTAGTTAAATGGAGTTTTCAAGGACAAGGTTACATAGATCGAAAAAAAACATCCATGGACAGCCGAAAATCCGCAACATGAACAACGACCCGCAACATGAACAACGACAACAAAAAAAAAAAAAAGGCAAAATAGAATCATGATAATAAGAAAAACTAAGAAAAGAAAAGGGAGGAAAGAGAGATACACAACACACCTTCTTTACAACAGGCAGCACCCACGGGCGGGCATTGTCATCTCTATACGCGCCAATGCCCAGATCAACCTTCTTATCAGACGAGTCCTGGCGATAAGCAGCCATGAGACCGAACAACGGGTCCTCGGGGGCTTTGGGGACGACGTCCGTGGTAAACACTGATGTCGACGCCATGGTTGCTGATGATGGTGATGATGGTGTACGTGTTATATGCTGGGAGATAGTTGATAGACGGGAGAGAGCTGTTGTTGAGGAGGAAGATGGAGTCTGGGGAAGACGAGAGGAAGGGGAAGAAGAAGAGGAGGAGGGATGATGCGGGGGAGCCATGGTGTCATGCAGCTGCTAGACAAGGGTAGCACCGGCCCGGGAAATAAAATAAGAATAGGAAAATAATGATACAGAGCAATCGGTGAACTGATAATAATTATAAGAAGAAGAATGATAATAGTGATAATAATGAATAGTGAAGGACAGAGAAAAGAGAGAAGCTTCGAGCCCGATTTAAAAAATAACCAACAACGGTTATATATGGGTGTCTTTTGGGAATACCGAGGCTTGTTTCCCTGTTTCACGGGAGTCAATCGTATCATATGAGAATCCAGTTTGGTCTTGCGAGGATGCTTTTCATGTGCCTCGAGTAAGATTTCCTCATGAAAGAATGGTTAGTAGTGTTAGCTGTTGCATCTGTTACAAATACAATTTCATGTACTGCACTACCTTCGCACCCTCCATCCACATATCATCATAAAGGTACATACACCATTCAACACACATATCCATCAACAAATTTCCATCTCAGGCCCAGAACAAAACAGAGATCAAAAATCATTACACAGAGGGGTATGCAAACTTTCCATACTTTACTCCCAATGCATCACAATCTCACACTTGTTGAAATAAGAAACTGAGTGGCAAAAATGTCAGACCCGGGGGAAATAGCTAACACGCCCCCCAGAAGCAAAACCCCACAAAAAACATATAATCAGGACAAGGACTCCCAACATAGAAACATGACATCACACCGCTGATAATGCCGGATAAATCATTAGTGGAACACAAAAAAACGCCCAATTTTCGCCATATACACAAGCAGACGGGGGGGGGGGGGGGGATGGACATTAAAAAACAGATCAAAGGTATTTTGCACGCCATAAATTAATAAGAACACAAACACGCCGGGGCAAAAAAAAGGGGTTCATTGCGCATCGTAAATGTGAGAGTTGAAATCAAATTCATAAAGTGGTATCCGGAGGTAAAAAGGGAAAAGGGGGTCAATATGGGGCAATTGAGATCTAGAAATATACATAGGTCAAATTCCCGCCCTATGATTGAGACGCAGGTGGAGGAGGAGGAGGAGGAGTAGGAGGGGGATCACCGCCGTCTTGTCGCGGCCGTATTCGGAAACTATCCCTCAGCAGCGCTGAGAATCTGCGTCCCGAGCGCTCATCAGCTGGGGTTTCGAGCGCGCCGGTCGCGGTCGTGTTTTCCCGGTGAGAGCCGCGGAGGCTTCGGACCGCAGCTATTCGTTCTTCGACAGTCGAGCCGCGCAGCGGTGTTGTTGATCCATGGAGAAGGTATGTGGAAAGACGGCGTCGGTGGCGGGAGGGCGTGGTGGTTGATGTTCCGGCGGCGTTTGCCGGGTCTTCACCGTCTTGGGTTGCGTTTGCAGACGTGTTTCCGCCGCCGGAGGTGGATGGGCGAGCCTCTCCGTCATCTACTGCGGGATGGAGGTCGATGCGGCTAGAGAGGAAATCTTAGTTTGCTGATTGCAGAGAATACGCGGAAATGACAGGAAAGAGAGGATAGCTTACCAGAGAGGACAAGTCCCCGAGACATTCACCAGCCACGGGTCGATACACTCCGGGTGGAAATTATGGGTGCAGGGGAGAAGCCTGACGTCTTGGCCCTTGACGAACTCATCTGTACAGATAGGGCAGACTAGCGTACCCGTACCGCTTTCCAGGCTAGGTGCCTGTGGCTCCGGCGACGTGGCCGGTCCAATGGGCGCGGCATCTTCACTTGTGCGGGGACGGGGCTCGGTATCCCCCCGTGAGGTATTTCCAGGCCCAGGAGTCTGCTGGACAGCGAGCATTGCCGGTGCCGTAGCTTGGCTTCTGTCTGTAGGTGCCTTTCCAGCACTATTGCCCGCGGTAGCAGCCAGCCCCTGAGTTCCATCCGCTGTGTCAACACTTCCTCTATCAGTGTGTTCTTCATCGTTCGACGCCAGTTCAACATCCGGCTTGCCAGTAACATTCCTCGAGTCCTCTGTGTCTCCGAACTTAACAATCGGCAGCGTCTCAAGCATTGCTCTAGCAATGCCCTTTGCTCGACTCTGCCGCGGACGACCCATCACGTTCTGAGGGCCGTACCGCTCGGGATTTAAATGGGCGCGAATAGCTCCGGTGACAATGACAGATAAGAAAAGTGCACTGATGATGCCGGTAATACTGTAGAGGATAATCATAGCAATCGAGGTCGTGGGCGAATCCTTATCCCCTTTGCCACCCTGCGGGCTTTCGTACTGTCCACCATCATCAGAGACCAGCATAGACATATCCGCTAAAATAGTGCTAGTGCGGCGCTGGTCGTCCACAAGGTCCCTATCGTCCTTTGTAGCGTTGAGGTTTTTGAGTATGGCTTTCCCAATGGTCGGGTGCGTCAGAGTGAATATATTGTCGTATGGAGGAGACGGGGCGGGTTCGGTGTAATTGCAGTATAGCGACTCTGTACTGTACAGGATTAGTGCGGCTACTGGCTGCTCTCTCGTCACCAACGTCCGAATTGTCCCGCCGACATCAAGAGGCGTCGGATATGCGAAAGCGTCGCAGCTGACCAAGGCAATATGACTGCTGTTGAGAGTTCCCGCATTATCTTGATTGGCATGCACCAACGTGCCCGTGGCATTGAAGCTCTGTTCAAGTAAAAAAGGGGACGAATCAGTATCTCTATCAATTTATACTTTCTGCCAACTCAGGTTGCATGTAAACTAGCACCAGGGGACGACACCTACTTTGCGCGTAGAAATTGTAGCATATGTCAAGGTATGAGTGAGCGGTGGCAGATTCACTCTGCGGAACTCAAACTGCTGAATCCATAGATTGTACATGACACCTGTTCTTGGGGCAAAGTTTCCCGTCGCGTTGGAAGGGTGAGCGTCCTGCGCCACGGTGAGTGACGACAAAAACGTCAGCAGCAGCCACCATATTCCCAGCGAAGAAGACATCGCCCTCCGGTCGGTATAAGCTCGCATGACGGCGGAAAAATAAATAAAGAGGGGGTGCTCCGTTTCGCTCCTTTTCAGCTTTCAATTAAAAGTCGAGCTCGGTGCGCAAGGATAGAACCGTAAAGGGAAGAGACCTCAAAGAATAATGGGACTGATGAGGTATGTAGTCGTCGTAGAGCCATCCACTGAGTAGTAGCGTATAGTATCCGAGACAGGCCTCGCGATGGTCGGACACATTCTTGTTTCAGCGTGTGTAGCTGTGTTAGCTAATCGCTGGAACTGACTGCCTTTTGTTTTTTTTTTACCGGGCGGACGATGACGATTCCATGAAGTAACAGATCTGATCCTCCTCTTCTCAAAAGATTTTTCTTGCCGCACCTGTCACCTGGAGGTTGGGAAGTTGTGGGAAGCAGCGGAAGTGGAAGTTGAGTGATCAAAGGCACAGATAATCAGCCCCCAGTCCAGATCAGTGAATAACAGCAACCCAGGTGCCACTAGGGCCCGCCCAGCTAAGGGTGAAGAGGAAACCACTGGATGAGGGGTATCTCAGGGCTTTCTGCTAGAAGAGCGGGGATTCGGCATGAATTAGCAGGGAATGATTGAATCATCTGGCAGGACTCACAAGCTAGATAGCGGGCAGCCAAGCGAATGGCACTTGGGAAGATTGCGGAGATTGAGGGTCCGAGGAGCAGCGATGCCGAGCTAAGCGGTGGGGAGAGAGCTCTCTTCTCTGGGGTTCTCTGTCAAAAGTTGAAAGGCGACAAGGGCTGGGCAAGGAAACTAGTCAAGATGCGCTGAACGATGCATTATGTGCATGTACCTGTACACGGGGGGCGCTGGGCTTTGCAGATCTTTCCTGTGCTTTCCGAGTAACACCAGCTCAGCTGATGACCGAGAGATGGATGTCTGTACAGTTGTTAAAGAAGTGCTCGGACGATGATGTAGCTTGCAAGATGTGGGGGATAGAGGTGTGGGGATAACAATCTTCCCCAGATCTGGACTCTGGAGTGAATAATAATGGATATCGCCACGGGTGCCCTGTGCTGATGGATGTCTGTCTGTGCTCTGTTACTCTGTACCTCGACCCTTCATATACTTTTGCTGCCATATCTCCTCGGCGAGAATGTATTTAGCCTGACGGATGTATCGCGAGCACCTGAGCATTTTGTGCTAGTTGCCCGGCTGTCAGCAGGAAGTTAATAATAATAATAATAATTGCAATTGATTCCCAGCGAGGCTTTCAGCATGCAAGATCTACATCGCTACTTCGTGCATCCATGGGCCCCGCACATGATCATCCTCCCTGAATGGACAGATACATCTATAACCACAGCTTTTTCAATAAAAGCGACACAAAGAATCGTAAAATAGCATGTTTCAAAGACTTTCAAAGCTCCCATATTTGTACTCCGGAGTAACCCTGCATAGATACAAACACAAGCAACAACGAAAATTATCAGGGATGAGGGATAACATGTCATTATTGCCCATATCCCAAACAACCCTTTCTTGCTTACTGCATAAACCCGCTGATATATCCACCTCCAGCCTCCATCCTTCAAGAACCCCTGCTCTTCAAGAGTTACATCCCTCAAAATCTGCCAAGCTTGCCGAGAAAGCCCGTTTCTTCATCCTCGTCTGCACACTGCACAGCCGCCCATGGGTACAGAGTACAACATGCACAAGTTGACAAAAGTTCCGAGTCAAAGTCTTACTGAAAATAAGTAAGCCGCCTGATGGTTCCCATCACGCCATGTCACAGCGGAAACAACATGCAGCTGCAGATCTAGCTTGGGGGTCGCGCAACCAAAATCCTCAGCCTCTATCCGGAGGTACTTCTTAAAGTCGAGATTGATTCTCTTCAAGCTTTCAACTCATTTCACTTCAAAAGTAACTTTATTAGTAGTTACCCCGCCCGTCCCCAGGCAAAGTCTCTGTTTTTAACGATTCCAAATCCCCTTTTTCCTCACTCACAGTCTTACTTTAGTCTTGGATATTTACCCACGTTTGATTTTGTATTTATTTTAGAAATTCACGCAAACGCGCGTCCTCCTTGCTTGCACAGCCGATTTTTCTATTTTTCTTGTCCGTGTCTCGCCTACTCAATCAAACCTGCCAGGTACATACCTAGGTATCCAACCACTCAACAAACATTCCACTGGCATCAGCCTCACCCATCGTTACTAATCTAGCTACATGCATGAATTTTCAAGTTTCAGTTCAGATGAACCTAGCGGTGTACGACTAACTATGTATAAGTTACATCTCCACTCAAGACCTCCAGTTCGCTCGCGCAATTGGGTTCACACACACACCACAAAAAATCCCTTGACAGGCTGGCAGCAGCTGGCGGGAAGTCACGATACATAAACTAGCGGGGCTGCACGACCCTCTTCTTGATATCGCAAGAAAGTGACAGGAAAGCCATCATGCCAATGATGCCATTAGATTTCAAGAAATCATATCATACCACCAAGCCGGAAATCTTGGCGTGGCTTTTCTCTTCTGTGTTGTCTTTTTGGCCTTTTTCCCAACTTCGCAGACTCGCAGTACAGGAACTTGGAAGGAGCGTGTGACAAGATTTTTTGCTTTTTTCTTTTATTTTATTTTCTTGGTGTCTCCTGTTGATAGCCTTAGGCAAGTCATTGTCCTTGACTTTTGGGGGAGCAAAAAAGCAAAAAAGTTAATCAACTGGTTTGTTCACATGTCATTTGAGACAAGCAACTCAGTCTTCCACTTGCTATTTCGAATTGGTGCTGGCAATGCATTCTTGTCCATGGATCTCTCTCTCTCTCTCTCTCTTTTTCTTTATTCGTTTTTTTTTGTCTCTATCTAAGGAGGATATACGACTGCCTTGCAGCGATTCCTATCAAAGTCGCTTCTCAGAAGCGACTCTCGAATTATGCGAGAGGCTACTATCTACTCCCAAGCTAAGTTCCTGCCATTGGAACCCAAGGTCAAACCACCAGGTTAAAAATAGCGCCAGAAATCCTGATAAATGTATTACTATTATCCAGAAGTGTTGGCACCGCATTATCTGTTTCAATTGCTGGGTTTTAGTTCAAACCCAGAGACCGTATCTTCTTTAGAATCGTCTTAAACACTACTAGCTTTGATGAACTGTGCACAACACACACTAGATCTATATGGAGGACTTGTGTGGTGCATTCATAAAGGTTGACAGGTTTCAGAACTAGCAATAGAAAAGAGAGAGAGAGAGAGGGAAAAAGAGAACAGATAGGGGCAGGCCTTGCTCCTGCTTTTCTAGGTGACATAACAGTCGTGGATAACAACAGCCGACGAGAAGACGAAGAAGAAGAAGAAGAGGAAGAGAAAAAGGTCAGCATCAAGCAAAGGAGAGCTCCATTTCAAAGGACTCGCTGCCGCTTCTGACCAAGGTCCCCGGCATGAGACCAATGCCAGGTCGATGTTGAACGCATATTCGATGTCAATAGCGGAGAAAGAGAAGAGCACATATCGACCTGAGTTCATATCAAACCCGCTATGATAAGAGCTATGTGTCGGAAAGCATATATTACGAGCATGTTTTTCTAGTTCTCCTCATTCCCATTTAAACACTCATTCGCTATTCATCTCGTCGCTGACTGGCCGACTGGGGAGTCGAGGCACATGGCGTTTGCCGCCTTTGACCAAATTAGAAACCCCCATACTCAGCCAACATATAACAATAGCCTTTGGTTAAATTATCCTGACATAGTAATGTCGATAGGATTGCCCTCGGGAAACCCCAAAGGAGGTGGTGTTAGTGGGGTCTGCATTCCCAACTACCTACATACCTAGGTAGTTAGCATGCTGGTTATTATCAGAACCTCCAACATTGTAAGAAGTGGTAAGTGACAATCCTTGAATCACACTGATCGGTTCCCTTCACATGGACTACTCGCATACATTTCTGCAGCTGAGCATCGAGAAGGAATCACTTCGACCCGGACTATCAAAGGCCCGAAGGAAGCCAGGCTCGGGCTGACATAATATTTCCGAGGCACTGCATCGCCCATCACCGGGGGGCTATCGGGTGTGGATCGGGTGGCAAACCGAGGGGGGGAAATTCATCCCAGCCAGGAGGTGAAACAATGCAATCCTGAAACGCCTGGCGAGCTGAACAAAAGCAACCACGGCACGTTGTGGCCAATAATTGCTCGCCGTCTGATGTTTTCAGCGGGACCGTTTTTTAAGGCGTCATAAAAAAAGACATCTAGAATACTGGAATCGTGAGAAGCGGGCTTAGCACTCCTTAGCCATGCTTATCTGGAGAAAAAATTCCCCATCCGCTGTGGGTCTTTGGTGATGAATCACGATAGATAGCTCGGTGGCGGTTTTGACAGAGTCTAGCCCTAACATGTTTCCTGTGTCTTTCCACGAGCAAGAAGTATTCTCTTGCTCGTGAAAGAAAGAAATCAAGAAAGCAAGCAGTTTACAGCTCCATCAGTTGCATGTTAGGATGGAGATAGATGACTTCAAACATTGACGCGTTGGTGTTAGAGTTGGCAAACAGGGAAGCAGACCAGATATCGGCAGGGTTTAAGAAACTGGCCTGGGAGCCAACCTGAACCCTTGGATCTACGCAGCGGGTCTCGACTCTCGAATCTCGATGCTCTTGCTCCTCTTGAGAGTAGCGTTTTTTTCTCCTTTTTTTTTTCTGTTGTCAGAACCACCAGTGCCTGTCACCAACATGTTATATCAATTACAAAGTAACACAAACAACAGTTAGCAAGTAAACATGAGAAGCGTAATGACTTCAAGCAGGAAAGCAGTTAGTGTAACCTGAGCGTGGAGTAACATCATCAGCCCTATTACAGAACCAAGGGGTTGCCTGTTCTGCCCTCGTTAAATTACCACGATCCTCAGGATGATAGTGTGATGCAGGAGCATTGAGCGTGTATTGTACGATAAAATATGGATCTCGAATCTTTCTCCGCACATGCTGTCGTACGACAAGTTACAACACAAATCTTTTATTAGCATCTCACTCCTTCATCTTTCTCTCTCTCTCTCTCTTTTCCTTAAGTTAGTTACTACTGCTACTCCTTTCTTCTACTCTCATTTCTCTGGATGCCATATCCTAAAACCCCATTTTTCCTTTTCTGTCTTCCAATGCTGGTCTGAGACATCGTTTCTATCCCCGTCTGTCGTTACGGTTAACCAATATTCGAATTCCCACGATATCAATCCTTAGATACAAAGTACTGTCCCTACTGTTAGATGAGAGAGAGAGAGAGAAAGGAATTTGCCCAACGTCTGTGAATCGTGATACGAATTTCTTCCTCATCGGCACGTGGAAGCCAGTACACACAACGTGGACCTTCCCCTCACTATCGATCGTCGCGTGGTCCACACATTTTGGAGAAGCTTCCAATATTCAGTCCCGAGGTATCCGTCACCTTGATGCACAGTTGATCTTTTCTGCTGGTCAGATTTCACACACTCTTTTATTCTTTTATTATTATTCTTCGGTTGTCTAGTTTGTCGCCTGTGCCGCTCCGCGTTGTCAAATGTCAGGGCGGCCGGGTATCGGACAGAAGCGATTCTCCCGCGATCGATTCCAAGTTCTTCCAGATAATACCACCAAAATGAACAATCCTCGCGATGCCACCATTGATATACCCCTAACTACGGTTCACAGCCACAGGTCAACCGGTGCTCGAAAGGCGGATACCGTTGCCTCTCCTTCCGCCTATGTACCTCATTCCGACATGATGTCACCCCAGTCGGAGCCCAATGAAAAGTACGGCTTATTTCATAGCGAGGGCGGCCGCAGGAAGATAAACACCGACCTTGCAAGACAGGCTGAGTCCCCCGAGGATGGCACACTCACCCGAATGGGGAAATTCTACGACAAGATTCTCCATTTCTCAGTTATCACGAGATACTTCCTTTACGTTCTACCTTTGGCTTTGCTTATAGCGATTCCCATTATTGTCGGTGCGACAGCTGCGCCAGATGCGAGGATTGGAGGTGTCAAGATCGTTTGGTTCTTTACTTGGATAGAAGTTGTATGGTTGAGTTTGTGGGTTTCGAAGTCTATCGCCCACTATATTCCGTTTGTTTTCCAGTTCCTCTGTGGAATTGTGAGCTCTGGAACTAGAAAATATGCTCTCATTCTGAAGGCCCTTGAGATACCCCTCTCCCTAGTTGGTTGGTCCGTGACATCTCTGGCAACTTTCATTCCGGTACGTTGCTCCCCCTTACTTCCGCCCTTTCTTCAGGCCATATCACTAAGAAATTCTGGAAACAGTTGATGACCCAAAACCCCGATCAACGAGCTCGCAATGACACCGCCACTAAGGGTTGGCAAAATACAATGAAGAACATTCTCTTTGCTGCATTTGTGTCCACCGTACTCCTTGCAGCGGAAAAGGTCTTGGTTCAGTTGATATCTATCAGCTATCATCGTAAACAGTTCGATTTGAAGATCAAAGACTCCAAGCGGAATATATACCTGCTTGGCCAGCTGTATGAGGCCTCGCGCGCGCTCTTCCCCGAATACTGTAAAGAGTTTGCCGAGGAGGACTATGTGATTAGCGATTCTATTGGTGGCAAAGCCATCAAAGTGCACAAGCGCACTGGCTCCGCCTCTCCGATGCGTCTGATCCAAAATGTAGGCAGGGTTGGTGGCAGAGTGGGAGACAAAATCACAGCAGCTTTCGGTAATGTTGCGCAGGAGATTACAGGCAAGCAGGTGTTTAATCCGACGAGCGCACACTCTATCGTCATCAACGCCCTCGAAAAGCCTAAGTCAGCTGAGGCCCTTGCTCGTCGAATTTGGACGTCATTTGTTCTCCACGGCCGTGACGCTCTCTATCTCGATGACATTGTAGACGTGCTTGGGGCTGGGCGGGAGGCAGAAGCGGAAGAATGCTTTGAATCTCTTGATAGGGATGGAAATGGTGACGTCAGTCTAGAGGAATCAATCCTCACTGTTGCGGAATACGGAAGAGTGAGATCGTCTATCGCAAACAGTATGCGTGATGTTGCTCAGGCTATCCATGTGCTTGATAACCTCTTGTGCACCATTGTCTCCATCCTAGTCATCTTGGTTTTTGGTATGTTTCCCTCTTTCCAACCCCCCCCCCCCAATTTTCTTTCGTGTGTTAGGGGTTATATACTCACACGATTCATAGTTGCTTTCCTCAACAGTGGTTTCGGTACCACCCTTGCTGCAGGCGCTACGGCAATGCTCTCCCTTTCTTTCGTTTTTGCTACGACCGCCCAGGAAGTTCTTGGATCATGTATCTTCCTCTTCGTCAAGCATCCTTACGACGTTGGTGACCGAGTCGACATCAACGATAAACCGCTGATCGTTGAGCGTATCTCCCTTTTATTCACCATGTTCCGCTCTGTAACCGACCAGAAAACGGTTCAGGTCCCCAACATCGTCTTGAACACAAACTGGATTGACAACATTTCTCGCTCAAAAGCCATGCGGGAGCAGGTCAACCTCACAGCTGATTTCGGCACTACATTCGGCGATATCCAGTTACTGAAACAAGAAATGCAAACCTTTGTCCAGGATAAGGAGAATAACCGCGACTTCCAACCCGAAGTCGACATTGAAGTCCTTGGAGTTGGCGACATGAACAAACTAGAGCTACGAATTGAGATCCGGCACAAATCCAACTGGTCTAATGAGACCATTCGCGCGGCCCGTCGCTCGAAATTCATGTGCGCACTAGTCCTTGCTATTCGCAAAGTTCCCATCTACGGACCTGGTGGTGGTGATGCTGGATTGGGCAGCTCCTCGAACCCCTCTTACTCTGTCGCTGTCTCTCATGAGCAGGCACAGGCGGGCAAGTCAGAGCATGATGAGAGTAAGGAGAAAATACGCATGGTTCCCACTGATGATATGGACATTGTTTTGGCCGAATTGAACGGAAAGTCGACAGCCACTAACTTCAACAACGGCCAGTCCGCCGAGGGTCTCCAGTATCGCGGTCAGGGCTCGACTCAGACGTCAGCGATGGCGGCAGCGGCAACAGTACCAAATGAAACCGCCTTTGCCGGAATATTGACCAGCCGGCCACCTGCAATGGATAAAGCGCGCATGGATGAATCAGATGTTCTCTGCCCACAAGACATGCAGAATATCAAAGCCATGCACGGCGATAGCGCAGACCTCGGCCGCGAACCATCCACAGGCCGTCGAACAAGCGCCATCACCTCTGCGGGGCTAGTATCTCCAAACACACCCGTGATCGAAGAGCCGCCCTCCACGCAGCACCAACATCAGCATCAACATCAACAACCAGTAGCAGACTACCACGAGTACATGTCGCCGTACATAACGACCGGTAGCTCTACGGGTCGTGAGAGCCCCTACCAATCCAATAACCCGTACGCGCCGTCCCTGCCGCAACTTCCTGCCGGATATGCCCCGGGTACCTCGCCCGTCTCATCGCCTCCACCAGGCCCGTCATCACAGTCACCGCCCTCCCACAGGCCGGCGCCTGGTAACTCATTTCAGCAGCAACAGCAACAGCAACATCCACGGTAGTTGAAGAGTCACTGTTGATGAATTTGACTTCGTCCAATCACACGCAAACAAACAAAAGGGGGAGGTGGGAGGGGCAAAAGAAACTCCCCCCCCCCCAAAAAGCTTTCGCAAGGCGTTTTTTTCCCGTGCAAGGATTTGTCCGCATAATGTCTCTCCTTATCTAATTCCGTCATTCTTTTTTTTTTCTCTCTCTATAGATTTCCTCCATTCTTTTCCTAGCCCATATTTCCTCTACACATATTATGTAGGGTTCTCTCTTGTCTCTCTCTAAAGTTAGAATTTCCTTGGAATTTTTTTTTTCTTTTTCCCTTTTTGATTATATATATTTTTGTTAATTAGATATACATAATGTGTAACATGCCTCTCTCTGTCTCTCTTGTCTCTTGATAACAGGTTTCCATGCAGGAGTCAAAAAAAAGGGGGAGTAAATCTACTTCAAGCAGAGAGCTTTGCTTCTTCTAATTTTAGACAATACAAGTATCAAGAAAGGAATAATATAGAAAAAGGAATCTTCGGCGGAAGCGTTTATGCAAAGCAGAAAAGAACAGCCGGAAAAGAAAATAAAAAGAAAGAAAAGGCCGCAGTCCCTCTCCTCGTATGTGAATACTGTACATAGCTTCCTCTCCCATCGCCCCAGTGTACGTTCCAGTTCCAAAGGACTCAAAACCCCAACATTCCCCCCCCCCCCTTTTCACACCACTCCTTTACGACGAACCAGCAGCGCCATACCCTTTACTCTCCTTCCACGGATACGACACCGGATCATCCTTGCGCACCCAAATCTTCGACTTGCGCTTAT